>CAMQGK010000224.1:10450000-10784579 GCA_947000775.1 Pterois miles | reverse complement strand
GGTGAAGCTGCCTTGTGTAACGGAGCGCCAACAGCTGATCCCTGGTGTAAACAATGGGTCTGCTCGTAAACATGGTCGTAAACACTGAGAAAAGTAGCTGAAAAGTTACGCTTTGGTCTCCACAACGCAGGATAGGACGATTGTCTTAAAAACGCAAGAATAAGACGTGAAAGAAAGAGTTTAACAAACGTTTTTAAGAGAAAAGCTCAAGAATGAGCAGGAGCTGCGGTAACAACCTCTGAAATTCAAATAGTCTCCTCCCAGTGCAGCGTGACATCAGATCCTGTGTGCTGCTTTTCAGACCAGCTCATATATAGAGAGACGGCGCTGCCTGAGTTACAGCGTGTTACGCAGCTCCTGGAGACCAAAGCGTAACTTTTCTGCTACTTTTTTCAGTGTTTACGACCATGTCTACGAGCAGACCCATTGTTTACACCAGGGATCAGCTGTTGGCGCTCCGTTACACAAGGCAGCTTCACCCGGAGGAGAGACCAGATGTTCCCCAGCAGATAAAGGCGAGGAAAAGGGGGTGCCGAGCTGGAGCTCAGCGTCGCGCACGGAAGATGAAATACAAACCAGTCCTCCCGTCTGTTTTGATGGGGAATGTGAACTCTCTCCCCAGTAAGATGGACGAGCTGGCGGCGCTGATCCGACTTCAGCGGGAGTACCGGGAGTGCAGCGTTATGGTGTTCACGGACACGTGGCTGACGGCGGCGACCACGGACACGGTGACGGAGCTGGACGGGTTTAAGTTGGTGCGGGCGGACAGGACGAGAGACAGCGGTAAGAGGGAAGGAGGAGGACTGGCGGTGTTTGTGAATGAGAGATGGTGTAACCCTGGTCACATCACTGTTAAAGACCAACACTGCAGCAGGGACATCGAGCTGGTGGCCGTCGGTATGAGGCCGTATTATTTACCGCGGGAATTTACACACGTTATTATGATGGCTGTGTATGTTCCCCCCTCTGCTGACGGGGACACAGCTCTTGATGTCGTCTATTCGGTCACTAGCAGGCTGCAGACACAGCACCCTCAGGCCCTCCTCCTGATCTGTGGAGACTTTAATCATGTCTCTCTGTCCTCCACTCTACCAACTTTCACCCAGTATGTTTCATGCTGCACACAGGACAGTAAAATACTGGATTTATTCTATGCCAACTGCAAGGAGGCATACACCTCATCCCTCCTCCCCCCTGGGAAGATCAGACCACAACCTGGTTCATCTCCAGCCTGTGTACAGACCCCTGGTTCAGAGAGAGCCACCCGTCTACCACACAGTGAGGACATGGACCAAAGAAGCTGAGGAAGCCCTGCAGGACTGTTTCAGCACAACAGTGTGGGAGGAACTCTGGGACTCTCATGGGGAGGATATAGATGGTCTGACTGGCTGCATCACGGACTACATAAACTTCTGCGTGGAAAACACCATACCAAGCAGGACGGTAAGGTGTTTTTCCAATAACAAACCGTGGATTAATCCAGATATAAAGGCCCTCCTCAAGGAGAAGAGGATGGCCTTTAAATCAGGAAATAAGGAGGAACTGAAGACTGTTCAGAGGGAACTGAAGAGAAAAATCAGGGAGGGGAAGAACAGCTACAGGAGAAAGATGGAGGAGCAGCTGCAGCAGAACAACATCAGTGGAGTCTGAAAGGCCTAAAAACCATCTCAGGCCACAAGAAACCAGACTCCAAGACTGTGGGAGATCTAAGGTGGGTGAATGATGTGAATCACTACTTTAACAGGTTTGATGAGTCACCTACTCCTCCCCCGGCCCAGTCTACCCTGCTGCACCCCCCTTCATCTGCCACTTCAAGACAGTGCCCCCCTCCTCCTCCTTCACCACCTTCAGCTCAACACCAGCCCCCCCACTGACACCAACACCTCCACCTACAGCTCTAGCCTCAGCACAAGACCCATCCCACAGTCAACCCCCCTCTGCTCCACTACTCAGGTCTGCCCCCCACCCCCCTCCACTGCCTCTGCTCCAGTTTGTCCTTCACAACCCTTCAGGTGAAGAATCAGCTTAAGAAGATGAACGTGAGGAAGGCTACGGGTCCAGACGGCATGGACATGTATATTGTTGAAGGTCAATCTTCAAAAATGGGTTGAAAAATTACTCTAGAGATGTGTTCAGGCCTGTTCCATGTTGAAATCCTTTATATGTTTGGCTTACATATTGCATCAAGCATAGTTTTCTTTATGTATGTTTAACATTCGCTGAATAAAAAAACATCTGAAAACAGTTATGTAATCAATCAATCAATCATAAGGAAGAAATGTATTGTAAATTCAGGGATTGTGATCACAGTTTTTAAAAAGTGAACACTGGTCGTCAGCCCGTGACGGGACCTGAGTCCAGTCACCAACAAGAGAGTCAATCATGCCGCAACCCTTTCTCTACCCTAATAGTTCAATATGAATTAGGGCTGTCAATCAATTGAAATACTTAACTGTGATTATGAATAAACTGATAAAAAATTAATCACACATTTTTTATCAATTCAAAATGTACCTTAAATAAGATAAGACAAGCCAAATTAATGCCCGGAGGGAAATTCGGAGATTTGCCAAGTATTTCATATTATATAATTCAATATTGGAGTAGGCAAATATGCTTTCTTTATTCAAATGTATGTATATATGTATTACTGGAAATCAATTAACAGCACAAAACAATGACAAAAGAAATAAATATGCTCAAATCATAACCTGGCAAACTGCAGTCCAACAGGCAACAACAGCTGTCAGTGTGCTGAGTATGACATGGTTGGTATCAGTGGCTTTGTTAGGTTTTTTAGTTTCATATGATATCAGTATCTTAACTCTCTTCCAAACTGAGCCTGCTACAACCTCTGAAATTCAAATAGTCCCCTCCCAGTGTAGCATGACATCAGATCCTGTGTGCTGCCTTCCAGACCAGCTCATATCTAGAGACGTCGCTGCATGAGAGGCTCAGTTTGGAAGAGAGAGTTAAGATACTGAAATCATATGAAACTAAAAAACCTAACAAAGCCACTGATACCAACCATGTCATACTCGGCACACTGACAGCTGCTGTTGCCTGTTGGACTGCAGTTTGCCAGGTTATGATTTGAGCATATTTATTTATTTTGTCATTTTTTTGTGTTAATTGATTTCCAGTAATACATACAGTACAGACCAAAAGTTTGGACACGCCTTCTCATTCAAAGAGTTTCCTTTATTTTCATGACTATGAAAATTGTAGATTCACAATGAAGGCATTAAAACTATGAATTAACACATGTGGAATTATGTACTTAAAAAAGTGTGAAACAACTGAAAATACGCTTTATATTGTAGTTTCTTCAAAGTAGCCACCTTTTGCTCTGATTACTGCTTCACACACTCTGCATTCTCTTGATGAGCTTCAAGAGGTCGTCACCTGAAATGGTCTTCAACAGTCTTGAAGGAGTTCCCAGAGATGCTGAGCACTTGTTGGCCCTTTTGCCTTCACTCTGCGGTCCAGCTCACCCCAAACCATCAGGATTGGGTTCAGGTCCGGTGACTGTGGAGGCCAGGCCACCTTCTTGGTCAAATAGTGAATTTTAAATTGTCTCCAGGATGGTGAGAGGTGTTAATGTGGTGGGGGAGGTAGGGGGCTCTGATGTGGGCAGCTCTGAGGGAGCCCAGGGTCCTGCTGTGATGGGGGAAGTTGAGCTGGATGGTTGGAGCTGGTGAGAGGTGTGAAGCTGGGGGATGGACTCAGATCTGTTCCATTGTCTTTCAAATTGACTGTAGATCTCATTCAGGTCGTTGGCCAGGCGCCGGTCGTTCATGGAGTGGGGGGGTTTGGGCTTGTAGTCTGTGATCTTTCTAAACCCTCTCCAGACAGAAGCAGTACCATTGGCTGAGAACTGGTGTTGGAGTTTCTCAGAGTACTGTAGTTTAGCTTCCCTCACCGCCTTGTTAAACCTGTACTTTGCCTCTCTGAATCTGTCTTTGTCCCCACTCCTAAACGTTTCTCCTTCTCCAACCTGAGCTGTGTGAGTCTGGCTGTGAACCAGGGCTTGATCGTTGTTATAACTCACCCTGGTGTGTGTTGGAATGCAGCTGTCCTCACAAAAACTTATGTAGGACGTCACAGCCTCTGTGTACTCATCCAGACTGTTGGTTGCAGACCTGAAAACATCCCAGTCTGTGGAGTCCAAACATGGCTGAAGATCCCCCACAGCTTCACTGGTCCACAACTTTGATGTCATCACAACAGGTTTAGAAGTTTTCAGTTTCTGCCTGTATGCAGGAATCAGGTGTATCACAGCGTGGTCAGATTCACCCAGTGGAGCGTGGGTGACGGCATGATAGGCGTTAGAGGCACATTAGAGAGAAAAATTCCTGGTAGTGGAGTGCGATGTCTGCGTTGGCGAAGACGCACGAGCGCACCGGCCCGTTTTCCTCTCCTTCGGCGCCGCCTGTTTACTGTATGAGCAAAGGTGAGCGCACCTTTGACCAGAATGTCCAATAAATCTGTAGATGAGGCAATGAAAGTTGGAACTAAGTCTGCTGGAGTTGTAAGCCTGATGTTCAGGAGTTCATCTCTGGTGAAAGAGCTTCTAACTTGCTGACTCGGATGAACTGATCCTCTGCAGCAGAGGTGACTCTTGGTCTTCCTTTCCTGGGGCGGTCCTCATGTGAGCCACTTTCTTTGTAGTGCTTGATGGTTTTTGCGACTGCACTTGGGGACACTTTCAAAGTTTTCCCAATTTTTTGAACTGACTGACCTTCATTTCTTAAAGTAATGATGGCCACTCATTTTTCTTTACTTAGCTGCTTTTTTCTTGCCATAATACAAATTCTAACAGTCTATTCAGTAGGACTATCAGCTGTGTATCCACCTGACTTCTGCACAACACATCTGATGGTCCCAACCCCATTTATAAGGCCAGAAATCCCACTGATTAAACCTGACAGGGCTCACCTGTGAAGTGAAGACCATTTCAGGTGACGACCTCTTGAAGCTCATCAAGACAATGCAGAGTGTGTGAAGCAGTAATCAGAGCAAAAGGTGGCTACTTTCAATAATATAATGAATAATAGAATATAAAGCATATTTTCAGTTGTTTCACACTTTTTTGTTAAGCACATATTTCCACATGTGTTAATTCATAGTTTTGATGCCTCCAGTGTGAATCTACAATGTCAATGGTCATGAAAAGAAAGGAAACTCATTGAATGAGAAGGTGTGTCCAAACTTTTGGTCTTTGCTTTATATACATACATTTACATAAAGAAAGCATATTTGCCTACTCCAATATTGAATTATATAATATGGCATACTTGGCAAATCTCTGAATTTCCCTCCGGGGATTAATAAAGGTTTATCTTATCTTATTTAAGGTACATTTTGAATTAATAAAAAATGTGTGATTAATTTTTGATCAGTTTATTCATAATCACAGTTAAGTATTTCAATTGATTGACAGCCCTAATTCATATTGGACTATTTTACAGTTCACAATAAGACCGGGTACCAATATTTAGTACCAATGAATAAAGTAGTGTGTTCTTTGGAGGCTGTGGAGGTCGGGGTAGAGAAAGGGTTGCAGCATGATTGACTCTCTTGTTGGTGACTGGACTCACGTCCCGTCACGGGCTGACGACCAGTGTTCACTTTTTAAAAACTGTGATCACAATCCCTGAATTTACAATACATTTCTTCCTTATGATTGATTGATTGATTGATTACATAACTGTTTTCAGATGTTTTTTTATTCAGCGAATGTCAAACATACATAAAGAAAACTATGCTTGATGCAATATGTAAGGCAAACATATAAAGGATTTCAACATGGAACAGGCCAACGGGTGAAATGATGAACAAGAGAAACACCCTATACCTCAGTGGCACAGCGAGAGGTTCATTTCTGCTGAGGGAGAAGCTGCTCGCAGCAAAAGAAAGGACCACAAAAGTTGGGAGGTTTTTGGTACTGACACCCTTTTTCTAAAAAAAAAAAAAAAAAAAACCCAAGCACTTATTTTCTGTTTAAATTTAGAAAAATGACCAGAGGTGCGTTTGAGAAAATTTTTTGATGGAAGCACGAAATGCTAATTAGAAACTTAACAGCAGGCAGAGCTGTCCAAAACATGGTAATGGATGGCATCAGGAGTGTTTTGAGAAAGGTGATTGGAGTGAAATGGTAAAAAAAAATATAGATTTTGGTGTCCTGATCCAGAGCCGACCACTCATTGTTTATTTTGGTTACAGAATAAACACTTTCACATTGAAACCTGAACATTTTTAAACCCATTTTTGAAGATTTTAAGAAATTTTTGGTACGAGGAGAGGCGGTCTGAGACTGGGCCAAGACGGCTTTTCTGACCTTCAACAATATACATGTCCATGCCGTCTGGACCCGTAGCCTTCCTCACATTCATCTTCTTAAGCTGATTCTTCACCTGAAGGGTTGTGAAGGACAAACTGGAGCAGAGGCAGTGGAGGGGGGTGGGGGGACAGAGCTGAGTAGTGGAGCAGAGGGGGGTTGACTGTGGAATGGGTCTTGTGCTGAGGCTAGAGCTGTAGGTGGAGGTGTTGGTGTCAGTGGGGGGGCTGGTGTTGAGCTGAAGGTGGTGAAGGAGGAGGAGGGGGGCACTGTCTTGAAGTGGCAGATGAAGGGGGGTGCAGCTGGGTAGACTGGGCCGGGGGAGGGGTAGGTGTAGGTGACTCATCAAACCTGTTAAAGTAGTGATTCACATCATTCACCCACTTTAGGTCTCCGACAGTCTTGGAGTCTGGTTTCTTGTGGCCTGAGATGGTTTTTAGGCCTTTCAGACTCCACTGATGTCGTTCTGCTGCAGCTGCTCCTCCATCTTTCTCCTGTAGCTGTCCTTCCCCTCCCTGATTTTTCTCTTCAGTTCCCGGGGCGGCAGTAGCTCAGTCTGTAGGGAGTTGGCTTGGGAACCGGAGGGTCACCGGTTCAAGTCCCGACATGGACCAAAAACTGAGTGTGAACTGGTAGCTGGAGAGGTGCCAGTTTACCTCTTGGGCACTGCCGAGGTGCCCCTGAGCAAGGCACCAAACCCCCAACTGCTCGGGGCGCTTGTCAGGAGCAGCCCCCTCACTCTGACATCTCTCCATTAATGCATGTGTGTGTGTTTCAGGTCTGCATGTACCATGTACGAGTTTAACAGAGTGTAAATTGAATTTCCCCAATGTGGGACTAATAAAGGTAGATCTTCTTCTTCTTCTTCTTCTTCTTCTTCTCTGAACAGTCTTCAGCTCCTCCTTATTTCCTGATTTAAAGGCCATCCTCTTCTCCTTGAGGAGGGCCTTTATATCCGGATTAATCCACGGTTCAGGCCTGTTCCATGTTGAAATCCTTTATATGTTTGCCTTACATATTGCATCAAGCATAGTTTTCTTTATGTATGTTTAACATTCGCTGAATAAAAAAACATCTGAAAACAGTTATGTAATCAATCAATCAATCATAAGGAAGAAATGTATTGTAAATTCAGGGATTGTGATCACAGTTTTTAAAAAGTGAACACTGGTCGTCAGCCCGTGACGGGACGTGAGTCCAGTCACCAACAAGAGAGTCAATCATGCTGCAACCCTTTCTCTACCCCGACCTCCACAGCCTCCAAAGAACACACTACTTTATTCATTGGTACTAAATATTGGTACCAGGTCTTATTGTGAACTGTAAAATAGTTCAATATGAATTAGGGCTGTCAATCAATTGAAATACTTAACTGTGATTATGAATAAACTGATCAAAAATTAATCACACATTTTTTATCAATTCAAAATGTACCTTAAATAAGATAAGACAAGCCTAATTAATGCCCGGAGGGAAATTCGGAGATTTGCCAAGTATTTCATATTATATAATTCAATATTGGAGTAGGCAAATATGCTTTCTTTATTCAAATGTATGTATATATGTATTACTGGAAATCAATTAACAGCACAAAACAATGACAAAAGAAATAAATATGCTCAAATCATAACCTGGCAAACTGCAGTCCAACAGGCAACAACAGCTGTCAGTGTGCTGAGTATGACATGTTTGGTATCAGTGGATTTCTTAGGTTTTTTAGTTTCATATGATATCAGTATCTTAACTCTCTTCCAAACTGAGCCTGCTACAACCTCTGAAATTCAAATAGTCCCCTCCCAGTGTAGCATGACATCAGATCCTGTGTGCTGCCTTCCAGACCAGCTCATATCTAGAGACTAGTGATGGGAATTCCGGCTCTTTCGGCTCCCAAACGGCTATTCAGGTTATTTTGTTGCTTTAATTAATTTATTATCTACAACAATATAAAATTATGCTCAAAATGAATGACTAATGTAATTGTTATGTTAGCTGCATTGTCAGTAACACAGCATCCCACTCTTTGGCCACTTTGAGCAGCTCTTCTGATCAGTTCTCAGAAGTGTGTTTGTCGCTGAACTCAAACCATCCAGAAGACAGAACACCATTTTATAATTTTCAATAAAGTGACACGTAACTGACAAGAAGGATGCTGCTGTGGATTTTTTAACCCTCTCTTGCAGTGGATGCACCTTCTCTGTCATATAGGCCTGGGATGATTTTTAAGAAGAAGAAGAAGAAGATCAACCTTTATTAGTCCCGCGAGGGGATGTTTTCCTGCTTGGGATTGCAGACATAGGATTCAGTGCATTATAAACTTCCTGAATCCTTTATCATCCACAATTGAAAATGGATGGAAATCAAGTGCAATCATTTTTGCCAGTTCTTCATCAACTGAGTTATGTCTTGCTGGGGTCACAAACTTCTGCACAAACTGTCTCATAGAGCTCTGGGTTGGTTTAGGTGGTTGTGGTGGTGAACAGCATGATGCTGTAGATACTACTACTACTACTACTACTAGTACTACTGCAGCAGCAGCAGCAGCAACAGTTGCAGTAGACACACTGGCACCTTCATTAATATCACACTCAACTGACTGTTTTATCTTCCCATTGCTCTGATTGGTGGACTGTTCTCAGGTTGTTTACCTGTGCAGGTTGTTTGTGGCTCTATATGATATTCCTGCAGACTCTACACTCAATAATGGCAATAAAATTGAAATGGTCCTGGAGTCACTCATTTTCTTTACTATACCTTCCTAATGTGTCCATGTTGTCTCTTCTTGTTGTCCCCGTCTCTCTCGCTCTCTCTCTCTCTCTCTCTCTGTTCGTGCGCTACTTCAGCTGTTAGTATAACTCCCGCCCCTGCCCCCTCTGCTCAGCGCAAACACAAGGCTCAAACACATATTGACCAATTACGTGCGGCGCGAGGAAAAAAAAGTGAGAGAGAGAGAGAAAAAAAAACACGGCTCCCACTGAGGAGCCGGCTCCCGTCGTTCGCTTCAAAGAGCCGACTCTAAGAGCCGTTTCGTTCGCGACCGACCCAGCACTACTAGAGACGTCGCTGCATGAGAGGCTCAGTTTGGAAGAGAGTTAAGATACTGATATCATATGAAACTAAAAAACCTAACAAAGCCACTGATACCAACCATGTCACACTCGGCACACTGACAGCTGCTGTTGCCTGTTGGACTGCAGTTTGCCAGGTTATGATTTGAGCATATTTATTTATTTTGTCATTTTTTTGTGTTAATTGATTTCCAGTAATACATACAGTACAGACCAAAAGTTTGGACACGCCTTCTCATTCAAAGAGTTTCCTTTATTTTCATGACTATGAAAATTGGTCTCTCCTCGGGGTGAAGCTGCCTTGTGTAACGGAGCGCCAACAGCTGATCCCTGGTGTAAACAATGGGTCTGCTCCTAGACATGGTCGTAAACACTGAAAAAAAGTAGCTGAAAAGTTACGCTTTGGTCTCCACGATGCAGGATAGGACGATTGCCTTAAAAACGCAAGACTAACACGTGAAAGAAAGAGTTTAACAAATGTTTTTAAGAGAAAAGCTCAAGAATGAGCAGGAGCTGCGGTAACAACCTCTGAAATTCAAATAGTCTCCTCCCAGTGCAGCGTGACATCAGATCCTGTGTGCTGCTTTTCAGACCAGCTCATATATAGAGAGACGGCGCTGCCTGAGTTACAGCGTGTTACGCAGCTCCTGGAGACCAAAGCGTAACTTTTCTGCTACTTTTTTCAGTGTTTACGACCATGTCTACGAGCAGACCCATTGTTTACACCAGGGATCAGCTGTTGGCGCTCCGTTACACAAGGCAGCTTCACCCCGAGGAGAGACCAGATGTTCCCCAGCAGATAAAGGCGAGGAAAAGGGGGTGCCGAGCTGGAGCTCAGCGTCGCGCACGGAAGATGAAATACAAACCAGTCCTCCCGTCTGTTTTGATGGGGAATGTGAACTCTCTCCCCAGTAAGATGGACGAGCTGGCGGCGCTGATCCGACTTCAGCGGGAGTACCGGGAGTGCAGCGTTATGGTGTTCACGGACACGTGGCTGACGGCGGCGACCACGGACACGGTGACGGAGCTGGACGGGTTTAAGTTGGTGCGGGCGGACAGGACGAGAGACAGCGGTAAGAGGGAAGGAGGAGGACTGGCGGTGTTTGTGAATGAGAGATGGTGTAACCCTGGTCACATCACTGTTAAAGACCAACACTGCAGCAGGGACATCGAGCTGGTGGTCGTTGGTATGAGGCCCTATTATTTACCGCGGGAATTTACACACGTTATTATGATGGCTGTGTATGTTCCCCCCTCTGCTGACGGGGACACAGCTCTTGATGTCGTCTATTCGGTCACTAGCAGGCTGCAGACACAGCACCCTCAGGCCCTCCTCCTGATCTGTGGAGACTTTAATCATGTCTCTCTGTCCTCCACTCTACCAACTTTCACCCAGTATGTTTCATGCTGCACACAGGACAGTAAAATACTGGATTTATTCTATGCCAACTGCAAGGAGGCATACACCTCATCCCTCCTCCCCCCCTGGGAAGATCAGACCACAACCTGGTTCATCTCCAGCCTGTGTACAGACCCCTGGTTCAGAGAGAGCCACCCGTCTACCACACAGTGAGGACATGGACCAAAGAAGCTGAGGAAGCCCTGCAGGACTGTTTCAGCACAACAGTGTGGGAGGAACTCTGGGACTCTCATGGGGAGGATATAGATGGACTGACTGGCTGCATCACGGACTACATAAACTTCTGCGTGGAAAACACCGTACCAAGCAGGACGGTAAGGTGTTTTTCCAATAACAAACCGTGGATTAATCCGGATATAAAGGCCCTCCTCAAGGAGAAGAGGATGGCCTTTAAATCAGGAAATAAGGAGGAGCTGAAGACTGTTCAGAGGGAACTGAAGAGAAAAATCAGGGAGGGGAAGGACAGCTACAGGAGAAAGATGGAGGAGCAGCTGCAGCAGAACGACATCAGTGGAGTCTGAAAGGCCTAAAAACCATCTCAGGCCACAAGAAACCAGACTCCAAGACTGTGGGAGATCTAAGGTGGGTGAATGATGTGAAACACTACTTTAACAGGTTTGATGAGCCACCTACCCCTCCCCCGGCCCAGTCTACCCTGCTGCACCCCCCTTCATCTGCCACTTCAAGACAGTGCCCCCCTCCTCCTCCTTCACCACCTTCAGCTCAACACCAGCCCCCCCACTGACACCAACACCTCCCCACAGCTCTAGCCTCAGCACAAGACCCATCCCACAGTCAACCCCCCTCTGCTCCACTACTCAGCTCTGCCCCCCCCCCCCTCCACTGCCTCTGCTCCAGTTTGTCCTTCACAACCCTTCAGGTGAAGAATCAGCTTAAGAAGATGAACGTGAGGAAGGCTACAGGTCCAGACGACATGGACATGTATATTGTTGAAGGTCAATCTTCAAAAATGGGTTGAAAAATTACTCTAGAGATGTGTTCAGGCCTGTTCCATGTTGAAATCCTTTATATGTTTGCCTTACATATTGCATCAAGCATAGTTTTCTTTATGTATGTTTAACATTCGCTGAATAAAAAAACATCTGAAAACAGCTATGTAATCAATCAATCAATCAATCATAAGGAAGAAATGTATTGTAAATTCAGGGATTGTGATCACAGTTTTTAAAAAGTGAACACTGGTCGTCAGCCCGTGACGGGACGTGAGTCCAGTCACCAACAAGAGAGTCAATCATGCCGCAACCCTTTCTCTACCCCGACCTCCACAGCCTCCAAAGAACACACTACTTTATTCATTGGTACTAAATATTGGTACCCGGTCTTAATTGTGAACTGTAAAATAGTTCAATATGAATTAGGGCTGTCAATCAATTGAAATACTTAACTGTGATTATGAATAAACTGATCAAAAATTAATCACACATTTTTTATCAATTCAAATTGTACCTTAAATAAGATAAGACAAGCCTAATTAATGCCCGGAGGGAAATTCAGAGATTTGCCAAGTATGCC
Organism: Pterois miles; assembly: GCA_947000775.1. Lineage (NCBI taxonomy): Eukaryota > Metazoa > Chordata > Actinopteri > Perciformes > Scorpaenidae > Pterois > Pterois miles. The sequence goes on along the minus strand of CAMQGK010000224.1, from coordinate 10,772,221 downwards.
ATATTATATAATTCAATATTGGAGTAGGCAAATATGCTTTCTTTATTCAAATGTATGTATATATGTATTACTGGAAATCAATTAACAGCACAAAACAATGACAAAAGAAATAAATATGCTCAAATCATAACCTGGAAAACTGCAGTCCAACAGGCAACAACAGCTGTCAGTGTGCTGAGTATGACATGGTTGGTATCAGTGGATTTCTTAGGTTTTTTAGTTTCATATATCAGTATCTTAACTCTCTTCCAAACTGAGCCTGCTACAACCTCTGAAATTCAAATAGTCCCCTCCCAGTGTAGCATGACATCAGATCCTGTGTGCTGCCTTCCAGACCAGCTCATATAGAGAGACGTCGCTGCATGAGAGGCTCAGTTTGGAAGAGAGAGTTAAGATACTGATATCATATGAAACTAAAAAACTTAACAAAGCCACTGATACCAACCATGTCATACTCGGCACACTGACAGCTGCTGTTGCCTGTTGGACTGCAGTTTGCCAGGTTATGATTTGAGCATATTTATTTATTTTGTCATTTTTTTGTGTTAATTGATTTCCAGTAATACATACAGTACAGACCAAAAGTTTGGACACGCCTTCTCATTCAAAGAGTTTCCTTTATTTTCATGACTAAAAAATTGTAGATTCACACTGAAGGCATCAAAACTATGAATTAACACGTGGAAATATGTGCTTAACAAAAAAGTGTGAAACAACTGAAAATACGCTTTATATTGTAGTTTCTTCAAAGTAGCCACCTTTTGCTCTGATTACTGCTTCACACACTCTGCATTCTCTTGATGAGCTTCAAGAGGTCGTCACCTGAAACGGTCTCCAACAGTCTTGAAGGAGTTCCCAGAGATGGACCTCAAGTGGGAGCTGATGTTCAGCTCCCACTTGAGGTCCTGGGAGATGAAAGTTCCCAGGAAGCGGAAGGACTCCACAGTGTCCACTGGGGAGTCACACAGAGTGATGGGGGTGAGTGGGACTGAGTTCCTCCTGTAATCCACAACCATCTCCACTGTCTTTAGAGCATTTAGCTTCAGGTTGTTCTGGCTGCACCAGGTCACCAGATGGTCAACCTCCCACCTGTAGGCGGATTCATCCCCACCAGAGATGAGTCCAATGAGAGTGGTGTCATCCGCGATCTTCAGGAGCTTGACGGCCTAGTGACTGGAGAGAGGCAGAACAGAAGGGGGGAAAGAACACAGCCCTGTGGGGAACCTGTGCTGATGGTCCGGGGGTCAGAGGTATGGTTTCCCAGTTTAACGTGCTGTCTCCTGTCAGACAGAAAATCTGTGATCCACCTGCAGGCGGAGTCGGGCACGTTCAGCTGGGAGAGCTTGTCCTCTAGCAGCGTGGGGATAACAGTGTTTAACGCAGAGCTGAAGTCCACAAACAGGATCCTGGCGTAGGTTCCGGTGGAGTCCAGATGCTGGAGGATGAAGTGGAGGGCCATATTGACTGTGTCGTCTACAGACCTGTTAGCTCTGTAGGCAAACTGTAGGGGGTCCAGGAGAGGGTCCATGATGGTCTTTAAGTGTGAGAGCACAAGGCGCTCGAAGGACTTCATGACCACGGAGGTCAAGGCGACAGGTCTGTAGTCGTTAAGTCTGCTGGGCCTTGGCTTTTTGGGGACAGGGATGATGGTGGAAGACTTAAAGCAGGCTGGCACATGGCATGTCTCCAGTGTGGTGTTGAAAATGTCTGTGAACACCAGAGACAGCTGGTCGGTGCAATGCTTCAGGGTGGATGGAGAGACAGAGTCCGGTCCGGCAGCTTTGTGAGGTTTCTGCCTCTTGAAGGTCCTGTTTACATCTCTCTCCAGGATGGTGAGAGGTGTTAATGTGGTGGGGGAGGTAGGGGGCTCTGATGTGGGCAGCTCTGAGGGAGCCCAGGGTCCTGCTGTGATGGGGGAGGTGGAGCTGGATGGTTGGAGCTGGTGAGAGGTGTGAAGCTGGGGGATGGACTCAGATCTGTTCCATTGTCTTTCAAATTGACTGTAGATCTCATTCAGGTCGTTGGCCAGGCGCCGGTCGTTCATGGAGTGGGGGGGTTTGGGCTTGTAGTCTGTGATCTTTCTAAACTCTCTCCAGACAGAAGCAGTACCATTGGCTGAGAACTGGTGTTGGAGTTTCTCAGAGTACTGTAGTTTAGCTTCCCTCACCGCCTTGTTAAACCTGTACTTTGCCTCTCTGAATCTGTCTTTGTCCCCACTCCTAAACGTTTCTCCTTCTCCAACCTGAGCTGTGTGAGTCTGGCTGTGAACCAGGGCTTGATCGTTGTTATAACTCACCCTGGTGCGTGTTGGAATGCAGCTGTCCTCACAAAAACTTATGTAGGACGTCACAGCCTCTGTGTACTCATCCAGACTGTTGGTTGCAGACCTGAAAACATCCCAGTCTGTGGAGTCCAAACATGCCTGAAGATCCCCCACAGCTTCACTGGTCCACAACTTTGATGTCATCACAACAGGTTTAGAAGTTTTCAGTTTCTGCCTGTATGCAGGAATCAGGTGTATCATAGCGTGGTCAGATTCACCCAGAGGAGCGTGGGTGACGGCATGATAGGCGTTAGAGGCACATTAGAGAGAAAAATTCCCGGTAGTGGAGTGCGATGTCTGCGTTGGCGAAGACGCATGAGCGCACCAGCCCATTTTCCTCTCCTTCGGCGCCGCCTGTTTACTGTATGAGCAAAGGTGAGCGCACCTTTGACCAGAATGTCCAATAAATCCGTAGATGAGGCGATGAAAGTTGGAACTAAGTCTGCTGGAGTTGTAAGCCTGATGTTCAGGAGTTCATCTCTGGTGAAAGAGCTTCTAACTTGCTGACTCGGATGAACTTATCCTCTTCAGCAGAGGTGACTCTTGGTCTTTCTTTCCTGGGGCGGTCCTCATGTGAGCCACTTTCTTTGTAGTGCTTGATGGTTTTTGCGACTGCACTTGGGGACACTTTCAAAGTTTTCCCAATTTTTTGAACTGACTGACCTTCATTTCTTAAAGTAATGATGGCCACTCATTTTTCTTTACTTAGCTGCTTTTTTTCTTGCCATAATACAAATTCTAACAGTCTATTCAGTAGGACTATCAGCTGTGTATCCACCTGACTTCTGCACAACACATCTGATGGTCCCAACCCCATTTATAAGGCCAGAAATCCCACTGATTAAACCTGACAGGGCTCACCTGTGAAGTGAAGACCATTTCAGGTGACGACCTCTTGAAGCTCATCAAGACAATGCAGAGTGTGTGAAGCAGTAATCAGAGCAAAAGGTGGCTACTTTCAATAATATAATGAATAATAGAATATAAAGCATATTTTCAGTTGTTTCACACTTTTTTGTTAAGCACATATTTCCACATGTGTTAATTCATAGTTTTGATGCCTCCAGTGTGAATCTACAATGTCAATGGTCATGAAAAGAAAGGAAACTCATTGAATGAGAAGGTGTGTCCAAACTTTTGGTCTTTGCTTTATATACATACATTTACATAAAGAAAGCATATTTGCCTACTCCAATATTGAATTATATAATATGGCATACTTGGCAAATCTCTGAATTTCCCTCCGGGGATTAATAAAGGTTTATCTTATCTTATTTAAGGTACATTTTGAATTAATAAAAAATGTGTGATTAATTTTTGATCAGTTTATTCATAATCACAGTTAAGTATTTCAATTGATTGACAGCCCTAATTCATATTGGACTATTTTACAGTTCACAATAAGACCGGGTACCAATATTTAGTACCAATGAATAAAGTAGTGTGTTCTTTGGAGGCTGTGGAGGTCGGGGTAGAGAAAGGGTTGCAGCATGATTGACTCTCTTGTTGGTGACTGGACTCACGTCCCGTCACGGGCTGACGACCAGTGTTCACTTTTTAAAAACTGTAATCACAATCCCTGAATTTACAATACATTTCTTCCTTATGATTGATTGATTGATTGATTACATAACTGTTTTCAGATGTTTTTTTATTCAGCGAATGTCAAACATACATAAAGAAAACTATGCTTGATGCAATATGTAAGGCAAACATATAAAGGATTTCAACATGGAACAGGCCAACGGGTGAAATGATGAACAAGAGAAACACCCTATACCTCAGTGGCACAGCGAGAGGTTCATTTCTGCTGAGGGAGAAGCTGCTCGCAGCAAAAGAAAGGACCACAAAAGTTGGGAGGTTTTTGGTACTGACACCCTTTTTCTAAAAAAAAAAAAAAAAAAACCCAAGCACTTATTTTCTGTTTAAATTTAGAAAAATGACCAGAGGTGCGTTTGAGAAAATTTTTTGATGGAAGCACGAAATGCTAATTAGAAACTTAACAGCAGGCAGAGCTGTCCAAAACATGGTAATGGATGGCATCAGGAGTGTTTTGAGAAAGGTGATTGGAGTGAAATGGTAAAAAAAAATATAGATTTTGGTGTCCTGATCCAGAGCCGACCACTCATTGTTTATTTTGGTTACAGAATAAACACTTTCACATTGAAACCTGAACATTTTTAAACCCATTTTTGAAGATTTTAAGAAATTTTTGGTACGAGGAGAGGCGGTCTGAGACTGGGCCAAGACGGCTTTTCTGACCTTCAACAATATACATGTCCATGCCGTCTGGACCCGTAGCCTTCCTCACATTCATCTTCTTAAGCTGATTCTTCACCTGAAGGGTTGTGAAGGACAAACTGGAGCAGAGGCAGTGGAGGGGGGTGGGGGGACAGAGCTGAGTAGTGGAGCAGAGGGGGGTTGACTGTGGGATGGGTCTTGTGCTGAGGCTAGAGCTGTAGGTGGAGGTGTTGGTGTCAGTGGGGGGGCTGGTGTTGAGCTGAAGGTGGTGAAGGAGGAGGAGGGGGGCACTGTCTTGAAGTGGCAGATGAAGGGGGGTGCAGCAGGGTAGACTGGGCCGGGGGAGGGGTAGGTGTAGGTGACTCATCAAACCTGTTAAAGTAGTGATTCACATCATTCACCCACTTTAGGTCTCCGACAGTCTTGGAGTCTGGTTTCTTGTGGCCTGAGATGGTTTTTAGGCCTTTCAGACTCCACTGATGTCGTTCTGCTGCAGCTGCTCCTCCATCTTTCTCCTGTAGCTGTCCTTCCCCTCCCTGATTTTTCTCTTCAGTTCCCTCTGAACAGTCTTCAGCTCCTCCTTATTTCCTGATTTAAAGGCCATCCTCTTCTCCTTGAGGAGGGCCTTTATATCCGGATTAATCCACGGTTCAGGCCTGTTCCATGTTGAAATCCTTTATATGTTTGCCTTACATATTGCATCAAGCATAGTTTTCTTTATGTATGTTTAACATTCGCTGAATAAAAAAACATCTGAAAACAGTTATGTAATCAATCAATCAATCATAAGGAAGAAATGTATTGTAAATTCAGGGATTGTGATCACAGTTTTTAAAAAGTGAACACTGGTCGTCAGCCCGTGACGGGACGTGAGTCCAGTCACCAACAAGAGAGTCAATCATGCTGCAACCCTTTCTCTACCCCGACCTCCACAGCCTCCAAAGAACACACTACTTTATTCATTGGTACTAAATATTGGTACCAGGTCTTATTGTGAACTGTAAAATAGTTCAATATGAATTAGGGCTGTCAATCAATTGAAATACTTAACTGTGATTATGAATAAACTGATCAAAAATTAATCACACATTTTTTATCAATTCAAAATGTACCTTAAATAAGATAAGACAAGCCTAATTAATGCCCGGAGGGAAATTCGGAGATTTGCCAAGTATTTCATATTATATAATTCAATATTGGAGTAGGCAAATATGCTTTCTTTATTCAAATGTATGTATATATGTATTACTGGAAATCAATTAACAGCACAAAACAATGACAAAAGAAATAAATATGCTCAAATCATAACCTGGCAAACTGCAGTCCAACAGGCAACAACAGCTGTCAGTGTGCTGAGTATGACATGTTTGGTATCAGTGGATTTCTTAGGTTTTTTAGTTTCATATGATATCAGTATCTTAACTCTCTTCCAAACTGAGCCTGCTACAACCTCTGAAATTCAAATAGTCCCCTCCCAGTGTAGCATGACATCAGATCCTGTGTGCTGCCTTCCAGACCAGCTCATATCTAGAGACTAGTGATGGGAATTCCGGCTCTTTCGGCTCCCAAACGGCTATTCAGGTTATTTTGTTGCTTTAATTAATTTATTATCTACAACAATATAAAATTATGCTCAAAATGAATGACTAATGTAATTGTTATGTTAGCTGCATTGTCAGTAACACAGCATCCCACTCTTTGGCCACTTTGAGCAGCTCTTCTGATCAGTTCTCAGAAGTGTGTTTGTCGCTGAACTCAAACCATCCAGAAGACAGAACACCATTTTATAATTTTCAATAAAGTGACACGTAACTGACAAGAAGGATGCTGCTGTGGATTTTTTAACCCTCTCTTGCAGTGGATGCACCTTCTCTGTCATATAGGCCTGGGATGATTTTTAAGAAGAAGAAGAAGAAGATCAACCTTTATTAGTCCCGCGAGGGGATGTTTTCCTGCTTGGGATTGCAGACATAGGATTCAGTGCATTATAAACTTCCTGAATCCTTTATCATCCACAATTGAAAATGGATGGAAATCAAGTGCAATCATTTTTGCCAGTTCTTCATCAACTGAGTTATGTCTTGCTGGGGTCACAAACTTCTGCACAAACTGTCTCATAGAGCTCTGGGTTGGTTTAGGTGGTTGTGGTGGTGAACAGCATGATGCTGTAGATACTACTACTACTACTACTACTAGTACTACTGCAGCAGCAGCAGCAGCAACAGTTGCAGTAGACACACTGGCACCTTCATTAATATCACACTCAACTGACTGTTTTATCTTCCCATTGCTCTGATTGGTGGACTGTTCTCAGGTTGTTTACCTGTGCAGGTTGTTTGTGGCTCTATATGATATTCCTGCAGACTCTACACTCAATAATGGCAATAAAATTGAAATGGTCCTGGAGTCACTCATTTTCTTTACTATACCTTCCTAATGTGTCCATGTTGTCTCTTCTTGTTGTCCCCGTCTCTCTCGCTCTCTCTCTCTCTCTCTCTCTGTTCGTGCGCTACTTCAGCTGTTAGTATAACTCCCGCCCCTGCCCCCTCTGCTCAGCGCAAACACAAGGCTCAAACACATATTGACCAATTACGTGCGGCGCGAGGAAAAAAAAAAGTGAGAGAGAGAGAGAAAAAAAAACACGGCTCCCACTGAGGAGCCGGCTCCCGTCGTTCGCTTCAAAGAGCCGACTCTAAGAGCCGTTTCGTTCGCGACCGACCCAGCACTACTAGAGACGTCGCTGCATGAGAGGCTCAGTTTGGAAGAGAGTTAAGATACTGATATCATATGAAACTAAAAAACCTAACAAAGCCACTGATACCAACCATGTCACACTCGGCACACTGACAGCTGCTGTTGCCTGTTGGACTGCAGTTTGCCAGGTTATGATTTGAGCATATTTATTTATTTTGTCATTTTTTTGTGTTAATTGATTTCCAGTAATACATACAGTACAGACCAAAAGTTTGGACACGCCTTCTCATTCAAAGAGTTTCCTTTATTTTCATGACTATGAAAATTGGTCTCTCCTCGGGGTGAAGCTGCCTTGTGTAACGGAGCGCCAACAGCTGATCCCTGGTGTAAACAATGGGTCTGCTCCTAGACATGGTCGTAAACACTGAAAAAAAGTAGCTGAAAAGTTACGCTTTGGTCTCCACGATGCAGGATAGGACGATTGCCTTAAAAACGCAAGACTAACACGTGAAAGAAAGAGTTTAACAAATGTTTTTAAGAGAAAAGCTCAAGAATGAGCAGGAGCTGCGGTAACAACCTCTGAAATTCAAATAGTCTCCTCCCAGTGCAGCGTGACATCAGATCCTGTGTGCTGCTTTTCAGACCAGCTCATATATAGAGAGACGGCGCTGCCTGAGTTACAGCGTGTTACGCAGCTCCTGGAGACCAAAGCGTAACTTTTCTGCTACTTTTTTCAGTGTTTACGACCATGTCTACGAGCAGACCCATTGTTTACACCAGGGATCAGCTGTTGGCGCTCCGTTACACAAGGCAGCTTCACCCCGAGGAGAGACCAGATGTTCCCCAGCAGATAAAGGCGAGGAAAAGGGGGTGCCGAGCTGGAGCTCAGCGTCGCGCACGGAAGATGAAATACAAACCAGTCCTCCCGTCTGTTTTGATGGGGAATGTGAACTCTCTCCCCAGTAAGATGGACGAGCTGGCGGCGCTGATCCGACTTCAGCGGGAGTACCGGGAGTGCAGCGTTATGGTGTTCACGGACACGTGGCTGACGGCGGCGACCACGGACACGGTGACGGAGCTGGACGGGTTTAAGTTGGTGCGGGCGGACAGGACGAGAGACAGCGGTAAGAGGGAAGGAGGAGGACTGGCGGTGTTTGTGAATGAGAGATGGTGTAACCCTGGTCACATCACTGTTAAAGACCAACACTGCAGCAGGGACATCGAGCTGGTGGTCGTTGGTATGAGGCCCTATTATTTACCGCGGGAATTTACACACGTTATTATGATGGCTGTGTATGTTCCCCCCTCTGCTGACGGGGACACAGCTCTTGATGTCGTCTATTCGGTCACTAGCAGGCTGCAGACACAGCACCCTCAGGCCCTCCTCCTGATCTGTGGAGACTTTAATCATGTCTCTCTGTCCTCCACTCTACCAACTTTCACCCAGTATGTTTCATGCTGCACACAGGACAGTAAAATACTGGATTTATTCTATGCCAACTGCAAGGAGGCATACACCTCATCCCTCCTCCCCCCTGGGAAGATCAGACCACAACCTGGTTCATCTCCAGCCTGTGTACAGACCCCTGGTTCAGAGAGAGCCACCCGTCTACCACACAGTGAGGACATGGACCAAAGAAGCTGAGGAAGCCCTGCAGGACTGTTTCAGCACAACAGTGTGGGAGGAACTCTGGGACTCTCATGGGGAGGATATAGATGGACTGACTGGCTGCATCACGGACTACATAAACTTCTGCGTGGAAAACACCGTACCAAGCAGGACGGTAAGGTGTTTTTCCAATAACAAACCGTGGATTAATCCGGATATAAAGGCCCTCCTCAAGGAGAAGAGGATGGCCTTTAAATCAGGAAATAAGGAGGAGCTGAAGACTGTTCAGAGGGAACTGAAGAGAAAAATCAGGGAGGGGAAGGACAGCTACAGGAGAAAGATGGAGGAGCAGCTGCAGCAGAACGACATCAGTGGAGTCTGAAAGGCCTAAAAACCATCTCAGGCCACAAGAAACCAGACTCCAAGACTGTGGGAGATCTAAGGTGGGTGAATGATGTGAAACACTACTTTAACAGGTTTGATGAGCCACCTACCCCTCCCCCGGCCCAGTCTACCCTGCTGCACCCCCCTTCATCTGCCACTTCAAGACAGTGCCCCCCTCCTCCTCCTTCACCACCTTCAGCTCAACACCAGCCCCCCCACTGACACCAACACCTACAGCTCTAGCCTCAGCACAAGACCCATCCCACAGTCAACCCCCCTCTGCTCCACTACTCAGCTCTGCCCCCCCCCCCCTCCACTGCCTCTGCTCCAGTTTGTCCTTCACAACCCTTCAGGTGAAGAATCAGCTTAAGAAGATGAACGTGAGGAAGGCTACAGGTCCAGACGACATGGACATGTATATTGTTGAAGGTCAATCTTCAAAAATGGGTTGAAAAATTACTCTAGAGATGTGTTCAGGCCTGTTCCATGTTGAAATCCTTTATATGTTTGCCTTACATATTGCATCAAGCATAGTTTTCTTTATGTATGTTTAACATTCGCTGAATAAAAAAACATCTGAAAACAGCTATGTAATCAATCAATCAATCAATCATAAGGAAGAAATGTATTGTAAATTCAGGGATTGTGATCACAGTTTTTAAAAAGTGAACACTGGTCGTCAGCCCGTGACGGGACGTGAGTCCAGTCACCAACAAGAGAGTCAATCATGCCGCAACCCTTTCTCTACCCCGACCTCCACAGCCTCCAAAGAACACACTACTTTATTCATTGGTACTAAATATTGGTACCCGGTCTTAATTGTGAACTGTAAAATAGTTCAATATGAATTAGGGCTGTCAATCAATTGAAATACTTAACTGTGATTATGAATAAACTGATCAAAAATTAATCACACATTTTTTATCAATTCAAATTGTACCTTAAATAAGATAAGACAAGCCTAATTAATGCCCGGAGGGAAATTCGGAGATTTGCCAAGTATGCCATATTATATAATTCAATATTGGAGTAGGCAAATATGCTTTCTTTATTCAAATGTATGTATATATGTATTACTGGAAATCAATTAACAGCACAAAACAATGACAAAAGAAATAAATATGCTCAAATCATAACCTGGCAAACTGCAGTCCAACAGGCAACAACAGCTGTCAGTGTGCTGAGTATGACATGGTTGGTATCAGTGGATTTCTTAGGTTTTTTAGTTTCATATGATATCAGTATCTTAACTCTCTTCCAAACTGAGCCTGCTACAACCTCTGAAATTCAAATAGTCTCCTCCCAGTGTAGCATGACATCAGATCCTGTGTGCTGCCTTCCAGACCAGCTCATATATAGAGACGTCGCTGCATGAGAGGCTCAGTTTGGAAGAGAGAGTTAAGATACTGATATCATATGAAACTAAAAAACCTAACAAAGCCACTGATACCAACCATGTCATACTCGGCACACTGACAGCTGCTGTTGCCTGTTGGACTGCAGTTTGCCAGGTTATGATTTGAGCATATTTATTTATTTTGTCATTTTTTTGTGTTAATTGATTTCCAGTAATACATACAGTACAGACCAAAAGTTTGGACACGCCTTCTCATTCAAAGAGTTTCCTTTATTTTCATGACTATGAAAATTGTAGATTCACAATGAAGGCATTAAAACTATGAATTAACACATGTGGAATTATGTACTTAAAAAAGTGTGAAACAACTGAAAATACGCTTTATATTGTAGTTTCTTCAAAGTAGCCACCTTTTGCTCTGATTACTGCTTCACACACTCTGCATTCTCTTGATGAGCTTCAAGAGGTCGTCACCTGAAATGGTCTTCAACAGTCTTGAAGGAGTTCCCAGAGATGCTGAGCACTTGTTGGCCCTTTTGCCTTCACTCTGCGGTCCCTCCCTCCTTTTTTTTCCCAATTTCATTATTGTTTTCCTTTTTCATTTTTCTTTTGTGGGAGGGAGAAAAAAGAGGAAAAGAACCTTGGGTCTTTTTTGTTGGGGGGAGGTGTTTTTTTTTTTTTTTTTTTTTTTTCTCTTAAAAAAAATTTTTTTTCCCCCGGGGGGGGGGTTCAGCTGGGAGAGCTTGTCCTCTACAGTGGGGATAACAGTTTTAAAGCTCACCCCAAACCATCAGGATTGGGTTCAGGTCCGGTGTTGGAGAGGGGTTTTTTGTTTTTCTCAGACTTTATTACTGTGGAGGCCAGGCCACCTTCTTGGTCAAATAGTGAATTTTTAAATTGTCTCCAGGATGGTGAGAGGTGTTAATGTGGTGGGGGAGGTAGGGGGCTCTGATGTGGGCAGCTCTGAGGGAGCCCAGGGTCCTGCTGTGATGGGGGAGGTGGAGCTGGATGGTTGGAGCTGGTGAGAGGTGTGAAGCTGGGGGATGGACTCAGATCTGTTCCATTGTCTTTCAAATTGACTGTAGATCTCATTCAGGTCGTTGGCCAGGCGCCGGTCGTTCATGGAGTGGGGGGTTTGGGCTTGTAGTCTGTGATCTTTCTAAACTCTCTCCAGACAGAAGCAGTACCATTGGCTGAGAACTGGTGTTGGAGTTTCTCAGAGTACTGTAGTTTAGCTTCCCTCACCGCCTTGTTAAACCTGTACTTTGCCTCTCTGAATCTGTCTTTGTCCCCACTCCTAAACGCTTCTCCTTCTCCAACCTGAGCTGTGTGAGTCTGGCTGTGAACCAGGGCTTGATCGTTGTTATAACACACCCTGGTGTGTGTTGGAATGCAGCTGTCCTCACAAAAACTTATGTAGGACATCACAGCCTCTGTGTACTCATCCAGACTGTTGGTTGCAGACCTGAAAACATCCCAGTCTGTGGAGTCCAAACATGCCTGAAGATCCCCCACAGCTTCACTGGTCCACAACTTTGATGTCATCACAACAGGTTTAGAAGTTTTCAGTTTCTGCCTGTATGCAGGAATCAGGTGTATCACAGCGTGGTCAGATTCACCCAGTGGAGCGTGGGTGACGGCATGATAGGCGTTAGAGGCACATTAGAGAGAAAAATTCCTGGTAGTGGAGTGCGATGTCTGCGTTGGCGAAGACGCACTAGCGCACCGACCCGTTTTCCTCTCCTTCGGCGCCGCCTGTTTACTGTATGAGCAAAGGTGAGCGCACCTTTGACCAGAATGTCCAATAAATCCGTAGATGAGGCAATGAAAGTTGGAACTAAGTCTGCTGGAGTTGTAAGCCTGATGTTCAGGAGTTCATCTCTGGTGAAAGAGCTTCTAACTTGCTGACTCGGATGAACTGATCCTCTGCAGCAGAGGTGACTCTTGGTCTTTCTTTCCTGGGGCGGTCCTCATGTGAGCCACTTTCTTTGTAGTGCTTGATGGTTTTTGCGACTGCACTTGGGGACACTTTCAAAGTTTTCCCAATTTTTTGAACTGACTGACCTTCATTTCTTAAAGTAATGATGGCCACTCATTTTTCTTTACTTAGCTGCTTTTTTCTTGCCATAATACAAATTCTACCAGTCTATTCAGTAGGACTATCAGCTGTGTATCCACCTGACTTCTGCACAACACATCTGATGGTCCCAACCCCATTTATAAGGCCAGAAATCCCACTGATTAAACCTGACAGGGCTCACCTGTGAAGTGAAGACCATTTCAGGTGACGACCTCTTGAAGCTCATCAAGACAATGCAGAGTGTGTGAAGCAGTAATCAGAGCAAAAGGTGGCTACTTTCAATAATATAATGAATAATAGAATATAAAGCATATTTTCAGTTGTTTCACACTTTTTTGTTAAGCACATATTTCCACATGTGTTAATTCATAGTTTTGATGCCTCCAGTGTGAATCTACAATGTCAATGGTCATGAAAAGAAAGGAAACTCATTGAATGAGAAGGTGTGTCCAAACTTTTGGTCTTTGCTTTATATACATACATTTACATAAAGAAAGCATATTTGCCTACTCCAATATTGAATTATATAATATGGCATACTTGGCAAATCTCTGAATTTCCCTCCGGGGATTAATAAAGGTTTATCTTATCTTATTTAAGGTACATTTTGAATTAATAAAAAATGTGTGATTAATTTTTGATCAGTTTATTCATAATCACAGTTAAGTATTTCAATTGATTGACAGCCCTAATTCATATTGGACTATTTTACAGTTCACAATAAGACCGGGTACCAATATTTAGTACCAATGAATAAAGTAGTGTGTTCTTTGGAGGCTGTGGAGGTCGGGGTAGAGAAAGGGTTGCAGCATGATTGACTCTCTTGTTGGTGACTGGACTCACGTCCCGTCACGGGCTGACGACCAGTGTTCACTTTTTAAAAACTGTAATCACAATCCCTGAATTTACAATACATTTCTTCCTTATGATTGATTGATTGATTGATTACATAACTGTTTTCAGATGTTTTTTTATTCAGCAAATGTTAAACATACATAAAGAAAACTATGCTTGATGCAATATGTAAGGCAAACATATAAAGGATTTCAACATGGAACAGGCCAACGGGTGAAATGATGAACAAAAGAAACACCCTATACCTCAGTGGCACGGCGAGAGGTTCATTTCTGCTGAGGGAGAAGCTTCTTGCAGCAAAAGAAAGGACCACAAAAGTTGGGAGGTTTTTGGTACTGACACCCTTTTTCTAAAAAAAAACCCAAAGCACTTATTTTCTGTCTATATTGAGAAAAATGAAAAATTAGAAACGAAACAAAAGAGCAGGCAGAGCTGTCGAAAACATGGTAATGGATGGCATCAGGAGTGTTTTGAGAAAGGTGATTGGAGTGAAATGGTAAAAAAATGTAGATTTTGGTGTCCTGATCCAGAGCCGACCACTCATTGTTTATTTTGGTTACAGAATAAACATTCGCATTGAAACCTGAACACATCTCTAGAGTAATTTTTCAACCCATTTTTGAAGATTTTAAGAAATTTTTGGTACAAGCAGAGGCGGTCTTAGACTGTCCCAAGACGGCTTTTCTGACCTTCAACAATATACATGTCCATCCATCTATCTAACCATCCATCCATCCAACTACAACCACTGGAGGGGCTGGAGCCGATCCCAGCTGGCATTGGCCAAAGGCAGGTTCACCCAGGACAGGTCGCCAGTCCATCGCAGGGCACATAGAGACAGACAACCGTTCACACCTATCGGCAATTTAGAGTCACCAGTTAACCTGCATGTCTTTGGACTGTGGGAGGAAGCTGGAGAACCTGGAGAAAACCCAAGCTAACACAGGGAGAACATGGAAACTCCACATAGAAGAGCCCCAAGGTGGATTTGAACCTGTTACCCTCTTGCTGTGAGGCACCACCATGCAGCCCCGTTATACATGTATGTCTCATATTTTTTATAATTAAAACAGATCATTTTGCATGTGATGGTTCAAATGATGAAAAAAATGTTTAGAAGTTGTGAAAAAATTTCACTGAGAATCAACTCAACACTGTGTAAATTGTGCTCGCTCCTTTTGCACATGAACCAAAACTTTGCTTGAAATTCAAATCTGTTGTGAACAACAAACTTATTGCTCAGAGATTTAGAAGAAGAAGAAGACATTCCTTTATTAGTCCCACTAGGGGAAATTCAATTTTTACACTCTGTTAACTTATACACAGTCATGGAGACCCGAAACACACACATGCACAAACAGGACCCATATACATGCACTAATGGAGAGATGTCAGAGTGAGGGGGCTGCTCCTGACAAGCGCCCCGAGCAGTTGGGGGTTTTTGAGCTCATTGTTTTGAAAAAAAGGATAATAATCATTATTGAACCAACGCAAATGAGTAAAAACTGTAAGAAACATTTCCAGGGTCGATGTTGAATCAAACATTTTGACCAGTACTGCTCACACCGTGACAAAACAACTTTTCATTTTGGTGCCAGTTTACAGACACAGTACCTAAGTTTTGAAGCATGAATGAAGTGCTTTGGGTGACTCGCTACCTTTTGCAGATCTTTCTGCAAAAGACTCAGGCGATATGTGAGCTCAATCGTAAGCTGGATGCCATTCTGGATCAAAATCGCAGGCTGGCTGAGATTTCTGAACTCTGTCGTAAGATGGATGCCAACTTGAGGCGGCAGTAGCTCAGTCCGTAGGGACTTGGTTTAGGAATCGGAGGGTCACCGGTTCAAGTCCCAACATGGACCAAGACCAACTGGTTGCTGGAGAGGTGCCACCTTACCTCTTGGGCACTGCCGAGGTGCCCCTGAGCAAGGCACCAAACCCCCCAACTGCTCGGGGCGCTTGTCAGGATTAATGCATAGTGAAATTAACAACAGAGTGTAAAAACTGAATTTCCCTACGGGGATTAATAAAGCTTCATCTAATAAAGGTTCATCTTAACTTGGAGAAGTTGCCAGCTCGGCACGGCTGAATTTGGCCATTGATATATTCAGACTTTATCCACCGGGAGACTCAGACAGATTTAAGGCAGATGGAAAATTACAGTGTCAGCCTGAACCAAAACAATTGTTATTTTCATTGGCTCCCTGAGACAACCAGCCTTCCCAAGGCCGGTTATCTCTCCATTCTCCTGGATGTTATGCCGACAAAATGCTCCGTCCCCTATCCCCCCACCACCTCCTACTCCTGTGAACCTTGTTTCTGGAACCGAACTCTCCGAGGTCGTCTCCACAGCTATCAACTGTGTCTTCGTCATCAGAGACAATGGGTTGAGACTGAGTGGGAATGAAGGACACAGGCTCTCCCCCCTCTCTCCCCTCGTCGCAGTACAACTTGGAGGGTTGCTGCGAGACGCCCGGAGGCGAACGTTCTCCCCCAACCTGTGCTGGGACACCTCCCCTCCCCAGCACCCTCTCCCCCCTCCCACATGTGCGAGTCCTTGAGTTTTGTTGTAATGTCTTATTATGTTGCTATGGGCAGAGGTGTCTTGTCTAATCCCACACTGTGCCCCCCTACAGGAGCCGAGTCTGGGAGGCTCTTTTTTCCCTCTTCTTCCTTCACTCCTGCTCTCCTTTTTCTCATCTAAAAAAGGGAGCGCTGCCCATGTAGCGAACCTGCCGTCCTGCTCCTGTCCTCCCCCTGTTATGTGTTGCTGTCTTTTTGTGTTTCTTGGACGGGATGTGACTGAAAGATATCTCAATATACACTGTATTTCATTATACACTGTATAACGACAATAAAGAGATTCAGTTCAATTCTGCAGAACGGAGATGCTCCGTCAAAGAGTTGTGACAGTTTAAAGAAAGTTAAATGAGCCAAAGCTATTTACATGTACAAACACATGATTTGTTCATGAGCTGATACAATCAAAGTGGACCCTGATTTTTCTCACACAGCCAGCGTCGCTTCTCTGAACAGGCAATGTCATGCCAGTTTGCCAGCTCCGGGTTGAAGTGATACATCTGCACACAGTCCTCTTGCTTGAAGTTGCTGCGATCCGGCTGGCCAGACATCCAAAATCTAAGTGACAGAATCGGGATGGAGGTCAGAGACATGCAGTCTAAATATTCTTGTTGGATCACAGGAGTGACAACCAACAAACCAGGCTGTTTAGAATAATGTTATATTTCTCAAAACTGAAATAGGTGTTTTGCTAACATGTCAGGACTGACGTCGTGTCCCTGGTCTGTGTGTCACCTTTAGACCCAAACTTCTTTTGCTCCCCAGCGTTGACGTTTTCTCTTTGTAATCATTAATCTGTAATTTGAATGGGATCTAATTCCTCAGGTCTATTCTCATTGGGTCTGATTGGAAGATATAAAATGCCAAAATTGAAATAAAATAAAATACAAAACAGCTTTGCTGTCAGATTAGATCTCCTTAAAAAAACCTGCTCTGTTTCAGATGTGGTCCAAAATTTTAGATCTGTGAAACATTTATTACTGAAATGCCAAGGTTTTTCTAAAGGCCTTACGATTTGGTCAACGCAGATCCATCCACCCATTTCCACCCACTGCTCCCAGTTGGGTCATACAGACCAATCCAGAACACAAGATCATCATCTCCACCCAGGCGGTACAAGCTCCTCTGTTGATTGAGAACATAGAAAATGTAGTTATTTAACATCAAGAATGGCATATGCACATTTAATCAGACCCGGATTTACCTGTTCCTGTTCGCTGTTGATCACCACCAGGTCAGCATCTTTACTCTGACAGTATCTCCTGCTCTCTATCCATGTCTTCCTCTCAGTGGAGAGGAAGTAACATCTGGAGCTTATCCACATCCAGCCTGCAGGACACTGCTGACTCCCACAACCACTCAGCTCTGGAGGAGGAAATAAACAACACATCACAAATTAGACTCTGGGGCATTTAAAACTGCAGCTCTAAGTACAAATAGGGCTCTAACTTTGACAATGAATTTAATTTAAAGACAATAAATATTTAGTTAGTACCTACACTGATCAGTCATAGCATTATGATCACTGAAAGGTGAAGTGAATGACATTGATAATCTCATTACAGTGACACCTGGCAGTGGGTGGGATATATTAGGCAGTATTTTGTCCTTGAAGTTAGTGTTGGAAGCAGAAAAAATGGACAAGTGTAAGGATGTGAGTGACTTTGACAATGGCCGAATTGTGACGCTAGAGAGAAGGCTGGTCCATGTTGTCTGATCCAATAGAAGAGCTACTGTAGCTCACACTGCTGAAAAAGTTAATGCTGGTTCTGATAGAAAGGTGTCAGAACACACAGTACATCACAGTTCGTTGTGTCTGGGGCTGCAGGCCGCAGACCAGTCAGGGTCTATTACCCCCCCTGATTTGTTCTCACCTCTCAGCTTAATTTTCAGCCTGTTCATGTCCTCTTCCAAGTTCCTTATCATGTTTCTGAGTTCAGTGTTTGTGTTTTCAAGCAGGTTTTTGTCTCTGGTCAAAGCGTTGAGTCTTTCTTGAAATGTGTTGTACTGGCCAGGCTTCTTTCTCTCACAGTCCTTCTCCTCCTCCTTCACCTGGTTTTTGTTACTGAAATCAGTTGCGTTGCAGGTCAGCTGGGTTGTTTCCTTGCTTGAGTACACTGATATACATATTTAAAAGAAGTTATATTCAAAATATGTTTTTAAAAATTCATTTACATAAAAAAATGTTCAGGTTTTGTTTGACAGCAAACTGTGGAAAAGGTTTGACCGCAACATGTGAAATTACATCAGCTTGCGTATTTGTAATATTGTGGCACTGTGAATGCAACACTCTTAGCACATTTTAAGTTGCACAAATACCAAGAAACCATACTCACATGTAAGGCGTAGAGAAATGTTGAGAATGGCTTGTATGATAAACAACATGCCAAAGCTGAGGAAAAGCAGCTGATAGAGTCTTCTTTCTGCAAAATCAATAAACATGTAAACAAACATTTAAAAAGTCTATATAACCATGGAAGCAGCCATGTGAGGCTGCCCTGTATTGTTGACGTATTGTAATTATTCTTATGCTCTGTAGCAACTAACCAGCAATCAATGGCATGGTAATGTTTGCCTTCATGAACTTATTGCAGATTGGGTCTTATTTTTTAAGCTTTGGTCATCACCTCTGTCAGTTATTACCCCCAAACTAATTGTTGACATTGCTACAATAACGACCAATATGGCAGCAAGCGTATATGGACGGCATGTCTCCACTTCCTCCCACTGTGTAGAAGTGAAGCCAAAATATCCTGTATACGGGCATTACCATTTTGGGCTTTTTTTACATTATTTGTAGTTGGTGTGAATGCTGCAAAAATTCGCAACCTATGTTCTTCTACTTTCTTTATTTTTGTTTTTCTTCCGCCCACTTTTTCGCAACGCCTCTCCTTCCACAATTTTCAACGTACAAACTCCGTTCAAACTTCAAAACGTTCAGCTCGATTAGGAGATGCACGGATGTGTTCGGAATTTTCCTAACGTTCAAACTCCGAAATATTTGACGTTTTATCGGGAATTTTTTGCCATTCAAATGAATGGAGGGAAGGTTCAAACCTTCTTCATACAGATTCGAGCCAGCATTGCAGCGTAGCGTCAGCTATTCAGCATGCAGCATTCACACCCCAATTTCTTCAGAAATTGCATTCTCTAGTTAGTTAATTGTTGTTTTTTTTGACGAACGGTGACACAAAAGGGTGGAGTTAAGTACAACCGATAGGTGAATATGAAATTTTTAGCTGAACAAAAAGGTTATAATTAACTTTGATGAAATGAAACACAACACGGACAACTCCCAGATGGACAAAGCTGTGGAAGCAACCTGTCAATCACAAGGTAGCCACACCCTAAATCATCCCCTGCTTTATGGTCTATTTAACTCTAAATAGGACCATGTTTTACTGAATGAACATCATGCTGTAGTGACGAAGACTTGAAACTAGTGATTGAGACCATAAACTCATGTTTACATGTTTACTGAGGTAATAAATCAAGTGAGAAGTAGGCTCATTTTCTCATTGACTTCTATACAATTGGACTTATTTTTGCAACCCCTGCTGGTTATTAGAAAGGATGCAAGTTTATGGCACTTCAGCATTGGCTTCACTTTTCAGACCCCACTCAGTAAAACACATAACACCCACCAATGTGTATATACTGTAGGTTCAGTGTTGAAACATGCTCGTTGAGTAAAGAGCTGATGCTTCCTGTGAGACAAGTTTTTAACTAGAATTTAGCATGACTGAGTCTCTTAGTAACAATAGCACGACATCGTGTTACGTTAGCATTTTAAGGTCCCATGAGATGGTATCACTACTTCCTTATTTTGATGTAAATCACAGGACTTTGAGACATTGTGTGTGGTCATGTTGAAGAGATAAAATAGTTTGGTTAAGGTTACACAAGGATTGTGGTTTGAGATAAATATTGAACAGCAAACATACAAGTGAAGCCAGCACTGTGTTTTTCAATATTTAACCAAGACCACAATCTTTACCTAACTTTTATCAAGTGCTTTGAGTTCCTAACCATAACCATTGTACTGCAGTGGGTGGGTTTTGTTGTTAACATGCATTGTCAGTGAACACTGTGCAGATACAGTAGGCTCTAAATGACAAACCTGTGTTTAACAGTAACTATACAATAAAATCATGCGTGTTATTACCTGTTTGAGTTGTAGCCGCTCTGCATTTCTGCTCACGTCTTGGTCGCTCATTAACATAATCTGCCATCTCTCCTGGTTGCCTTGACCAGTCTGATCAGTGAACTGTGTGTGTTCCCTCTTTGGTTTGTGTCTTCAGCAGCAGTGAGCTAATAAACCCATTATTACACAATCAACAGGTTTAGAAGTGGTCAAACTGAGGAAAAAACAATTACCGGTATGTAGAAATACAGTTTCTCTCAGACTGTACGGTGGTGCAGTGGTTAGCGCTGTCGCCTCACAGCAAGAGGGTCACATCCAGCTTGGGGCTCTTCTGTGTGGAGTTTGCATGTTCTCCCCATATTAGCGTGGGTTTTCTCCAGGTTCTCCGGTTTCCTCCCACAGTCTATAGACATGCAGGTTAATTGATGACTCTAAGTTGCCTGTAGGTGTGAACGTGAGCGTGAATGGATGTCTGTGTGTGAACAACAGAGTGTAAAACTGAATTTCCCCACTGTGGGACTAATAAAGGAATATCTTTCTTTCTTTCTTTCTTTCTTTCTGTCTCTATGTGCCCTGCGATGGACTGGCGACCTGTCCAGGGTGAACCCCGCCTTCCCCCAGTGCCGGCTGGGATCAGCTCCAGCCCCCCTCGCGACTCCTAACGGGCTAAGCGGTTGCAGGATGAACAATTCCTCACTTCAAAATCTGTTCCACTTGAATGTCTGACAGCTATTTAGAATTTCATAATTCAAAATATTTGCTAAATGCCCTTTCTTCATTTTCAATTCACCTTTGTAGTTATAGTCTAATATACGTAATTTCTCTAACTTGCCTTGTGTAACAGTAATCTTCATGCACCTATAGGAAAAGTATGAAAGAGTATTGGGAAACATTTCATTTTACAAATTTCATGGTAATTATGTGATAATTAGCAAGTAACCCAATTGAAATGTCTTTGAAATTACTGATAAATTACCCCAATTTTTACCCCAAAATGTATCAAAATTACTTTATTATAAATATTATATAATAATTATATTCCGCTATTTCCCAATAGCTGGTAATTTGATAATTGATTAACTGATTGATTGAGAAGAAAAACTGTAATAAGGGCAAAAATATGATGCATGAACTAACTACTGTGGGGGCGGCAGTAGCTCAGTCTGTAAGGACTTGGGTTAGGACGCAGACGTCACGGGTTCAAGACCCCCATGGACCAAGACCAACTGGTTGCTGGAGAGGTGCCAGTTTACCTCTTGGGCACTGCCGAGGTGCCCTTGAGCAAGGCACCGAACCCCCAACTGCTCTGGGCGCTTGTCAGGAGCAGCTCCCTCACTCTGACATCTCTCCATTGACGCATGTATATGTACTGTGTGAACTGTACTGTGTGAACAACAGAGTGTAAAACTGAATTTCCCCACTGTGGGACTAATAAAGGAATATCTCTCTCTCTAAGTGGAAAGTCCCATCCTCCTCTTTCTGAATCTGAAAGTAATAAGTTCTCTTTCTAGTGTTATTAGGATTACATCTAATTTTAAACTTCCCCAAACTTGTGTGACTGAATTTTACTGAACTGGATCGAAACTTTGACGGAGAGCACAAACACAAAATTATAATGAGGCGTTGCTATGTTATCAGTGATAAGTGATGTAAACACTAATAAAATTATTTTGGCTGTCAAAGGTAACATGATAATAATGCATCAACACAAATCAGTTTTAACGCTACTAATTTCTTAAAACATCAACCCAACTTTTAGGTTGTAGCGGGCTCATTTTTAAAGCTAGAGTGAAGTGTTGGTATCATATAAAATTAGAAAACCTAAATAATTCTTTGGTACCAAACATGCTGATGATCAACCAAGAGGTTAAATAATGCTCCAAACTTATTATTTGAGCATATTTTTTATGCTAAATGCAGTACCTGTGAGGGTTTCTGTGCAATATTTCTTGTCATCTCCCTTTAAGGTAATTTTTAAGAGATAATAATCATGCAAAACAATGCAATTAATCGCGATAAAATATTTCAATCAATTGACAGCCTTAATTTAAATACACTGTAATTATTCACAAACTGAACTGACAGCTCACAAAGTAGAGAGAGTTATAGAGTAATGCTGAACGCGTTATGTAATATTAATAAAACATATAGGATGAAAAGACTTTCTCAGTTCATCTGTAGAAGTTTATTCACAAATCATAATTCAGGACAAGGAGAATTGTATGAAAACCCTCTTTTCAGGTCAAAGAGTAAATGAATATATGACACAAAAGTGTGGATTAAACTCTAAAAATGACTCGATGTAGAGTCTAATGAACGCCTCATGTAAATCAAAGGGAAGTGAAGTGTTAAAGGACCAGTGTGTAACAATTAGGGGGCTCTACTGGTATAAATGAATATGATATTAACTAGAATGGCACCCAGAGAGTGTAGACCTCTGCCAAGGTGCACAAGTACGATTGTACTCCACTCAACTTCATCATCCAGGTGTATTTTTGCTGTACGTAGCAGAGCGTCATAAAACACTTAATTCAAACTGGACAGAAACAAAATAAAACTCACCTAAACTGTCGTCATTACTCTTTCCAACAATCACCAAATATGCTTTGGTCGAACTCAGCTTTTATGTTCTTGCATGTGTTATACCCAGTGGTCTTAATGTTATGGCTGATCGCAATCATTTAAAGCATTTGCGATTCTGGATCATGATCCGGATCGCTACCAACATGTAATGGATTGTTCATGGTGCCTCACCCCACTCCTCCATAAAATTTCATTCAAATCCATCGCAAACTTTTGGAGTAATCCTGTTAACAGACAGACAAACAAACCTTAGAATGATCTGTTTATACTGTATCTACATAAGAAGCAGGTCCTCTTTTCACAGAGTCCGCCATGTTGCACCACCATGTTTCTATAATAGCCCAGAAAGGACAAGCTTAACACTGTGAACTTTTCTGCTTGGGCCAGAGACGATGACATTACTCGCTCATGTTGCTGCCGCTCCCTCTCTCTTGCTTCACCACTCACATCCCATGTACACACACACACTGTATACACCAGCTCTGCTCCAGATGGCTCTAGATGAGACCATTCACATTTTCCCGTCAACCACCGAAGCTCTCCAACATGCTTGGCACACGGGAGAGGCATCAGTTGGTTGCAATGTCCTCACCTCACCACTAGATACCACCAGATCCTACACACTGGACCTTGAAGATCTTCCACTGTGCCGGAAACCAAGTTGTAGCTGCGGCAAAGTCCAGCAAAAATAAGGAAGAACAAAAATGTGCTGCTGTGTTTTATTACAGAAATATAAAAGAATAAGTGGATTGCTCATCAATTTCATACTGAGAAAAACATTTTCCCATCCCCTTTATTGTCACTCTTCACTCAGTGGGTAAAACATGGCGAGGACTGCACATAAGGCACAAGCTGAGATCACTGAGGTCTATGAAAATCTACCTGATGCACCAATCAGGAGTAACGTCCTGAGGAGCTGTTCCGGTGAAGAGGGTGGAGTGACTGCTGCAGTGTCAGGTGAGACAGAAAACCTTCAGTTTAACATTTAACCATAAAGCAATATAGATAATAATATTGTATAATATAAAAACAGTATAATTCAAAATAAAAAACCACTGATGAACTCATTCCTCATCTTGTGCACTTGTGAAAATATATAAAAATGTTACTGATCTGCTTTTATGTGATGTTATTATTATTGTCATTTTACTCTGAAGATTTACATTTACAACTACGTTCTTGTTTGAATTTCTTTAATTGACTTGCAAGTACACAATTGTTCACAGAGCTGCCTAACTTCTAACGTCTTGGTCAAGAGCAGAATTACCCAGATAACTCTGTAGCCCTGCATGTTGTTATCTAATTTTGTGTGCATGTCTGTCTGATTTCTGCATGCAGGGAGAAATCTCTACCGACTGGTTGCTGTGAGCTTTGGACTCCTGTGTGTCCTACAAGCTGCTCTCAACATTTCCCTCCGTCTCGCTCTCTGTGAGTCAAACTGTGTCGACTGTTGCTCCTAGACTTGTTAAATGCTCTATTATCATAAGACCAGAAATGAATCAAAATGCATTTTTTAGGGATGTCACTTGATCAAAATATCGAATTGTGATTAATCACTGGATTGTCCATAGTTAATCACAACTTACTTGTATATTTTTCATCTGTTTAAAATGTAATTTAAAAGAAGATTTGTCAAGTATTTAATACTCTTATCAACATGGGAGCGGGCAAAAATGCTGCTTTATGCAGATGTATGTATATATTTATTATTGGAAATCAATTAACAACACAAAGCAATGACAAATGTTGTCTAGAAACCCTCACTGGTACTGCATTTAGCATAAAAAACAGGCAACAACAGCTGTGTGCTGACTTTCCTGTGATTTGCTCGAAACTGCATGTGATTATCATAAAGTGGGCATGTCTGTAAAGGGGAGACTGTTGGGTACCAACAAAACCCATTTTCATTCACATATCCTGAGGTCAGAGTTCAAGGGACCCCTTTTAAAATGGCCACAACAGTTTTTCCCTCACCAAAATTTTGAATAAATTTGGAGCGTAATTTAACGTCTTGGTCATTATTATTTATTGCATTTGTTACTGGAAATCAATTCAACACAAAACAATGACAACAAATATTGCCTGGAAACCCTCACAGCATAAAATATGTTAAAATCATAAGTTTAGAGCATTATTTAACCTCTTGGTTGATCACCAGCATGTTTGGTACCAAAGGATTCTTTAGGTTTTCTAGCTTTATATGATACCAGTATCTTCACTGTAGCTATAGCTAGAGTTAAAGCTGATTTGTGTTGATTTGTTATTATTGCGTTAATTTTGACAGCCTTAATAATTTTATCAGTGTTTAAATCACTTAAACAATGATAACATAGCAACCGCCTAATTATAATTTTGTGTTTGTGCTCTCAGGCTCCGTCACAGTTTCGATCCAGTTAAGTAAAAGTCAGTCACACAAGTTTGGGGAAGTTTAGCATTAGATGTAATCCTAATAACACTAGAAAGAGAACTTATTAGTTTCACATTCAGAAAGAGGAGGATGGGACTTTCCACTTAGTTCATGCATCACATTTTTATCCTTATTACAGTTTTTCTCATTCACTTTGGCTCAGTTCCTGGATGAGAATTATTTTGTTTTAAAACAATGAGTTCAAATCTAGAAACAATTCATTTTTTGTTCACATCAGATTTGAATTTTTCATTCATCCAAGCAAACGTTAACCGTTTGCACGTCTTGCTAATCAAAACTGATGAGTTCATTCTCAGTGAAGCTGTTGCACTCTACACAACTTCTAAATATTATTTCATCATTTGAGCGACAATATCTATGACTAGGAAGTACAATTAGTTTCTGAAATACAGAAGTTTTTTTTCATGACTGCAGGGTTGTTGCATGGATGTCATTTTGTGGCAAAATTTCTGTTCACTGTATATGACTTCACATGAAGTATCAAAAGTGAATTATCTGTTTACAGTACTACAAGTACTGTAAATGTGCTGTATACATACAAATGTGCATATCCCTTTTCTGTGTGACTATTACAGTATTGTAGAGTATTTGACCTGCTGTTGAAATGGGAAATTAAAAAGCTCAATGTGACACACAATAGTGTTCAGCTAGACAAAACTTAACTTCTTGTATAATCCAATAAATAGTGTAAACAAAAAGAAGAAGAACAAAACAGAGATTTGAATATGAGAAACATTTCCAGGGTTGAGTGTCTTGGTGAAAAAAACATGTAAACATTTTGACCAGTATGGGTCCCAACTTTTCATTTTGGTGGCCAGGATGATGATTTTGGTGTTTCGGATGAGTTACAACTTTTTGCAAACATACAATAGAGACGTGATGTCCCAACATACAGTTGCGACAATTGTACTTCGAGTTTAGAGAAGTTAAGTTTCAAAAAAAGAGCCAAAACAAATGAGAAAGTCTATAAACCCAAGTCACATCTTTTAGCCTGGAAAACTTAGTTATAGTCCAGTTTATATTAAACCTCTCACACAATGTACAGATTTGCTTATCTGGTTTGTTCCCCAGTCTCCTCCTGCCCACAAAGTGTCCTTCAGCAAGATGCTGAACCCCAATTTGCTCTGAGTGCATACTGGGTTAAATTGTTGGTTTAATGTAATCTCATCCTTGACACATGGATACTCAATGAAGTCTTTCTGCTCTTTCAGACGGCTCTAACAATACGACGCCAGGTACAGAGGCCAGCTGCACAAGTGATGAGCTGAAGAGAGAACTGATTGGTCAGTATGAGGATGAGACTTATACCGATAATGAGCGCGCATCCAAAGTGACATTCAGCGCAATCTTGGGCCAAACTATATATAGTCTATCAGATGAACTCCACAATAACCCCTATCAGTGCCAAACAGACTGATACAATGAGCCAGTTACACTGGGATTTTTTAGGCAGAAACTGTAGGATTTTATTAAACTTGTATTGTTCTTACTGACACTACATGTCTTATTCAGACTTTGGTAACACTTCATTTTACAAGTCCACAAATTTCATGGTAATTAGGTGATAATTAAATAACCTATTTGAAATTTCTTTGGATTTACTTCTAAATTGCCTCAATATTTACCTCAAAATGTATCAAAAATTACTTTAAACATTACAAACATTATTTAATAATTATATTTAACCATTTTCCAGTAGCTGGTAATTTATTTAATACATTCCAGGAAAATAATACAAAGTTAACTGATATGTTTTATTTCCATGTCTGCTGATAAATAGATGATAATTAGCAAATAACTTCTTAATAACTCTCTGAATCATGAGCTACAAGGTTCATCCACTGTAGTAAATCAGGTCGACTGGACGTAGAAGGTTTCTTGAAGACGTTTCACCTCTCATCCAAGAGGCTTCATCAGTTCTGGTGGTGGATTTTAGTATCTCATTTAAATAATAATAATTATAATTGGGGGGGGGCCCTTTTTAAGGATTGGGTTAGGACACGGACGTCTGGGTTCAAGACCCCTACCAAGACCAACTGGTTGCTGGAGAGGTGCCAGTTTACCTCTTGGGCACTGCCGAGGTGCCCCTGAGCAAGGCACCAAACCCCCAACTGCTCTGGGCGCTTGTCAGGAGCAGTCCCCTCACTCTGACATCTCTCCATTGACATGTATATGTACTGTGTGAACAACAGAGTGTAAAACTGAATTTCCCCACTGTGGGACTAATAAAGGAATATCTTTCTTTCTTTCTTTCTTATAATCCTGTGTGGAGTATCAGTGTTATTCATGTTATAATGACCGAAACTAGCTGGAGGCCAAGCTGGCTTGAAAACAATGATGGTCGTCAGGGTGTCCTGACGGTGGTCGTTAGGACATGAATATAACGACTGAGTCAGCACTCCAGAGGAGATGGTGGTCGTTAAGTGCTCCGAATGCTAATGTCGTTAGCTGGAGCCACCTCACCAGGGCCAGGGTTTTGAGAGGACTTGATTGTAGACAGGGGATAAGTTGTGTATCCCCTGTAGATGATAATAAGTAAATAACTTATTTGAAATTTCTTTAAAAACGTCCTGATTCATGACATTAACTAGATTACATTTGTGTCGACAATTAATCACAATAGTTAGAGATAGATAGATTTGTGTCTGATCAGATGTTTGTTTGTTTTTTTGTCTGATTCATTTTTTTTAAGGCTTTAAATTCTGCCTTTAAAGGTTGTCTATATGATAGACAGAGCATTAATATAGCAGTTATTTGCTATATAAAGATATAGTGGAGTAGGGTAGACCGGGGTAAGACTTCCCCAGAGATTAAAGGCTCTCTCCCTCTGTTTAATCTGAGCTTCTCTGTGCTTTGTTGACGTCACTCGGCTGCACCTGATTTTAGTGCAAAAATAAGATATTACGGTTCTTTTTATTGCTGTCCAAAACAGATCAGCATTTCCAACAAGGCTGGGTGTATTTCCGTCCTAGTCTCTATTACATTTCTTCTGTGAAGAAATCCTGGCAGGAAAGCAGAGCTGACTGTCTGCAGAGAGGTGCAGACCTGGTGATCATCAACACCAAGGAAGAGCAGGTATTAATGTTTGCATGAGTGTGGCTTTGACATTAAGAGAGACGGTAATAAGAGAGAGAGTAAAACATGTAATGAATGTGAGGTCACCAGGTTTGGCTATGGATTTGCAGTTTTTCTCAATCGCTTTGGCTCATTTTTCGTGACAAGTGCAATTCTCGCAGCTGTTTGATGGGACATCACAACTCTATTGCACGTCTGCAAAAGGTAGTAACTCACCCAAAAAACTTCATTCGTGCTTCAGAACCCAGTTAGTGTGTCAGCAAGTTGGACGCCAAAATGAAAAGTTGTTTTGTCAACGTGTGAGCCGTACTGGTCAAAATGATGAGATGATTTTTGTTTTCACGAGGGCAGTACTTTATATACATCTCCTCTCTGTTTTGTTCTACTTTTTGTTGACACTGACTACTTTTTGTACTACTCAACAGCAGGTCAAAGACTCTACAATACTGTAACAGTTACACAGAAAACATGTATGCCCATTTACAGTATTAGTATACAGTACATATTAATATTAATACAACAGAAAAATCACTTTTGATCTTTCATGTAAAGTCATATAGTGAAATTTTGCCACAAAATGATATCCATGTCAAAAAACCTGCAACACTGAAGAAACCTGCAGTACTTCAGTTCAAAAACAACTACTTGTTCCTCCTCGTCATAAATATTTATGGAATAAACATGTACATATGTACATATGTCTGACAGGTTTTGACAAATGCATAGATCATTGTGACGGCTCAAACAATAAACACAAGAAGTTATGTAGAGGACGACAGTTTCACTGAGAATCAATTATCATTTGAGAACTGAGCCAAAGCAAATAAGAAAAACTGTAAATCACTTCCATTTCTATTGATTAATGATTACTGCTGTCTCTCAGGATTTCACAAGAAAATTCCACAAGCTCATCTGGATTGGACTGACATGGAAAAAGCTGTGGAAATGGGTGGATGGCACGCCGCTGACCAGAAGGTTCACTCTTTTATCCAAATTAATGCTGAAACTAAAAGCTTTTTTTTTATTTCTATGTTATTGGTAAATCAATCTGTGATGAATTATTTTGTAATTTAGACCTGCTGATATTGCAGCGTGTCACTGTCCATAAGATGCTTCTTGTGTTGTAAAAGACTATTTGTGTTTTTGGTTTCAGCTACTGGGGTCCTGGGGAGCCAAACAGGTTTGAAGGCAGAGATGAAAACTGTGTTGAAATAAAGTACCATGATCTGGAGAACAGCTGGAATGATTCACCATGTGGACAGCAAAACTTCTGGATCTGTGAAAAGATGATCGATTCTTAACTCAGCTTGTAAAACCCTGAAAAAAATTAAATTAACTTAATGAAATGCACAAATTCATCCACTCATTCAACCTTTATTTAAATCTTGAGGAATCAGTGAGGACATGCCCTCATTTACAATGATGTCCAGAGTACAATAAAACAGAACAAATACACACTGAACATATTCTGGCAACAATTGAATCGAAGGCAACTGGACTTAGATTTGTCTCTGAAGACGTTTCGCCCCTTATCCAAGTGGCTTCATCAGTTCGTAAGGCTACAGTCTGACTAGCCCCCACTGTTGCTATGTATAGCAGTGTTGCTAGGTATAATAGACTGTTGCTATGTATAACTTATTGTTGCTATGTATAACTTATTGTTGCTATGTATAACAGACTGTTGCTATGTATAACTTATTGTTGCTATGTATATTTTTTTTTTTATTTTATAGCAGACTGTTGCCATGTATAACAGACTGTTGCTATGTATAACAGACTGTTGCTACGTATAACAGACTGTTGCAATGTATAACAGACCGTTGCTATGTATAACTTATTGTTGCTATGTATAGCAGACTGTTGCCGTGTATAACAGACTGTTGCTATGTATAACAGACTGTTGCAATGTATAACAGACCGTTGCTATGTATAACAGACCGTTGCTATGTATAACAGACTGTTGCTATGTATAACAGACTGTTGCAATGTATAACAGACCGTTGCTATGTATAACAGACCGTTGCTATGTATAACAGACTGTTGCTATGTATAACAGACTGTTGCAATGTATAACAGACCGTTGCTATGTATAACAGACCGTTGCTATGTATAACAGACTGTTGCTATGTATAACAGACCGTTGCTATGTATAACAGACTGTTGCTATGTATAACAGACTGTTGCAATGTATAACAGACCGTTGCTATGTATAACAGACCGTTGCTATGTATAACAGACTGTTGCAATGTATAACAGACCGTTGCTATGTATAACTTATTGTTGCTATGTATAGCAGACTGTTGCCATGTATAACAGACTGTTGCTATGTATAACAGACTGTTGCTATGTATAACAGACTGTTGCAATGTATAACAGACCGTTGCTATGTATAACAGACCGTTGCTATGTATAACAGACTGTTGCTATGTATAACAGACCGTTGCTATGTATAACAGACTGTTGCAATGTATAACAGACCGTTGCTATGTATAACTTATTGTTGCTATGTATAGCAGACTGTTGCCATGTATAACAGACTGTTGCTATGTATAACAGACCGTTGCTATGTATAACAGACCGTTGCTATGTATAACAGACCGTTGCTATGTATAACAGACTGTTGCAATGTATAACAGACCGTTGCTATGTATAACAGACCGTTGCTATGTATAACAGACTGTTGCTATGTATAACAGACCGTTGCTATGTATAACAGACTGTTGCTATGTATAACAGACTGTTGCAATGTATAACAGACCGTTGCTATGTATAACAGACCGTTGCTATGTATAACAGACTGTTGCAATGTATAACAGACCGTTGCTATGTATAACTTATTGTTGCTATGTATAGCAGACTGTTGCCATGTATAACAGACTGTTGCTATGTATAACAGACTGTTGCTATGTATAACAGACTGTTGCAATGTATAACAGACCGTTGCTATGTATAACAGACCGTTACTATGTATAACAGACTGTTGCTATGTATAACAGACCGTTGCTATGTATAACAGACTGTTGCAATGTATAACAGACCGTTGCTATGTATAACTTATTGTTGCTATGTATAGCAGACTGTTGCCATGTATAACAGACTGTTGCTATGTATAACAGACCGTTGCTATGTATAACAGACCGTTGCTATGTATAGCAGACTGTTGCTATGTATAACAGACTGTTGCAATGTATAACAGACCGTTGCTATGTATAACAGACCGTTGCTATGTATAACAGACTGTTGCTATGTATAGCAGACCGTTGAGATGTATCACAGACCGTTGAGATGTATCACAGACTGTTGACAGTTCAAGATCTTTCACATGCACAAAAACAATATACCATAATACAGAAAGCAAAAATGCACAACGGTATAATCGGCCCTCTTTAATTACAGCATATACTGTACATACCTTATGTTATGGAGCTGCCGCTGCAAGCTGTATTTGACTAGATACTGGCTTATTTGTATTCTTCATGGGGATGATGATAACAGTTGAACTTGATTTACATGCTAATGCCAATTAATTTACCAGCATATTTACTGTCTACATACTAATTTTAAACATTTTGTCTTTTAATATGAATGAGATGATTGTGTGGTATAATTCCAGCTTCTTGTGCTGAAGATATGACTTAAATTAATCAATTAGCTATAGAGTAAATAAATAGATGTACTTTATTGACACCAAATTGGGAAATGCACAGGAACAGTACATTAAATGTACACGTCAACACTAAAGAAATAAATCCATATAAAACACAATATAAAGAATATCTGAATACACTATAAATATGCCTGACTACTACAACTAGCATAAAAAAATCTAAATTACAAACACAGAATAACCCACTATATGCATTAGCAAGTGTGTAAGTTACAGTACATTGTTTAGTTTTTTAACAGAAAAGTGATAATATAAAAAAAATAATAAGAGAATGACTCAGATGTGGGATGGTACATCTACAAGAGATTGGTATTGGAAAACAGTCCCCCCTGTCCTCCCTTATTGATCATTTAATTAAAATAATAATGCCCTGACAGCGGTTATGGAGCAACCTGAGTTACTTCAACTGAGTTCACTGTCATGTCAGAAAACAAATAATACTTAATGAAGTCAGTGATGCAGTTATGAATACTGGGCTTCTGATCTTTCAGTCTGCAGTCAGACATCTACAGTACATAAGTAGATGTGTGACATTCAAGAGCACTTTTACACAAACCAAAATAGAGTCATGCTGTTGCAACTAATAGGTCAAATAGGTAAAGGTGGTTACCTAAAATGTTTCACAACACCGTCAGTTTCCTGATGTGAGAAACAGTAACTGCATCCTTGCTCAGATCGCTGAATTTCAAGAGCACAGTGTTGATTTCGATGGCTTCAGGCACCACAGGACCAAACGACATTGTCAGTGCAGCTGAACATCATGGATGATCTGGATATCTATGGTAATGTAGAGAGACCAGCTGCTAATCCCAGCCACAGGGAAATGGAGACCAAAAGTTCAGAAAATACTTATGAAAATGTGTTTGTGGAACCAAACAGGACTGGACCTGCACTCTCAGGTAATAAACACATTACACACAGACACACACTATATATATTAAAGGAATACAAAAACCAGAAAGACAGAAAGAAACTATTAATATCAAGAGTGCATGAAGAAATGACATATTTTGGATGGCAGCATTTTAAATGGTGATTTTTGCTCATTCAATCACACTCACACACACACACACACACACACACACCCCTATTTGTGGTAACACTACGCACCTCTTTGAATTTCAGGGTGCTGTATTAAGAGAAGCAACAATACAAAGAATGACTAGACTTTATTTAAATTGACACTGAAATACAAACAAGCAAAATATTACGTCGCACTTCATTTTACAAGTCTGCAAATTTCACAGTAATAAGATGAAAATTAGCAAGTAACCTATTTGAAATGTCTTTACTGCCACATTACCCCAATATTTACCTCAAAATTTATTGAAAATGTCTTTATTATAAACATTATTTAATAATTATATTCCACTTTTTCTCGGTAGCTGATAATTTATTTAATACATACAAATTTAAATGATTTTATGTCCATGTCTGCTGATAAATATAGTACATAATAATAAGTAAATAACTTATTTGAAATTTCTTTAAAAACTCCCTGAATCATGACATTAGCTACCAGGTTACATTTGTGAAGGCAATAAGTCACAATGGTGAGAGTTGTTCATTCAATAGTGAATAGTGTTTTTAATCAAGCAATCTAAATAAAATAAGTTGCTTGCTAATTATCAGCATGGACCTGTAAAATGAAGAGTTACAAACACACCATGTAACCTTTAGGTGCTGAAGATGTGAAGAAGAGGTCCTGCAGATCTGCTGCTGTGTGTCTGGGTCTGCTGTGTCTTCTCCTCCTGACTGGACTCATAACTTTGGTTTACTTATGTGAGTACTGTATACACATGTTGATGAATCCCTGAGATGATAATACTGGTTGACAGTGTTTGTATTTATTTGTTTGTCCAACACAGTCACCAGCAGCAACTGTGAGCGGGACGTGGAGATGGTCCTGTCATGCAACCTGACTAAAGAAAGAGACCAGTTACAGATCAGTTACTGACCAGTTACAACAACCTGACTAAGAAACAGACCAGTTACAGATCAGTTACTGACCAGTTACAACAACCTGACTAAGAAACAGACCAGTTACAGATCAGATACTGACCAGTTACAGCAACCTGACTAAGAAACAGACTAGTTACAGATCAGTTACTGACCAGTTACAACAACCTGACTAAGAAACAGACCAGTTACAGATCAGATTATGACCAGTTACAACAACCTGACTAAGAAACAGACCAGTTACAGATTAGATAATGACCACTTAAAGAAACAGACCAGTTACAGGCCAATTACAACAACCTGACTAATTTCTCCACTGTGGGACTAATAAAGGAATATCTTATCTTATCTTAAGAAACAGACCAGTTACAGATCAGTTACTGACCAGTTACAGCAACCTGACTAAGAAACAGACCAGTTACAGATCAGTTACTGACCAGTTACAGCAACCTGACTAAGAAACAGACCAGTTACAGATCAGATACTGACCAGTTACAGCAACCTGACTAAGAAACAGACCAGTTACTGACCAGTTACAACAACCTGACTAAGAAACAGACCAGTTACAGACCAGTATGACCAGTTACAACAACCTGACTAAGAAACAGACAAGTTACTGACCAGTTACAACAACCAGACTAAGAAACAGAGCAGTTGCTGACCAGTTACTGACCAGTTACAACAACTGGACTGAGAAACAGACCAGTTACAGGTCAATTACAACAACCTGACTAATTTCTCCACTGTGGGACTAATAAAGGAATATCTTATCTTATCTTAAGAAACAGACCAGTTACAGATCAGTTACGACAACGTGAATAAAGAAACAGACCAGTTACAGACCAGTTACAGACCAGTTACGACAACGTGACTAAAGAAACAGACCAGTCTGGAGAAAGTTGTGAAGCCCTGAAATGAAGACAGAAATGTTCTTCAGAAGTGAGGGGAATACTGAAGAAACTGCAGTTTGCCTGCTGGCTGCTGAAAAGCTGATCCTGCTTTATGTATAGCTGGAAACTGAACAGCATGATGAGGTGGAAATAGTAGGAAACGGCTAAAGGTGCAAAATCTGGAAATCTGGTGCTCTGAACAAATATGAACCTCAAATGTGTTCAGAAACATCTTGTAGTTACTGTTAAGCTGTAAAATGAGATGGTTTGCTCCAGCTGCTTGGTATTTCCTCAACTGATCTCAAAATGGCCGCCAGGTCACAAACTTTTTCATTTTACAGCTAAACAGTAAATTCTGTTATCAGTAACATCTGTCACGCTGCCTTAAAGTCGTCTTTTAGTTACAGTGTGGCAGCAGTTTCACAAAAATGTTCTCTGACACAAAACTCTGTTTTATTCATTTAAATATGTATGAATGAATGTGTTTCTTGTGCTTGTACAACTGTATTTTGGGATTTTTTTTTAAACCTTGACACACGGGGCAACTTTAAGAAATGAAGTGAAATCACTCTCAACTCAGACAAGTTTACAGCTGAGAGCTGAGCAAGACTTGCCTTATAAAAGCAGCAACATGCTACATGATGGAGGTTCATGCCCATCATTTCAAAGACTTCCTTTCAATAATAAAGAGATGCTAATCATAATTATCTAGGTCTGTGTCCAACATCACATCTGTTTGTGGAAATGTCTGTGATGTTGCCTGTGTTGCCAGTCAAACATTGTCCTCATCTCCCTCTGAATATGACAAAAGCACTTAAATTGTAGTACTCAAAGATCACATGAATATGCACTCAAGAGCAGTTCACCATATCTAACTTACTTATTTTGCTGTATTTTAAAGTAGAGTTTGTTTGTTATTTGCCATTGTGGTTTTCTTGTTGGTTCTCTGACTTATTTCCCTTTTTTTTTATCTTTCACAATAATGTTCCCCTGTTGGGACTTAATAAACTTCAAATACCCTCCCAGTAGTTTTTCAAGATGTACACATGTTTATGTACCTTAATGTGAATGAAACCTGCTGTATTGTTTACTCCACTTCGTCATTTCATCAGATCAGAAGATGCTCCATGTGAATCAAACCTCACATTGACCACAAAGCTAACAAAATAAAATAAAAACTGATGACAAAAAGATTAAAAATGATTGAAAAGTTGTACCTTTTTACATGTTTTGCTTACATGATGTATATTTCTGAAGGTAAGTTATGATATGCACGTGTTTACAATTCACATCAGTTCACTCATTTTGAATTTGAATTGCTGTTTATTCGCAATTAATTATGTGCCCATTAACCTAATTTGTGTGTGTGTGTATGTGTGTGTGTGTGTGTGTGTGTGTGTGTGTGTGAGAAAAATTAAGCTGCCGAAAGCTGTTTTGGAATAAGTGAAAATACCTGTTGCACTTATTTGAACGTCCAGCAGGTGGCACTAAAAAACTTAAGTAGTAGTAGTAGTATACTATTTACTGTATCAGCCAACAACTGGCCTTTTATTATTTCATCAAGTATTCAACAGCCTGCTGCAATGGCAGTTTGAGGAAGTCCTATTTGTGCATAAAAATCTACCAGCAGAGATAAAATGGCAGCAAATGTGGACAAGTTATGTTGTTTCTCATTGCCGCAGATACTGCATCTCTAAAAATGACATAATATTAACATGTCTTCTAAATCATAATGCTTAATGTTTTTACATCCATACTAACAATTTTCAAAACAAAACTTTAAAATGAGTGAAATAAAAGGCACAGAGAAGACAATAAAGTGTAAAATACATGAAATATATAATAGAATTGCTTTGTTACACTTAAATGCAAAAACAAGCCCGTATATACATTTTAATAGGTTCCTCCTGATCACACACAATGTTGGGGGACAAAATCCACAATCCCGCTTCAACAATATGATCAGAAGTTTGTCTAATGGCACAATCTGAGTGAACCATGCTAATGTCTCCCAAAGTCTTCTTAGTACTTTAATATAATATATAAGATTATAATATATTAATATAACATAATATTATGCAGCAGATATCCTCTTTGTGTTACTACACTGCAGGAGGAAACTGTCTTGGGTGTTCAAGACTGATAACAAAATGAAGAAGTGTGAGAGATGATGAGTTCCAGAAAGAGTGCTGCTATCACAATTAGATTGTCAGAACCGAAGAAGCAGTGTCACTGCAGCTGTTGTTATATTTCGCTGGGTCAAATATTTTGAGGTTTGTCTTTAAAGAGGAGGCTGAGATGACTTTGGAAGCTTCATCCAGGAGTGAGTAACTTTAAGGTTGTCTGACAGCATCATACTGAGAGTTTGCAGGAGAAGTGAAATAAAAACAGTCAAAGAATTTAATAGCATGCCCGACTGTTCTGCCTGATAATAACATATAATGTTAACATATAATGTTGCATATCTTTCTGCATACAGAGGAAAAACCCTACATCTACCGGCTGGTTGTTGTGAGCTTCGGACTCCTTTGTGTCCTACAAGCTGCTGTCAACATTTCCCTGCGTCTTGCTCTTGGTGAGTGATCATGCTTCACCCTGTGAAGCCCAGAGACTGAAACTATATATATATATATATATATATATATATATATATATATATATATATATATATATATATATATATATATATATATATATATATATATATATCTCAGTGGATTAATGATAAAACAACAATGCTTTTGTGTAAAGTTATGGTCTGGTCAGGGCTGCTATATTAGCCATTTGGGTGCCCTAATTGCTGCTTTGTGGTGTATTATTTGAAAATATGTATATCTTTCTATTGCCTATAATGGTCTAATGATGCCAATTCTAGTTGTGCTTCATCTTAAATTTAAATAATTTATCATTATGATTATTATTATCAGTGTCGGACATTAACAGTTTGACTCACCGGCCAAGGTGACAGGTATGAAATGAAATGAAAAATGCCACCAGACAAGCATATTCTTACTGGCCAAATAATAAATTGCCTTTTTGTGTCACATTTTCATGTATAATTATGTTGACTACAAACTTGGAGAAGAGACCAGAGCAAAATTTGAAGCAAATTAATTTAAATATACCGTACTGACAGTTAATCAGTTCAAGCCTTAATACTTGGCTTGGGCGGTATCTATTTTGTATACCATCCTGGCATTTCACCAGGTAAAGGCTACCAGAGGTGGGACCAAGTCATTGTTTTGCAAGTCGCAAGTAAGTCTCAAGTCTGTGCATCCTAGTCCCAAATCAAGTCCCAGCTCAGGTCTCAAACCCTAAACAAGCCATATGTGCTCTTCACTAAAATGTAGTGTATATTCGTGTATACAGTTACGGACACAATCAGCATTCAGATTTCTAACTATTTATGTTCTGAGTACATGAGGACATTTTCTGTTTCACAACTGTAAACACAACAATTGAGAAAAAGCTCATTTATGTATAAAAAGAACCTTGGTGTTAATTGCAGTAACAAAAACGAGTATTTCTGCTCTTCCAGGCAGTTCTTGTACGAGGACGCCAGACATTGAGGCCATTATCAGAAACCTGACTGAAGAGGGAGACAATCTGAAGAGGAAGCTGAGCACCTTTGGTGAGTATGAGGACGAAACTGACTGCACCTCTGTGACATGGAAACTAAAAGATACAGCAACATCATAACGTTTTTTTTTTTAATCCTCAACAGCGAATAACTCCCAACAAGGATGGGTGTATTTCAACCACAGTTTCTATTACATTTCCTCCATTGTCAAGTCCTGGCAAGAGAGTAGAGATGACTGTCAGCAAAGAGACGCAGACCTGATGATCATCAACAGCAAAGAGGAGCAGGTACACACCTGGTACACCAACATGTAAAACTGAATGAATCTTCATGTTTTGAACACAAAGGCGTCTTTATGGTTTAGGCAATAAAACTACAACTTCTTTAGGTTTAAGCAACAAAACTACATCTTCTTTGGGTTTAGGCAATAAAACTACATCTTCTTTAGGTTTAGGCAACAAAACTACAACTTCTTCAGGTTTAAGCAATAAAACTACATCTTCTTTGGGTTTAGGCAATAAAACTACATCTTCTTTAGGTTTAGGCAACAAAACTACATCTTCTTTGGGTTTGAGCAATAAAACTACATCTTCTTTGGGTTTAGGCAACAAAACTACATCTTCTTTAGGTTTAGGCAACAAAACTACAACTTATTTAGGTTTGGGCAATAAAACTACATCTTCTTTAGGTTTAGGCAACAAAACTACAACTTATTTAGATTAAGGCAACAAAACTACATCTTCTTTAGGTTTAGGCAACAGAATTACAACTTCTTTAGGTTTAGACAATAAAACTACTTCTTTGGATTTAGGCAATAAAACTACTTCTTTAGGTTTAAGCAATAAAACTACA
This sequence comes from Pterois miles, assembly GCA_947000775.1. Lineage (NCBI taxonomy): Eukaryota > Metazoa > Chordata > Actinopteri > Perciformes > Scorpaenidae > Pterois > Pterois miles. The sequence goes on along the minus strand of CAMQGK010000224.1, from coordinate 10,732,920 downwards.
ACTTCTTTAGGTTTAGGCAACAAAACTACAACTTTTAGGTTTAGGCAACAAAACTAAACTTCTTTAGGTTTAGGCAATAAAATGACCTCTTTAGATTTAGGCAATAAAACTATGTCTTCTTTAGGTTTAGGCAATAAAACTACATCTTCTTTAGGTTTAGGCAACAGAATTACAACTTCTTTAGGTTTAGGCAATAAAAGGACTTCTTTAGGTTTAGGCAATAAAACTACTTCTTTGGATTTAGGCAATAAAAGGACTTCTTTAGGTTTAGGCAATAAAACTACGTCTTCTTTAGGTTTAGGCAATACAACTACAACTTCTTTAGGTTAAGGCAACAGAATTACAACTTCTTTAGGTTTAGACAATAAAACTACTTCTTTGGATTTAGGCAATAAAACTACTTCTTTAGGTTTAGGCAATAAAACTACAACTTCTCTAGGTTTAGGCAACAAAACTGCAACTTCTTTAGGTTTAGTCAATAAAACTATAAATTCTTTAAGTTTAGACAACAAAACTACAAAGTCTTTAGGTTTAGGAAACAGAACTACAACTTCTTTAGGTTTAGTCGATAAAACTACAAATTCTTTAAGTTTAGACAACAAAACTACAGGGTTTAGGTTTAGGAAACAAAACTACAACTTCTTTAGGTTTATGCAACAAAACTACAACTCTTTTAGGTTTAGGGAAAAACATCATGTTTTGGGTTAAAATTACTATGAACACAAAGACAAAAACTCATTGTTGGTTTCACACAGGATGCAAACTCCAGTTTCCTGAGTAGAAAGTCCTGCGCTTGTTTGACCCATCCACCACCCATCCTTACCTAAGTGGACTTTCTCACTCTTTATACTACACATTGATAACAGATGATGATACCTACAGGTGGGTGGTTGTGAATAGATGATAATGCCTACTGGCGTATGTAGTAGGCCCCTACTGACCCACATTTATGGGACTTTTAACGACTGATAACGCCTATTTAACAGGCTCACAACAGTCTAATCGGCTGGTCTGTGGGAGACACAAGAGAAAAAGTGTGAAATAAAGTCACTCAAGTTATGTTTATTATTGTTTTTTTTCATTTGTTGTAAACAAGGAATTTGGAACACAGTTCCAGCGGAACACATGGATCGGACTGACGGACAGAGAGACAGACGGGATATGGAAATGGGTGGATGGGACTGCACTCAGCACAAGGTTCATTGATTATACTGTTTTGTTTAATTGGTGGTAACACTTTACAACATCCATAATTTTTTAAAAGGTGAATTTATAGTTAATTAAAATTAGTTAATAGTTATTTTAATGTTAACAAACAATGAAATGATAATACATTTTATAATTAATGATAATGTTATTTCTGTTATTTTAAACAGTATATTGTTGCACATAACAATTGATATACTATATTAAATATTTGTTGATGATTAACATATTAGTAAACTTTGTACTTTGTACAACATTGATGAACTTTACATGTATTGATATTTGTAACACTTTGTTAATTGTTGATAAGTAGTTTGTAAAAGGTCTATAAACATTGTTTGAATGGCTATTATAGATATACTGGGCTATTATCTAAAATGACCTGTGACTGGCTAAAGTCTCCTGTCATGGGTTTGATGATTTAAAGCCTGAAAACAGAGCCATGAGCCGGTGCAAAAGTCTAGTTTTCTCTCAGACCACTTGAATTACAATATGCTGAAAGGTTATGAAGCCTGTGAAGGTCTGTGAAATCTTTAAGATGCCACTGGGAGCACCGGAGGACACAGAGGCACATGATTATTTTTCAGATTATCTGACATGCACTACTGTCAAGATAGTGCATAGACCGTTTTATAAAATAAATAAATAAAAAAATAAAGTTTTTTTTTTCATATAATATAATATATAATCATATTTGCACCAATTCTACCCACTTCTGCTTTAATGTTTCCTTTGGCCTTTCTATTGCTGCTGGTGTGAACTTTGGGTTACCAGAAATGTAAATCTATTGACACACTCAGGAGTTTTGACAGTGTAGGTAATAATAACAATAATGAGGTTTCATTTGGCTGGCTGCTGATTTGGTTGTGTTTTATGTTAAAAACACATTATTTGTGGTTTGGTTTCAGCTACTGGCACACTGGGGAGCCCAACAACTACAGAGCCACAAATGAAGACTGTGCAGAAATTAGGGTCTATGAAAAAGAAAACACCTGGAATGATAAACCATGTGAAAGTGAAAACTACTGGATCTGTGAAAAGGTGGAGCCTCTGTAACTCTGCATCCAAACCCACTAGACTGGAAATCAATATGCTGCAGGGTTAGTGGCTCATCATCATGCATACATCTTTTATTGCTGTACTGACTGTTCTGTGTTCAATACCACATGTTGAATAAATCATGTCCATTTTATGAGAAAGTTACAACATCATTGTGTATTTAAACAGGATGATTTCACATGCCGCAGACATCATCTGATTATGTTGAATGCTTTGAAGCCAAATTTATGAGTATGTGTTACAGCATTGTAACAAAGATCAATGATGAACAGCCATGATATGACTCTTTTTACAAGCATAAAGAAATGAATCATATGAATTATGAAAACTCTGGCATTTTACAGGTCTACAAATTTTATGGTAAGTAGGTGATAATTAGCAAGTAACCAACTTGAAATTTCTTTGGAATTGCTGCCAAATTACCCCAATATTTACCTAAAAATGTACTGAAAATGATGTTATCATAAACATGATTTAATAATTATATGCTAAAATATAATATAACTATTAAAATAGGGCCCTTAGGTTTGACAAACTGCTCTTCATCCGAGGTGGAAAACCAAAACTAATAGAAGACACTTCTGATCAGACACAGATCTCACCATTGTGACTTATTGTCTATGCAAATGTAACCTGGTAGCTAATGTCATGATTCAGGGATGGATAATATAATTATTACATAATATTTCTAACAAAGTAATTTTTGATAAATTTTAGGTAAATATTCGGATAACAAGATTATCTCTGAAAGCCATTATGTTAAGTATTTCCCTCATTAAATCTGGTTTCTCATATTACAAAATATACTTATCACAGAGAAGACTGTGCATAGAAATAGAGACTAATTAATAATTATGAATTATTTTGTTGGCACAAGGTGTGTTGTTAAAATAACATCAGAAAGAAGCCCTTACAGCCTTATAGATTTAAAATGGTCCATCCTGCAATTAACGGCTTATTGTCCACTAGTTGCTTTACATCATGTTTCATTGTGCATTGTGCATTGTGAATTTCTCCACTGTGGGACCAATAAAGGAATATCTTATCTTATCTTATCTTATTGTGTCTCTTTGCACAAGGTTTCTTTACATAAAGTGATGGTAATTTTAATAATATGTTTTCATCATTTCTGTTGTTAGAGAGCTCCAACATTTAGTTATCTGCCATGTTCACCCTCACTAGGCCACATCACTCTATACTGACATACTGTGCTGTATCTCCTCTGACATCTTCAGATTGAGCAGGTTTTGTTGCTGTGCTGATGTTTTCATGAGAAAACTGCTAGCACATTGAGATTTATATCTTAGAACTGCATGACCTTCATAATTTCACTTCTGCTGTTGGAAAATAGATATTCATTCTTGAGAAACTGTTAACACAATCACAGTTCAGTTGTCAAGGCAAACTTAAGCCAGCGCAACATGACTTCCTCTTCGTGCCAAATAAATAGAGCCAGAGCAACACAACCTTCTCTCTGCACCAAATAGATAGATTCAGAGCAACACAACCACCTCTTCATGCCAAATAGATAGAGCCAACAACATGACCTCCTCTCAATGTCAAACAGATAGAGACACAGCAGCATGACCTCCTCTTCACACCAAATAGATAGAGCCAGAGCAACATGACCTCCTCTCCTGGAACCTTGAGAGAGGACCAGATTTTTGTTTTTAGGTCACAGTTGCTTGTTAATGTAAACATGTGTTTCCCATGCCAATAAACCTGTTTGGACTGAATTAAATAAAGATAGAGAGGCTAAATCTCCTGGAGGATGGCGGTCCAGGTCCATCATGTGGAATGACGCATTAACAGCCAGGAGAGGCACAGAAGCACAAGAAAATCCTGAGTAAAAGGAGAGAGAGAGAGAGTTATAATTTGAGTTGATAAGAAGGGTATGTGACGCTCACATGCTGCACATCCTGCATTATTATTATTGCCTGCGTTATACACAGTGACCAGCAGGGGGCGGTACGCACCTTAAAATGAAACTTCCGGAAACAAAGAACGAGCGGATCGTCCAATCAAAGAAGACTTCAGTTTTAAATGAAAGACGGTAGTTCCTTCTCTCCGAAACCCACAACAAACACCAAAACTGACCCCCAGCTGTTCAGGACAGGACGGGGCTCTGGCTCATACGAGACTCTACTCCATTTAGTCGGTGGATTTCAAGCTCCAACCGCCTCACGTCGACAGCTGTTTCATGGGAACCCAGGAGGGAGAGAGAGGTAAAGCAGCCGAGACTCTGGGCTTCCAGTCCGGAGAAAGCTAGCGACACGTAACGTTAACGCTAACTTACAGCTAACGTTAGCTGCCAGCTTTTTGTAGCTCTCCTGTTGTCACCGAGCCTGTCATCACGTCTAGAGGTTATATTTTAGAGACGCATTTTCATTTAAGGATTAGAGCTCACGGTTTAACTCTGTGATAATGTCCCCGTTAGCAAACAGACCGAAGTAGCAACGTTAGCTAGCTACTTGTGAGGTAACTCAGCCGGTAAAGTTGTGGTGAAACACGTCAGAGGTGATTTAAAGTTGGCTGGTAACTTTAGATAATAGTTTGCTTCTTGTTTTATCATCCCAAATTCATCCCAACCGGTGTTATTAGTTTGGGATGTAATGTGTGCCATCCACAGGTTGTCTTTAACAGTAGCTAGTCCAGTTCATCTTTATTGTGAGACTCAAACTCCACAAACAAGGCACAATACATATATTAAAATATAAAATGTAACCATTGAGTCTGTATATAAAAAAGAGAGATGACTCCCCGCTTTCAGGCTAAAGTTTGCCGCGGATGGGCATTCATGATTGAACATTATCACCCCTAGAGGAGGTACTGAACCTTGTTTGTGAACAAATAAGCAGTGAATGCCATCACAATGAGCTCAGTGTTTGTAAAATCATTCTTCATAGTACACTGATGTCTCCTTTATTAAGGAGGCAATCTGTTTAAATATTTCACTACTCTGTTTTTATATTTCTGTAGAAATACTTTATAGATCATAGATAAAAATTTCCATTGAAGGATTTTACTATTGGAGATTAACAAGACTTCTGCATTTTTCTACAGACTGGGTCGATGTGGCAAATGATCTACTCAGCAAGTGTGCCATAAACCTGAGGCTGAGGAAACTGGCCGACTGTGATGCAAATGTTTTCATTGCTCTGTATGAAAATGTCTTGGGGGAGAAAGTTCCAGGTAAGAGGAGAAAACTGCAGACCAACTACATGTCGACATAAGCGGTTGATCGATGGATCGATGGATAGTCGAATCATGATGTGAGCAGATTTCAACCAAATTAATCTTCAACAGTTTGGTCAGTGTCCATACAGCAGCCAGCTACAGCATGTCTGAATTGCCTCATTCAAATAAAAAAAAATGTAAATCCTCACAAATTTTTCCATGCTCAACTTTGCTTTTGTAATGATGAACATTATATTTTTTTCTCTTAACTTTGTCCTGTTTGCACATCAGATTTTGCTCTTATGGTTGTCGATCATCATCGTCTTTAGCTAATAATTTTAGTATCAATAGGGGGGTGGTGTGATTCAAAAAATTACAATAAAAAATTGAAAAATAGTTGGCAACTGTTTTGATAAGTGATTAATTATTTAGCTTATTTTTTGGACGGGGTAAAAATTTCAAATATCCTTTGTTTGACGCTCCACAGTTGTGATTTGCTGTTTTTTTTTTTTTTTGTTTGTTTATTGCAATTGTGAATTGAATATCTAAACATTTCAAAGAGCCGGTTGGACTGGCAAAACAAGAAATTTCATTTTTTGTCATTTCACATTTATAGACTGAATGATTAATTGTTTTGTATAGCAAATTATGAGCAGAGTATTTAATTATGAAAGTAAGCATTATTTGTAGCCCTAACAAGGTCGATAGATAGATAGATAGATAGATAGATAGATAGATAGATAGATAGATAGATAGATAGATACTTTATTCATACCCAAGGGGAAATTCACAATTCCAATTCTAATCATATGGCCAAAACACTGAAGGTTAACAAGCTGTGAGCTTTTACTTTAGAGCGTGATCAGGGTGTGCTTAGTATGTTAGGAATGCTTTCTAACACCACTAAACATGCCATCATGAGACTGTTAATATCGCTGAGCTCTTGCCTGCATTAAGTACAAGAAAGAGCTAAAGTGAAAGTCCAACGTGTTTAATAACATGTTGCATTGTTGTGAGCATTTCACTGCTCCTGTGGTCTTATAAATTCTTTGGTTATTCACATCGGTGTGTATGTATTTGTTTAGATTACATTGAAGAGCCATGCAGTCAAGAGGATGACATCCATAATGTTCAGTCTGTGATAGATTCACTCTCCCTGGATTACCTTCAGATCAGTCTCTCACACATTACAGGTATAGTAAACATTTTCGCTCTTTACAGCAGTATTGATTCAGTCATGTGCATGTATAGGAGAAGAGCAACTATGATTAACTGCTACATACATGCAGAACTTTCACTTGTGTCGACTTGAGATGGTAGAAAATTTCACCATCAAGTCATTTTATTTTGGTCTGCATGGCCCAGTTTCCTTATTTCCTGAAGGGATGTGATGAAATGCAAGGACAGTTATCATTTTTAGCAATAAAACAGACGAATACTTTGTATAATGCTGAGAATGGCTGTGTGTTTGCAGGAGAAAATGTTGTCAGGGGGAACAAAGAGTCTATCAAGAACCTCCTGGAAATCTTTGATGGCCTCCTGGAATATCTCAAGGAGGAGAGGAGCGAGGAGTCACAGAATGGTGGTAGGCAGACTTTTCCTTCAACAGCCTGAGAGATTATATGCACTTTTAGCACTAAAAAAACACACAGAATGGCTTTGTTTTATGTCATAAATTGGTACCATATATTTTTAATCACAAATTTTAAAGGATAGCTTCTGTATTTTTCAACCTGGCCTCTATTTTCCCATGTTTTTGCCACTGACAGGCTCAAACTGTTTTTATAAGTAAGTATAATGTGACAGCATTATGGAAAGGACCCCACAGAGGGATGAAACATTTTTATTTCCTTTTCCTTTCTGGTTGTTGTTGTGTTATGTGACTTGTTGCCAGAAAACAACCGTTGAGAGAGGAGTGCCAGTGTTGTCAGAGTTTGTTGTGGTGGAGTACAAAAAGCACAGCTCAGTGTCATTTAAAAGATTTTCAATGTCATGGCTGAATATTTAACTTATTTTGACAATGTGGATGCGACGAGAGATTTGAGAACGAAACTTCACAGTGCGAGACACACAGTAAGAAACAGACCAGATCAAGCGAAAGGTAAGAAAAACATTTTATTACTCAGTAGGGTCCTTTCCATAATATTATGAGACACTTATAATAACAAGCTGAGCCCGTTAGTGACAAAAACAAGCACTTTTGGCGGACGTAAACCAACGGTACCAGGTTGCCCCAAATGATTCCATTACAGCTTGTCTAACAGCTGGCGGCTGCAGCGGTCTCTCTCAATACTGAACCCATTTCAAAATGTGTTGTCTCCATTAGACACTTATACAAAAAAACATGGGAAAATAGGGTCCAGTTTGAAAAATACCCAAGTTTAAGGCTTCATAATGTATAAAAACAGATGATTTTAGGAAGCCTCTACTGTAATAACAACATAGTTTTCCATTAATACACAGTTCTCATCATGGCTTTGCAGAGCAGTGGCCAGAGGGACACTTTCATGGCAGCCTTTAGCATCCGGTGTTGTCAGTTGAAACAGCTACTTCTTCTTTTCACTGACTGAGACATCTGTTTAGCTCTTCTCTGTTTAGGTGAGGTTGCCTGTTTGTTTTTGAAGCATTGAAGAGTACATAGTGTGTCCTTAACCCAGTTTGAGACCAGTTGGTGCAGGATTTTAAAGGGAACAGTCAGCTCTCTTCATTTGGCACAACTGAGCATGCCTTTGTGCGTTGGAACGTCCCTAAGATTGTTGCCAAACAGCAATTAGTAGTTAATGACTGTGTTTGTCAAAGGCCTAATCAAATGTCCTGGATTTGCAACACTGAAACTGGTACTGAGTACAATAGAAGCCAACCGATGTGCTTACTGTGATATGAATGCTGAATGTTTGAGTTGTTTGCGGTTGAAATGTTTATGAATCTGAGCTGTGGTGACATTAGTACCGTGTGGTGTCTAACAATGAGAAGTTGTGGCTCTGCTTTTAGTATTTAGTTTAGTTAGTAGTGGCTGTGTTCAGCTTGTAAATTTACTTTTGTACTCAAAACTACAAGATGGCCTCAAGTGTTTGCTTGACTTTTTAGGCTGAGTCTTGTAGGTTTGTCTTTAAACAGTGAATTTCAAGAGCAGTGTGTTAATGGCATTTCTGTCAGTCAGATTGCTGAATTACAGGTGTAATATGCAACAGTTGTTGGTTATTGTTGTAAACACACAGCATTCAAAGTTGGCTTCTCCTCCTCAGCTCAGTGAGCTGAGAGGGAGTGAGAGTGCAGCGATGGCTAGAGCGAGCTATAGAGTGAACACAGAGAGAGAGAGTTGTTAGTGGGAACAAAGCAGTGAATTGGAGAAATAAAAAAGTTATTTTCGGATTTTATGATGGTCACATTCGAAAACACAAACACACAACTGACTCCGCACAACTCTGCAGGAAGGTGCCGTGTTGCCAGGTTTTGAATGAATGCAGCCCAAATGCGGGCTGTTTTACCTGTCTGGTGTGTATGTGACTCGGTCAAACTGACACACATAGCAGCTCACAAAAGCCACCGGGGGAAATCACAGCATCGTAATCGTCATGGATCAAAACGTCACAAACCCGTTTTGATCCATCAAGTATGGCCGCAAAGCATCTAATGGGGGGACTTGTGCCGATCGATGTATAATGCTTTGCACTGATAACAGAAGCAGAGGGACATGACAAAGTGGTGCTATTTGACCACCTGAACAGGCTGCACACCCTTCACATGGGGCCTAAAGGCTGTTTACAGACACACAGACGTGTCCAGAGAAAAGCAAAATAATAAGAAAAGAGAAAATACTGGCAGAGGGCTGCAGGGTCTCTGCAGAAACAGACACCACCACACACTTCTTTTGGGTCAAAAGTGATAATTGAGAGGGTTTATTTTGTATCAGTCATACGTCGTTTTTTAGGAAATTGTTGCATATTATACCCTTTTAACAGTCATGTGTGTTTGTTCCTCTTTAACATTCCATGGAGGTCATTACATGTTGTAATCACAAGTGTTGCTTTCTCTTTGTCGTTGGTCCTGTTTTTTTTTTTTTTTTTTGTAGATTTCTGTCTCTCATTTGTACTTCTCATTTCATTTTGCAGAGGAACTGAATGACCGTCTCAATGAGGATGTGCCTGCTGAAACCAAGGAATCCACAAATTGCAATGCCACAGAGCACAAGGAGACTAAACTGGAGAGAACATCTTTGTCTTCCAGTGGAGAGTAAGAGATCTTCTCCGAGATGCACCACACATACTCCCCAAATGCAAAGAAACATATTTTACACACAAGATAAATAGCACTGGAGATAAATTATTACTTTTTAAAAATGTAACCATGGTAATATCACAGTGAGCTCCAGTTGGCGAAGACAGTTTATTATCAGTATGAGGAAATAAAAGAGGGAGTGCATCAAGTCTTAAAACCTTGCGTTGAAGTAGGTTAGTACTAACAACCATCTACGTTTATGTACATAGAGTGCGTCTTTATTTGAAGTTACTGTTAGATAAAATAAACACTGCTGACGGTCAGTTTTGTTCCGCATGACGGCGACCATGTTGTTCAGCCTTAGGGTGGATCCCAGCTGTACATCCTGTTGCTTACAATAGCATTAAAAAATACTCACTAAATGGTCATCTGCCCTCTCGGCCCGACTGGTCTTGGTTGTCTTTTCCGGTTTATCTTCAGGATCCTGAAGAAGGCCTCCAGCACACCTCTGTCAACGTGATGAGTAAAACTGTCATGCATAGGAACGCGCACACACTCTGAGGGTTGTAGTCAGCAGAGAGATGCTTTTCTGTTGGCATTGGAGGGCAATTTGAGCAATTTGAGCAAAGGCTCCACCAGTTGGTGTTTACTTTCAGGAGCTCAGATTCTGGAGGGTCCCTGTCGGCCATAACCTCCCTGCTGCAGGTGTGGCCTCTCGTCTCTGCACTTCATCAGCCGTTTACTGTGACTGTGGATTGAATTAATACAGCTGAATATCTGAATCAGGCTAAACACTGTAACACATTTTTGCTGTTTGAAACGTAAGTAGTTTGCAATACAAGCGAAGACAACAAGGAAGTTCTGTTTTTGAGCGGCATCTAGAGCACGCCTCCTGGCTACCCAGAGAAATACAAGCTGATATAGCCTGTAGTCCTTCAGTCACGTCAAATGACGGCGTTCGATGCAGGGGAAGAACAGATTTTGTGGCTGTAGAATTCAGCTTTCTTGTCAATATAGCATGCACTGAGGGATATAGTGCTTCAATCAAGTACATTTACTGCCAACAACATGACTGGACAGCCACATAAAAGGTGGCGAATTTCTCCTTTAAGAGGTTAGTGGGTTGCTGTCAAACATACAGACTCAAAAATCCAGGGCTGCACAATTAATTGAAGTTTAATCGAAATTGCAATATGTCCCACTGCAATTTTCAAATCCCAGGAGGTGCAATATTTGTTAAAGGTGAAATGTGTGTCAAAATACCATTTTAAATTACGTATTTTGGTGCTGCAGCGAAGTCCTGGCCTAAATGTCATATTCTACAGACTTAAGAAAACATCTTAACAAAATTACACAACCATTTTTTTCAATGAAAATGAGAATAATGCCTCTAATATCACAAATTGACTGATATTGTAATTGCAATATCAGTCAAAACCACAATCGTGCCGCCCTAGGATATCCCTGCAACTCAATGTAGTTCCCAATTAAAGTTAAACACACTGCTGGTGTATTTATTCCCACATTGTTACTTTAATGTTTTCGAGGCGCTTCAAGCTATTGAAATATAATCTGTGTCTTAATAGCGCTGAACAGCTCGTAAGTTGTCAGTAAGTCCATAATTCTGCTGTGATGATTTCAACATTATATCTATGTATGTACAAACACTGGGTGCAAGGCTTATAAAAATAACACTGCTGTGACCCAATTTAAATGCTTAGATCTGGAAAATTCACATTTTATGCATAACTAATGATTTATGATGATTTATTTTAATGTCCTTGGTGCTAAGTAGTACCCATTGACTTCTTTTAAAAAAAAAATCTGTCAGTTCTACAGTTCGAATTGGTTGTGGTTTGATTTCAGAGAAGGCATATCAAAGTAAACATCTATCATTTTAATATCTAGTACTTGTGTGATTTTTTTTGTTATGGTTCAGGTCCACAGTCCATTCCAGTAAAAATTCCCTCCATACCTGGAACGCTGAGGAGATTGGATCCACCAGTGAGCTCATTGGGTTGGGAGTCTCTGCACGCACATTCACAGCCAGACAAGACGGTAAGACATGCAAACGCAGCATGTCTTTACCCCACTATTTGTGGGGTATGTCTTTATGCATACATATCAAGTTTTTTTGTTTGTTTTTTTCAATTCATCTTTCCTCAGTGGAAGATTTCTCAAAATGTTCTTGCATTTCTGTTTTAAGTGTTTGAGAGAACAGACATTTTATGCACTGATTTCAGACTTCCTTTGTTTACTTGTTCCAGTTTACTGTTACATTATACAACAGTTACTTAACCGGTTGTGTGGCGTCACTGCAAACCACAGCATAACTTTGTCTACATAAACCAAAATAATTACAGTCATGTGTCTGCACCTTCACATGATGTTGCCTCCAAGTATTATTTATACAGTATTTTGATTCATTTTTTTATTTAACTAAAGATTGGTTTTTGACATTTTCGACAGTTTTAGATCAACTGGATTAGAGCTCATGAAATAGACATTTTAGCATTTTAGACAGCTGCTTATTTTATGTATTTGGTGCTATATGGTCATTGACTGCAAGTCCACAGTGTGGTTTGATGAATTCAGAACCAAATCAGCAACACTGCAGTTCTGTGGTATGTGCTGTAACCATTAGGCTTCATCCTTAAAGATTTTAACTTGTAACTGTGATAACTCTTTCAATAAATGCATGATTAATCTGCAAAGACTGTCTGTCCTTCGCCAAACCTCAGATGCAGTCACCCCCTCCGGTCCTCTGGACACCCAGGACACTCCACTAACTGAACTGCTGCCATCAGCCATTGCTCTGCAGCCACCCACCCAGAGCAACACCCCACATGGACCCGACCCAGACCCGCACTCAACCAGCAGATCCCCAACAGCTGCTGGCCTCAGCCAAGGACAGACGGGGGAGGAAGCTGCTCCTGTCACTACAGAGGTAGCCTTATAATTCAGTATGATGATGTTCATTGCCTGAGACATGAAGCCGCTTCAGTAATTAGCCCGTGTTTTTTTTATTTTTCAGACTTTGACTTTTCTTAATAAGAACACTCACTAACAATCAGTTACCAAACCTGGCCTACAATCATGACCAACCACACCCTCTCTGTGTGTGAGTAAGTCTCAGCCTGAGCTTTTTTTAGATTGTTTTATGTACTTGAACCAAACCCTGATCTGACCCAAAGGTGTGGACAGTTTGGCAGCAGTCATTGATTGATTGTTGTTGATGATAGTGATCTGGGCAGGTGAACTTGAGTCAACTTACTGGTAGCTGACATAGAGCGCACTAAACCACAAATAGTGTGCTGAACATCTGTAAGTAAGTCACATTTATGTGCCTTCCATGGCTGGAGGCTTGTGTTCGGGTTGTCTGTTCATCTGACCCATTCTCGTGAATGTAATATCTTAGAAACGCCTGGAGGGAATTTCTTGGACTCAAGGATGAATTGATTTGATTTTACAAAGGTTACTGTGACCTTGTGTCTGTGTCATTATCATGAATGTAAAATCTTAGGAATGTCTGGAGGGCCTTTCTTCAAATTTTGCTTAAACATCCACTCTTACTCTAGGACAAACATAACTCAACAATTCATGTACTAATTATGACAATTTCAGACAGTTGTCAGACAGGTTGCTGGAGGTATAAAACTGTGAGGCAGTAATTCTAGTTTCTATCTCTTTATCCCCCCCTTTCACTTTCTCACTATCCTTCTCACAAAGACCTCTAAACCGGTAGCTGAGACAGTTGTTACCAATGGACTACAGTCTCATCCTCCTTTTCAGTCTCCTGGTGAGTAAAACCTTCATTGTTATGCGGATCAAAATTTCAAGTGGTTTAACAGTTTGATTTCTTGAACTCCGCATGACAGATCATTAGAATAAATAAGCCTGCTAGCACTAGATGTGATTGATAGTTATGACTGAATGGTGGAGTTGACAGCGGGTCTCCAGAGCAGCCAATAAATTGTACCGTTTAGCTGTATGTGTAACTTCTCGATGTCATGATTTGCTCGATCTCCAGCTGCAAGCGAGAAGTCTTTGTCCAGGCAGCAAAGAAGCAGGACAGAAGTGGAGGGGGAGACACTAGAGGTGAGAGAGTGACAAGTCTTCACTTGTACCAATATTACGACAACCTCAGATCCACACAGACATATTTGGATCTGTATTGTTAAGTATTGTGTCATCTCTAGCAACCCTTGTTGCTCTGTTAAAAAAGGGTAGCCACGAGATGATAAACAGGCATACAGTGACATACAGTAGCCACAGAGATCTGATCACATCTTTTCTCTTTTCCATTGGTACATTTAAAGTCGTTCTACAGTGACTTATTGAACAGATTCTGTGCACAAGTTAGAATTTAATCCATCCATCCATCGTCAACCGCTTATCCCGTTAGGGGTCGCAGGGGGAGCTGGAGCCGATCCCAGCTGGCATTGGGCGAAGGCGGGGTTCACCCTGGACAGGGCACATAGAGACAGACAACATAGAGACAGACAACCATTCATGCTCACATTCACACCTACGGTCATCACTTAACCTAAACAGCATGTCTCTGGACAGTGGGAGGAAGCCGAAGTAAACCCACGCTTGCACGGGGAGAACATGCAAACGCCACACAGAACAGTCCCAAGCCGGAATCGAACCTGCGACCCTCTTGCTGTGAGGCGAGAGTGCTAACCACTGCACCACCGTGCAGCCTGTTAGAATTTAATGTAAAATGAAATGTGAAATTTGTTATCATATTAAATTTTTTTTTTTTTCCCCCCTGGGGGGAAAATTTTTTTTCTCTCTTTTTTTTTTCCTAATAAAGTTCCCCAAAAAATATATTTTTTTAATGAAAAGAATTAAGGGGGGGGGGGGCCCCCCCCACCCCCCCCCCCCCAGTGGGGGGTTGTTTCCCCCCCCCCAGGGGCCCCCCCCATGCCCCAAAAGGAAAATCGCCCCCCCCCCCCAAACCATTTGTCTTTTTCCCTGGGGGGTTTTAACCCCGGGCCCCCCCCATCCTAACCCAAGTCCTTACGGACTGAGCTACTGCTGCCCCCATTGCTGTCATGTGAAGCTAATAATGGCCCTGCTAATGGTATCCGTCAAATTCTAGTTTATTTTACTGGTTCCCGATCCAAGCCCATCCTGTACCATGTATGGATTCATGTTATTAAGGGGGATTAGATTCATTTAATACACAAATGCCACACAATTATGTTGCTGTCCCTCTTTCTTGTTTCCATGTTCATCAAATTAACATGATTCACTTTTTATCTAATTTCAGCCCACTAATGGAGGACCCAGGAGGGTTTTATTCCGCACCAAGCCAGATGTGCTCTTCCTCACCCTGCAGGATGAGATGGTGGTCACAACCCCTTCTCCACCAGACACTGAGGAGGAAGAGCAAGATGAGGAGGATCTGAGTTATACACTAAGACAAATGGACAGAAGGATAGATCACAGAGAGAGGACAGGCTTCAGGTAAGACAGATGGAGCTCCAGAGGAAGCTACAGGATGTCCTCACTGGTATTATTTACTACCCCTGCTGCATGGTGTCTTGTGGCAGGTTTGGAGGAACCTTATATATGTTATTATTTTATGTTTGGACAATATGGTAATGCTTATCTTTCTGACTAATGATCTCTGCTGTATGGTGTCTTGTAGCAGGTTGGAGGAGGAAGGTTTGGAGGATCCTTTGTCATATCGCAGACAGAGGAACAAGCAAGCAGAAGAGGAACTGCATCACATCTCGGAGAACCTCTCCCATCGACTTGAGGAACTTGATCAGGTGTGTGTGTGTGTGTGTGTGTGTGTGTGTGTGTGTGTGTGTGTGTGTGTGTGTGTGTGTGTGTGTGTGTGTGTGTGTGTGTGTGTGTGTGTGTGTGGAGTCTGCATCAGGTCCCAGCATATTGTCATGAATGTTTTCAAGCAAAAGTGATTCTTCTGCATGTGTATGTCTGTTTTGTTGGGGGGTGGGTTAGAGTATGTTTACCTTTGCCCTGTACTACAAAGCAGGATCTGGGGTTAGTGAGGTGCCCTCAGGGTTTTCTGTCCTACAATGGTAGTTCACTCCTTCATCTCATATAACAGCACCACCTACTGACCAATCAGAGCTCAGTGTGCAGATCATATAATAATATTACACTAACACAAGGAATTTTAAATCATAATCCAGTCTAAAATCAACACAGTGTAGACTGACAAATGCAGGAAGGATAGCTGGCTGTGTGCTGTGGGTGATTACCACTTTGAATTATGTTGTTATATTTATTTTCTACTTGCACTCAAGTCCTTTTCACACCAGAGTCAAGGATGCAGCAGAAAGAAGGCTGAAATACTCATACACACCACAACTTTATCAAAGGGCATAATGAAGTGTAATTAAGCCATACATTACACTTCTGAAAGTTAGATATAGATCACTGCCCCATCTAGATGTCTATCTGACATTTAAGTACTTAGTCTGTTAATTTAGACATTCACACATTGCCATTTTTTTCTTTTGCCAGCTGTCCTTCCTGCATTTGGCAAATTCATCTTTGTTAATTTTTGTCTGGATTATGTGTTTAACTTCTTTGTATTTGTCTAATATAGTTTGCTCTTCCTTTGTGAAATGTGCCGCTCTGCCTGCCTTCCATGTCTGTGCTTGGTCAGATGCTGCCTACCTCGCCCCATTCATGTGAACACGCTCATAGCCAGATTGAGAAACCCTGAGTTGATTTACCAAGTTGATAACCACCGTCATAGCACACTGTTTAGTGGGATCTTGTTTGTTAGAATTAGTTAAGCCAGATAATGAGGAGATACCCTGGGCGTGTTGAACTCAGTTTGTAGTACAGGCCTCTGGTCTCTATTTTCTAAATGAAAATCTATGTACTCATGGTCAGTTCAGTGCAGTTTGCTTTACTTCACCAGGATAAACCCAGCTGGGTACATACTCTTTAATAATTATTAATTGCAATGATTTTCCAACCATTAGAAGATGTAGCATGTGTGTGCACACTTATGAAATTTAAAAAAATATATTTATTTGTTTATTATTCGTTTTACACTTTCAACAATGTGCAATGTGAAATTCCTGTAGATGCTCAAACGAGTTCTGAGTGAAAGTGGAGAGTCGAGTGAAGTCAGAGAAGAGGACAAGCAGTCCCACCACAGTGACAGCATCATGGAGTGTCACAGGACTCCCAGACAACACACAGGTCAATACACATTAAATAAACACGCAGTCAACACATTCGTTGTCTTTAGATGAAAATGAATGAATTGAATTGTAACATTTTATCAGTTGTAGGAACACCGGATGCTGAATCCGCCCACAGGACGCGCTCCTTATCGCCCTCCCCTCCACGGGTCCGTCGCTCCCTGCAGGGACAGTTAGAAGACGCCATGGCAGAGGCCTTGAGTCCGGATGACGGGAGACAAACCAACCTTGCAGCTTCTGATCATTCAAGGCGACAAAGGGAGCTACACCACAGACCGTCTCGCAGAAAACATAGCAAGGTACTACCATATTGTTTTCTTTAGTGCTTTCCTTTAAATGTACCATTGAAGCAAAGCATTGTTATTTTTAAAGCACATTTCATACACAGACTGTGTATGTTCACAGACTGCTCAATATATCTAAGTGCTTCATTGAAACCCGACCTGAACATGGTTTAAGGACAATCAAGATCATGTTGAGTGGCTA
Organism: Pterois miles; assembly: GCA_947000775.1. Taxonomy (NCBI): domain Eukaryota; kingdom Metazoa; phylum Chordata; class Actinopteri; order Perciformes; family Scorpaenidae; genus Pterois; species Pterois miles. The sequence continues at coordinate 10,715,575 of CAMQGK010000224.1, read as the reverse complement.
TGTCAGTTTGAAACTGCCTGTAAATGTGAAAACAGTTTAAAAAACGCAAAATGCTTTTCACTGTCTAAAACAGCTTTCATGTAAAGCTGAAGTAACTGATTTGTGTCTGATTTTCTGTCATGACAGTTGTTAGAAATTGAGACATACAATGTCAGCATGTTTGCTAGCTAAATTGTTAAACATTTTAAACAGGAAAAAATATACACATCAAGACATGGTGTATTTGCTCAGTTGTTTTTCAGTAATTTCTGCTCTTTAATCATTCAAATTATTTTTATTTTTATTAAAGTGGAGCCTCTACCACCACCAGGGTGTGCACAGGTATTCTGGATACTACCGATAATGAGAATGGGAGTGGTTATTTCTAACAGCCTGTTGTTTCTTGAGTAATGTTTGCTCTGATGAAGGTCTGACAGGCCGAATGCTTAGTATTAAAGAATCTTGTGAAATACTGCGTAGATCTAAGTATGCAGAAAAAAATTTCTATTATCTTTTAGACTCAATCACTCAAATGATTAAAATCTCAGTGTAAAATATCCAAATTAAATTTATTTGCTGCTTTTGGTTTTAGTCATCATGTCATGTACCTATAGAATAAAAATGTTTCTCTTTCAGTATTTGGAGAATAAGGCCTATGAGGAGGAGCTGAAAAGATATGAAGACAAAGAACGGGCAGATCTGGAGAAGGCACGCCTCAAAGCTCAGGAAGCTGTAAGTCATCAGTATGATGTCTAGTATAGTATGATAAGGACCCCTCTTTCAGCCCTCCCCCTCCTTTCTCAACAGCACATCCCTGTTAAAGTCATTAAATACTAGACAGTATATTATTCAGGGGGGCAATTTTTGTTGGCTCACAAACTGTGTTGCATCTATTTCAGTTCTGTAATAATGCTGCTGCTTAAAAGATTTCAGTTTGAATATGCACTTTGTGTCTACTAGCTCTGTGCTTATCCAGGGTTGCTTGGTTCTTTACTTTGTGCCTTTAATATGAAGAGAAAGATCACATTGATCTATTTAACAGATTTTACTGTAGCCCAGGTATTATACAGGCACAAAGCAGCAGTGATCTGACACTATAATGAAATCAATAATTGTATATGTATGTATAGTATATTATAAAACAAATTACAACCTTGAGATAACCCAAGTGAAACACAATCTTGTAATCCTGTCTGCCCGTGCACTTATACTTGCTGCACTAATGAAATTTGCGAAAGCACATTTTGTTTAGATAGAATACAAAGTTTTAATGACATAACAGAAAAGTGCAGTTAGTCATAACACAGGAAAGACTTATGGATGTGTTCAAACAAAAATAACACTACCTGGATATTCTACTATAAAAATACGTATAGCACCTAATTAGTTGGTATGTTACTGTATAGTGGAAACCTTTCTCTTTTAAATGAACTTTTAATCTGTAAACACCAATTTACCTCTAAAAGTTGTCATAAACTTAGTATAAAATGGTAAAGAGGAAATAACTGCTGCTGTACAGACAACTATTACACAAGCAAAAATATGAGGATATTAATCCTCACAAAACACCCTTCAGCTTGGAGGAAAATACTGTGAATAACTTAGTGCTTGTGACTGTTGGGTAATCTGTCACAGTTTCCTAACAGTGTCTCTGTGTGTAGGAGCGGCAGTACAGAGAGGCCATATTAAGAGATGTTTCCGAAGCCCCCAGACTGTCCCCAGGTAGGACGAAGGCCCATCATAGGTCACAACACAACGCACAAACCACACCGGGACGGAGACGGCAGGAAGCCCCCAGGAAAGCTCCATCAAGTAGGTCACATGGACCTTTTCTATAATATGTCATTCATCATTCATTCATTTTTTTTCATTATATTATATATATATTTTTTTATTCATTATTATATATAATAATATATTATAAATATGTTTTTATATATATATATATATATATATATATATATATATATATATATATATATATATATATATATATATATATATATATAAACTTTTTCCACAAGCACCTTACCACATTTTCATTGTGGTGTTTTTCACTACTAGTGAGCAACATTATGCTCATCACCTCTGCTTTACTATGATTGTGCTCATTAGCAAATTAAATATTATTACTTTGGTCTGGAGCTTCAGCTCAACAGATAACTTCACAGAATCGTTTGTCATCATTAAGCATCTCCGACTGCATAATAATGACCTTAAGGCACATCTGGGTTCATGCCCAATATCAGGTTCATGTAAGTGAAGCATGTCAAAGACAGAGTTGACACCGGGCTCTTCAGGTCTTTAATTGGTCGTGAGACTCTGAGACTGAGGATTCAGAAATGCTTGTCTTATTAAGCTGTGATGCCTGAGCCTTGGCATTTACAGATGCCTTGTTCTTTGGCCGAAGTTTCTTCTTGGGCGGTACGTTTGCCTTATGAATGTTCATGTTTCTAGCTTCAGGCTGGTTGGCCCACTTGCGTTGATAATTGCAGAAGTAACAGCTCTGGTAGACTATGAAGTAAGGGCCACAAGTGCGTTTGCTGCAGCGGCACTTTCTGTCGCACATCGGGCAGTTCTTCATCAGCTGCAGGATGGCCTCCTCATCAACAATGTGCTGCAGAGTTGGTCTGTTATGGGGCAGAAAATAGAGCTGAGAAATGAAAATGGCACACTTGTATGGAGCATGGCTAGAGCTGGAAACATACACAAGTTGTCACTATGGATGTTGTAGGTGCAACAGTGGTAAAAGGTCTTTAACCTGCATCACTGTAACTGAAGTGGGTTTAAGGAAGCTCTGAATTAAGACACTGTATTACAGAAATGTCTGTCCTTATTTTAAGTTACATGGCTTATTTGGCAAATCACGATCAAAGTCATTTGTTGACTTACTTCTCTGTGGTTGCAGTGCATGTCTCGGGTGCATTTATTTGAATACCTGTGAATTAATATCAGTATGGTCAGTCAAAAAGATCTTTGTAGTTGAAAGTGGTAAGTTTCAAACAAAGTTAAAACCAATAAAAAAATTATAATTGATTGGACTCTTTTGTACAATTTTTAATGCACAGCTGTGGCTACTTATCAAACCTATAGTGTCATTTATTAATCATGCATGTGCCTCTTAACCATAGTAGATAATGAATATCATTCACTGACTCACCTGTGCTATTGTCCTGGCCTGGTGGTCCGTCCATTACTGCCCAGGTTTCATGCAGCTGTAAAATACCACACAACACAGACACACTTAACACACCTGGTTGCAGAATATTACTTGGATCATTTTGCTACTACAAACGTGGGAAGTAGTATAGCAGGGAACTAAATTATTCCCCCACTCTGCTCCATGTTCCTCAGATCAACCATATCACCATATATCTGGTTAAGATAAGATAAGATATTCCTTTATTAGTCCCACAGTGGAGAAATTCACATTTTTGTAATTGTAATCCTTCCCTCTAACCGTGCCATCTACTACATATCCACATTTTTATCCGTTTTGAAATGGGATTGTATGAGGTACTTATCCATAATCAGTATATTGCCTATGGTAGATGATGGTCGGCATGTCATCAGTTTGGAAAAACAGGAGTTTGGGCATGGAAGCAAAGCAATGTGGACGGGGCAGCAGCAAAACATAATCTAGCCACCTAAAAGAAAGTCCTGTCTAAACAGATCGATACAAGGCAGAAGTGAGGATGGCTCACATACCCGCGCAACACTGTCAACCATCATACCAACTCTGAAGTCCCTAAGTCAAATAGTTTCCGAGTTCTGCTCCAGAAATAAAACAGAAGTTGAAAACGATCACTTTTTTTTTTTTTTTTTTTTTTTTTTTTTTTTTTGGGGGGGGGGGGGGGGGGGGGGGGCTTTATAGCACCTCACTGGACTTCTAACCTCAAAAACTAGATCACATTGCAAAGCCACAATATCTAACCTCCGAAAGGCACAAGTTGGAAAAAAGAAAGCAGTTTTTGGACAAAATTTCCAAAATTTTATATCTATACCCCAAGCTACGTTGTCGCAGGGTATAATCAGTTTAAGTGTATGCTATATTGCGTTGCCTTTATGTTGCTGTCAAATAGCCCTGTGCTCTTACACTTTCTCAACCATAGATCTTCCACATTCCTAGCACCCATCAGCTTACCTCTGGTTCAGACTTTATAGCAGGTAAGGCAGGGTTGGCTCCAGAGGTTGATGGTGCTTCTCTGGGGAGGACGGACTGGTCAGGGCTAGTGAGAACCTGGTGAGAACAAGCTTCAGTTGTGATAATGTGGAGGTCTGATGGCTCTTCACTGGTGCCTTTTGTGGAGTGGATAGTGGGGCCCAGGAAAATAGTTCATGTTTTTCTTGTATTGTGCTTTGTGAAGTAAATGCCTGTGAAAGCAATAATGCGCACACTAATTATGAACGAGCCTAATTCGCTATGCACAACATTAGGGCCGCACAATTAATCACGATCCCGATTTTGGCTTCCCACAATTAAAGGTCCCATTTATGTCCCTTTGTGATGTCACAAATCCACAATATAAAGACCATTTCACAGCTTTAAAGTAAACATTGTAAATGTGTCCCTGTTTAGATCAGGGTGCAGTGTATGTGAATGACATCAGCTGACAGGAAGTAAACATGGACCCAAGCTGTTTCCTAGCAACGCAGTACCACTGCAATTCTGTTGAAATGTGCTAAAAGAGCAGCATTTCAGACAGTGTAAATACAGCCATATACACTCAGACAGTATGAGGAAAATAAAGTTATTTTTAACATTACAGCATGTAAACATGAGCTGGTAGAAACGAAATACAAGCATGAACCTGAAAGTTAGCTTAATATGGGACCTTTAAATGAACATGATCAGCTTTTGATGTTGATGCTGCTGCATATCAAATCAAGCGCTTCCCAGACGAACAGCTAGCCACCAGTCAGAAGTCAAGATGTTTTGGCTTCACTTTTTGGGTAAAGATATTATTTCTACAACTAATGTGTTTGACTAAATTGAAAGCATAAAATTGTTTATCTAGCCTCTTAATGTTGCTAATTTTGCTCTCAAAGTGAACCAGGCTGATACATTTAGCTTTAAAATGCAGCTAGCAAAAGGGTGGGCCAACTGGTCCTGCACTTTTTCATATTGCAGAAAAGAAATACTGCATTTTCAGTGTTTTTCCAACATTATGCATCCCTAATTTGTACATTAGCAGGAATGTAGCACAGCATGGTAGTGAAAACGGTGCTCTGTTTTTTAATGTGAAAGTGCAGTAATGAAAATGAGTTGTCCAGTAATCGTGATCTCAATATTGACATAGCATGTAGGCCTACATCTCCATCATAAACACAAACCAAAGGTACCTCACAATAGCCTGCACATCATGTACAGTGGGTATGTGTTAGAAAAGTGTATTGCAGTGTATTCTAAAGTATTTCTGTTGTGGTTGTGTGATAAGTCCTTTCATTCACATACAGGTGTTTAGCACCATCTTACCTGATGGCTGGGTACCGCGGTGCGCTTCAGCAGGTGTCTATCTAGCTTATTTGGCCGTGGTGTTAGATAATCCTCTTCAGAGAAATGATCACTGCAAACGCGGAGCTCTTTCAGTTTGGCAAGTGGGGTGTCGAGGTCTACATTCAGTGTAACGAGCCACAGCTGTTTAAGGCCAGTGTCATTCAGCGGAACACGGTGAAATCTATATGGCGACCAGGACACCTCTTTGTTGGAACAGCCCGGAAAAACACAATGACGCACCATCTTTAGAAATCTGAAGAAAATGTTGATCTCGCAAACAGCACTTCCTGACCGGAGCTGCAGTGTAATAATACAGCACCGTTGCGCTTATGCGTAGGAATATGGAAGTTGTATGGTTGAGAGAATGTAGTACCAAAGGAAAGGGCTGTATGGTGGCAAGGTGACCATATTCTACATATAACGTATACTGAAACTTTTTTTTTAGCTTTTATTTTAGGTGGCTATATTACATTTTTGCTGCTGCCCCCGTCCACAGCAGTACATTGCTTAGTCGGTATTCCTGTGTGTTTGTCCAAACTCAGGGTGTGCCAACCGCCATCCACTGTAGGTAATGAACTGACTATAGTTAAGCACCTCATACAACCCCACTTCAAAACGCCAGAACTATCCCTTTAAGGGCACAAAACATGGTGTATCATTACACACTCCACCTAACCTAGCAGCTAAAAATAGCCAGTCAGTCACTTCTAAGGTAAAGTCTACTGTCAGCCGTTACTTTTCACCGTGAAGTGATGATGGAGGAGCTGTCAGTCACTGCCTTGTTTGACTGTGTTTACTGAGCGCATACTGTGTAACACGCTCCTATCCTCGCTTGGAGGACTTTTTTTTTTCTCTGGTTGCAAGCTGCCTCTGCAGACGAGCACCACTAAGGAAACACATGAAGAGATGTAGTGAAGTTGGACGATAAAGCTAACGTTAGATTCCTTGCGGTGGCAGGAAATAGCTTCGTGTTTAGCTAGCTACTGTAGCTACTAGCTAGCTATTTCCGGAGCTAAAGGGCGCCCTTACCTCTACTCTGCTCCCACATCTGGTTTCACGACTCTAGAAACTGCTGTAATTGAGGCTTCAGGTAGCAACGTTTGTGTCTTTTGATCCGACCTGGTGGACGTAGTCATCCCTGTCCAAATGCTCGCTACACACAGCTGCAGCTTGGATTTGGATTTTGATGCGCGTCTATTCGTGGTGTTACGGTACGGGTGCTTTGAATGGCCAAAAAGGACGAAAGTCATTTCTCACATTTGATATGCCAAGCAAAACGTTATAGTGCACATTAGGCTATATGAAACTGACCTTTTGTAAAATATTCTGCTATTATAATAATATTATATAAAATACTACTAGAACGAAAACATAAAGTAGTAGTAATAATAATAATAATAATAGTAATAATAATAATAATGGTGAATTGACTTGCATTTGGTGTTGTAATGTTCTAGTGAGTCAAGGCTGGATTTCCATCAGAGGAACATGCTGCAAAACACTTTGTTTCAGCCTTTCACGTTTTCACAACTAAGGTTACGACTTTCTGACGACAGACGAACAGCACTGACTCCTCAGCATCTTCCTTCAGAGAGTTGCACTGAAGAGGAAATTAATGTTGTAAGACCTCATACAAGTCCCGATGATTGATTAATGAACTGAACACACTCCGATAAAATGTAGCTATTAGCTAATGTAGCAAACTTCCTCTCACCTCAGCTGCTATACCTGAACTTAACAACACCTTGGACCAAGTCCCCTTCTAACATGGGTTTTAGTTCTTGATAACTAAGAATGTTTTAAAATGGCTCCCTCACTGTGTTGTAATGTTCCAGCTTGTGTCCTCTCTCTCCAGTGAAGGTGAAGGAGAATGAGCTCCTCCCTGTGCTCCTGGAGGAGTTGCCCCACCTTCACATCTCCCCCCATGCTCTGAGTCGGATGTGGGAACAGCAGATGCAGCAGGTGGATAGACTCCATGCCCTATCATCCCCTCATAACCAGCGTCGCAGCAAACTCTCCGGCCAGGTAGGACTGGTTGCCTGACTTTGGTGTCTGTGCCCTTTTTAAAATCTGGAAAGTATGATTTGGTGGATGGATTGATGGATGAATATGCTAGTGCCTACTTGTCTTTCAGGTGGAGGAAGCACAGAGGAAACATGACCTGCTGGTGGAGATCATCCGCAAAGAGCAGGATCACAACAGGCGCCTGGTGAGCATCAACACATAAACATACATTGGGGGCGGCAGTAGCTCAGTCTGTAGGGAGTTGGCTTGGGAATCGGAGGGTCACCAGTTCAAGTCCCGACATGGACCAAGAACTGAGTGTGAACTGGTAGCTGGAGAGGTTCCAGTTTACCGCTTGGGCACTGCCAAGGTGCCCCTGAGCAAGGCACCAAACCCCCAACTGCTCGGGGCACTTGTCAGGAGCAGCCCCCTCACTCTGACATCTCTCCATTGATGCATGTATATGGTCCTTTTTGTGCATGTGTGTATCTCAGGTCTGCATGTATTGTGTATAAGTTAACAACAGAGTGAAAAAATTGAATTTCCCCAAGTGGGACTAATAAAGGACTATCTTCTTCTTCAAAACACACATTCAAAAAGTGCCTTCACGGTTTCTTAAGCACCCACATGTTGATGGACTTCACCTGCCTGTTCTAGACAAGCAGCGTTTGTCATACCAAGCCATTGCAAGCTAAAATGTTTATCTTCCAGAGGGACTTCAAAGAGCGTATACAGCAGCAGAAGTCGACCCAGAACAGACTGAGGGAACAGAGGCAGCAGATCGCACGCGCCAAGAAGTACCACAGCGACTACCATGTCCAGCACCGTGCCCGCCTGATGAGAGCACGCACCAAAGAGGAGAGGGTGAGTAGTTCTGGGACAAAGTCAGCATTCATAGTTATTTCAGTTTATTTATTAAACATGTTGTAAATGAAATGTCAAAGTATTGAGAAATGCCACAAAAAAGTCAGTTTTTTTTCAGAGCTTAATGTGACGACAAAGTGCTTGTTTTGTCTGACCAACAGTTCAGTTCACAACCTACATAGATTAAATACTTAATAATTTAAACAGAGAAAAGCAGTCAATGTTTCACAGTTTTGATGTCTCCCACAAACTACAAGGACTCAGTGGACATTAGGTTGTTGACACTGTGATTAGGCAAAGTAGGTCCCTGTTTTAAAAAGTCTTCATATCCAAACGTGTGCGAGTATTTGAGAGGAATCAAGAACTGCAGAAGAATAAAATCAGATATTACGTAATATTTATAACATAAAGATTAAATTACAGATTGTGTGATAATCTAACGGTAGTGTTTTGATGTGTTGTTGTGTATTTAGATGTTTCGGCAGTTGTTTGAGGAGGGTTTGGAGCTACAGAAAGTCCGATTGAGGGAGCAGAAAGCCTACGCCAGGGAGCAGCGGCTAGAAAATCAGAGACGACACCAGGACCAGATCAAGTCCATGGAGAACTACTACAAAGACCAAGTAGGACACCAACACAAATACCTAGAGTATTTAAGAACCAGGGAGACTTTAAAATCTTGTCATAAGTTCCAGGTGAACTATATTGTGCTTACTTTCTTTCAGTTTTCACTACTTGCTGAAAAACTTGCCCAAGAGCGGCAGGAGATCCAGGTGCGGACAAAAGCTCAAGAAAAGGTAAACCTTTCACTTATTACTGCTGTCACAAAAATCTCAACATTTGAATCTTTTTATTGGAGCTCTGGACAGACCTGCAACATGTCTTTAATCACACAGTGAAAATGCCACAAATCACCAACTTGGAAAAACAATTTAAACTGTTTTAGTGAAGACTGGTCACCATTCACCAGTGGTGGAATGTAAACAAGGACATTTACTTAACTAAGTACTGTACTTAAGTACAATTTTGAGGTACTTGTAGTTGAGTATTTGCATTTTATGCTACTTCATACTTCTACACAAGTACATATTGGAAGCCAATGTTTTACTTTTTACTACACCACATTTATTTCATAACTTAAGTTACTTTTCATATTTAGATTATTATTACAATTAAACTAATAATTTATGATATATTGTAAGTTACGCTACCCAGAAGTGATTAAAATGAGCTCCACATTCACTGCTACATTAAAATGATGAACACCTTGCATCAAGAATTATAATAATAATAATAATAATAATGCCAAAGTTACTTTCACTAAAATAAAAGTCACTTAAAGGACCAGTGTGTTGTAGGGTGTGTGGGGATTTATTGACAGAAATGGAGTATAATATTAAGAAGTATGGTGTTTTTTTTTTTTTTTTTTTTTTTTTTTTAAGCGTATAATCACCTGAAATAAAGAATTATGTTTTCATTACCTTAAAATGAGCTATCTTGAGTCTGCCATAGTAGCCCACCAGAACGGACAAACCACTTAACTTTTCCTGCTTGAACTGGAGTCGATAATGTTATTCGCTCCTGTTGCCGCCACTCTCTCTCTTGCTTCACCATTCACTTCCCACATACATACACTACGCGCTGGCTCTGCTCTAGCAAGCTCTAGCTAAGACCATCTGCCTTTTCACGTTGGCCACCGTAGCTCTCCAGCAGCTGGTTGCAGTGTCCTCTTCTCGTCACTAGATACCGCCAGATCGTACAAACTCATCCTTTAAATACTTCTTCCATCACTGCCATTCACATTGTTTCGCAGGCTCTGCTAAAGATGAAACGAGAGCTGCGTTCCAGAATGGAGCGCGAGATTGGTGAACTGCAGAAGATCATCATCCAGAACGACGAGGACGACTATTTCCAGGATCTGGAGGTCCAGAGGCTGCGCAATCGGGTCCAGATGGCTTCCTTCCAGTACAACACTAGCTATCTGCACTGACCATGGAAGCGAGACACAGGGCTGTTTTAAGCTCCACTCAATCAAGGCTGGATTTCCATCAGAGGAACATGCTGCAAAACACTTTGTTTCTGCCTTTCACATTTTCACAACTAAGGGTACGACTTTCTGACGGCTGAACAGCACTGACTACTCGGCATCTTCCTTCAGAGATTTGCACAGAAGAGGAAATTAACATTGTAAGAACTTATTCAAGTCCTGATGATTGATTAATGAACTGAACACACTCCAAAAAATGTAGCTATTAGCTAATTTAGCAAACTTCCTCTCACCTCAGCTGCTATACCTGAACTTGACGACACCTTGGACCAAGTCCCCTTCTAACATGGGCTTTCGTTCTTGATAACTAAGAATGTTTTAAAACGGCTCCCTCACTGTGCAGTTTTTGTGTGCTGACATTGTAGCAAACAACTCGTAAAAATGTTCTTCCTCTTGCCAAATAGGGACCAACGATGCAAAGTTAACAAGTATGTCCCACAGACAGAGTTTTAACTTTCATTTTTCCCCCTTACATGTGCGATGTCTTCCTTTAATGATTTATCCATGACAGTGGATTATTTATTTTTTAACTTTAATGGTGTTTGATTTTTAATCAACCTGGTATTGTGCTGTCCGATCACCACGGGCAATGATAATCAGTCTTTAATGACTTCTCCTTTTCCTCAGATCCATTTTGATTGTTTTTACTCTCAGCTGGAACTAAAGATATGGTCGTTTTTATCTAATACAAAGGGTTTCAATGTTAAAACACTGTCCACTTATACTGTGTCTAATGAGCACACAAGTGCCCCGTCATCATCCTCCATTAAATGTGTGGACTCACTCATTTCTTCTGGCTGGAAGGTGCAGGTTATTGTGTTAGTATTTAATTGAGATGTAAGGCCGATCCTAATACACTTGACCAAAGTATCCAAAACACATAAAGACACTGAAAAAAATCCTGAAACAAGCCTGTTTCATCTGTAGTATGACAAAAAATAATGTGAAGGCTGAAATTTTAGATTTAAAAGGTGCAAAGATCAGATTAAATCTTAAATTGAAGAAGAATATCTGTAGTTATACCTGTCTATATACTAATTGAATGCTAGTTTCAGATTGGCTGCAGCTGGACCTCAGTGATAAAATAAGGTGTTTTGATTCATTTATGGATGATGTGGGCAGGGAAACCCAAAATCCATTATCCATTTTTTTAACCGTCTTCTCTGTATCTGATTACTGACATCCCATCCACAGGCCTTTGCATTTACACCTAATACTATTAAGCACAATCGGATCTTAAAATGCAAATATTGCATCAGTTTAAATTCACATTTTGCAAGGGAGGCTACTGCTATTTGTAGTTTTTTTTTGTAGGGAGAGTTTGGGAACCTTTCAACATTATTTATACGTTACTAAGGTCACAACGCGAACTTGACCACCTCCAGATGTGATGGCATTAGACTCGTAATGCGTCCTATCTGCATTCACACTGTGCATGCACATGTATTACCCAGATGACGTATCCTGATACAGATTGCAGATGTAAATGGGGTCTTGAGTTTGACAAGTTAACAATGAATAGGACGAGTCATTAATACAATGTTCAATGTTGCTTGAAAGTTTAACAATCCTTATTTGTGAAGCTGCATATTGTCAAACTACATATTAAAACAAGTATGGAAACGAATCAAAGATTAATGACAAAGTTCTCCTTGGAAAGAACCACCTTTCATCAGGGAACCATTCCTGCCTTTACATCCATTATTCTAACAGCTCCACTTCTGACCACCAACAGCAATTTAACTGCTCACGAGAACTCCATCTTACCTGCCAATCAAAATCAAGTATTCTCCCTCCCTCTCACTTGGCTGTGATATACAAGATGTCAACAGACAGATGCAGTAAACTGAGGCTACTGCTCTCACTTGCATCAGATGGCAGCAGAATAACCAGAAGTCCAGCTGCTTAGTCCACTGTGTCGCAGGTTGAGGACAGACTGCAACATATTCCTGCTTCAATCTCAGTACACCCACTGCCACAGTTCACTAGTGTCACTGCTTGGCTGAGTTGGTCTGTCCATGTGCCGTATATTGCCCATTTATCTGGAAATCACCATTGTTGTCACCTAGAAGGTTAGTCCATTGAAAGCGGTTTTCACAGAAACGGGACACCTGGCTAACCATGAGCTTTAATCCGTTAACATGTTTTCTAACTGAACATTGTCTGTGGCATTTCTGACATGACTTGAGCTGCAGGATTCACTCTTCATCGACAATGAACTCTGACGAACTGCGAGAGTCAGAAAAGATGCATGAATAGCAGTGAGCTTTTATTTAATTGGGTTCTGTTAATGGAGGATTGAGGAAATGTTAATGAGAAAGGAGGTCACATGTAAACTTGAACAACAAAAAACCTAAAATAGTAACTGGTTTTAATATCAGCATACCTCCCCAAATCCACCAGGTAGTGTCCATCTCCTACACTTAACGAGATGCTGAATTCTTCATCCTTGTCTTCTTCAATATCTGTATGGATTTCATGTTAAAAATTTGCTTGCAATCTTTAGATTATTTTGTTGGCTGGAGAAGGATGTTGCTAAAGTGAAGGTGACTCACCTCTATTTTCTGACTGGTTGGTTGTCATCATCATCTCGTCTTGACTCTTCGGTCTTTGACGAGCAGCGTCTTGTTTCTCTGACTCCTTAAGAATGGGACCAGGAGCATCAGCACAATGTCTTCTATTTATATGTGCTTTAAAAGGTGCTAAATACAGGATTGGAAGCATTGCTGTTACTTCTTAATATGGCAGCGGTGGTTCGCAGCTAACGGTGCGAACGGCGCTAACAACGGCGACAGTGCTGACAGAGATAACAGTGGTTATCTGAGGGGGAACCGGAGGGTGGGATGCTACACCTCCGCAATGGCGCCATACGGCATTAGCAGCTGAAACCGCTGTATGACCACCGTGCAGATCAGCAGCCATAAGCTAGTCAATTGGGCAAGCTCACATGTACTAAAAGCATGCCCGGCTATGGCAACAATGCACAGAGAAGCTCGGATTACAACACACACAGAGGAAGAGCGACTTCACTCTCTGCTCAGGTAGACATTACGCCTCTATATCTTTAGTTAGCAAATAGTTGTGTGCTGCTACATGAATGCTCAGGATATCAAATTTAGCAAAAGTAAGAGCAAAGAAGCCATAACTCTGGAATGTATTGCAATATTTTCTGTGTACTGGAGATTATAATTGAATATTAATTATTCATTTATTAATTATTATTAATTGAATACACTAATCAATCCTAAAATGCCCCAAAGATTTTATAAATCTGGTCTAACTGAAAATAGTTGGGAATTAATTTTCTTTGGATCAATGAAGCGACTAATTGTTTGTATGGGAGATGTGTCAGAGTCACTTTTACCTTTTTATTTTCAGGTGACTGGACAGAAGGAACAGCACAGGTTTCCTGCTCATCTTCATTTGGTGAACTCATAAACAGGTATTCCTCATCCACACTTTCACTACACAGACAACAAAGAAGCACAAGGTTATACATTAAATTATATCCTTCACATGCATGTATTATGTTATTATACCTAATAATTTATTAGTTGATTTATATTTTGTATTAATAATCTGAACCTGCCAAATAACCAGTAGCTAATGTCAAATGTAGTTTAAAAAAAGTATTTCAAAATTGTTCTTACATAAGTAAATGTATGTACTTGGTTACACCACTGGGAAGCAGTACTAAAAATAACACAAACACACACAGTTACCGGCCCTCTCACCACGTTTCAGTTGAAGAACTCCTTTCAATGGTGGGCCGTTTGGGTCAATTATCTGACTTGGTCCGACGATAACTGCAATCATAAAAACATGGCCTTTAGCTAGCTGGTTAGCAAATTCATATGGGCACATAACATTATATGGAAGCTTACTAAAGGAGACACGAGTCTACACTACATTAGTGCAAATTGTAATTCATGGTGCCTTCAAATGGGGTCGTGTTTACCGGTTTTATGAGTTGGGCCCATATGAACGAGCCGTTCATGTCGTATTCACGACCTTGTATGTTGAAAGTTTCTGAAAGTTCAGAGTTCACTACTTGTGACGTGTTTGTTGACGTTGTCACAAATGGTGGAGCCCATGGAAGTTGATTTATCGGTCTATAATAAGTTAATATTGTACAGTACATTGTAATTTTAGTTATATTGTTGGTAATTTTATAATGCGTCTGAGAGAAATGTTGACATTCTCAACGACCTCATCTTTCTCCTCTGTCATTATGTCTTTCCATTTCCTGCATTAAGAAGAAGAAGAAGATCTACCTTTATTAGTCCCACAATGGGGAAATTCAATTTACACTCTGTTAAACTCATACATGGTACATGCAGACCTGAAACACACATACATGCATTAATGGAGAGATGTCAGAGTGATGGGGCTGCTCCTGACAAGCGCCCCGAGCAGTTGGGGGTTTGGTGCCTTGCTCAGGGGCACCTCGGCAGTGCCCAAGAGGTAAACTGGCACCTCTCCAGCTACCAGTTCACACTCAGTTTTTGGTCCATGTCGGGACTTGAACCGGTGACCCTCCGGTTCCCAAGCCAACTCCCTACAGACTGAGCTACTGCCGCCCCATTATGTTACCCACTTGCTAACTTGCTAAACTGTTAGCCTCTGTGGCTTCTAGACTCAGACAGTAACATTAATATTGCCGTTGCTTAGCAGCGGTGTTCTTCACGACTTAGCCGCTTGCATGTCGTATTCATGACTTCCATCTCGTAAACATGAGCTCCATTTGAAGGCACCATAACGTTACTGTCAGTAACGACAATACAGACCTCACCGACCTGTTTAGTGGAATAAACGCCATCTTTTAGTCCGTTTTAATGCTGCATTGTTTCGTAAGTTGTTGCAACTTCGTAACCACACCGATGATTATTCTCGTCTTACTGCGCCTTTAGTCACTTTCTCTTTTTGCTGGCTGGCCTTCCTCTTATCTAACCCTCCTCTTATTAACAGGACAGTTTGTAATAACTGACTTTTGGGAAGTTTCAGGTGCCATATTTGTTTGTCATACTGTGATAACATCACGTCCGGTACAGAATCTGATGAGTTACACAATATGATGTAACACCTGTGTGCTCGTTTTTTACTGGTAATTCAAAGGCTGATTTAGTTTTAGTTCATGAATATATACTATTTGAGTTATAATAGATAAATTTAAAAAAGCAAGCATACAATAAGATAACACAAAACACAATCTTATAATCACCTAATTATTACCTACCTCATTTATTTACAGTCCCCATTAGCAGCATTAGCATTAGCACATCTCTCTTTAAAGAAGTTTATCCTTCATCTGTTTATATATATATAAATTAATGTAAACAAATAAATAATAGTATTTATTCCTTCTTAGTTTATTTAAAACGTGAGGTGTTTTCTCAGGGTTGCACACTGTACATCAATTTATTCAATGAAGATTTGTTGAAAGAAAATTAAAAATATGTTGAACATCATATCATTGAACTTTTTTTTTTAACAGAAAACCCCACATTACAAATTAAAGTGTGGGGTTTGAAAGAAGTCAGGATTAAGGAAGGAGGGACCGTCAAATAATAGACACTCTCAAGTTGCATTATTGGAAATGTAGAAATGTACAAATAGAGTATAATTTATATAGGCGAATACTCACCGCTCTGGTGAATGTGAACCAGAGTTACTGGAAATGATAGGTGCTTGAGTTAAGCGGTGTTTCCTCTTCAGTTTGAAGGGTGTAGAGCTCGATTGTTCGTCACTTTGATCATACCTAATAAAGCCCACAGCACACCGATCAAAATGTCTCCAACAATGGGTGAACATTTGAGTGTTGGCAGTTATCTTACGTGTTTTTATAACTACAGTAACTCCCCATGACACACTGATCACGCAAAACTTCAAAAATGACCTCAAAATGGAGAGTGAAAATGATATCTACTGTAAGTTAGAGACATGCTTATTGTGTTTTTTCTATTTATTGTGACAAATGCAAATATATATATATATATATATATATATATATATATATATATATATATATATATATATAATAATTCCTATTTTTTCCAGATTTTCTTCCATTTACACAACATTTTACTGCACTACTGTCCATATAGTTTTTGCTACAGTACACTATATATAGCATTTGTATTTTTTCTTGTTATACATTTTGTTGTATTTTAGATTGTACACATTTATATGCTGGACATATTTAGCTTTACTTTTCTACTGTGTGTATATATATTGTTTTATTAATACTTTTTAAAATCTATGCTTCTTGTTTCTTGCACTATCCACTTTGCTGCTGTAACATGTGAATTTCTTCACTGTGGGACTAATAAAGGAATATCTTATCTTATCTTATATACAGTAGACTAGTGATGCAAAACTTGTAGATCATGGTGAGGTCTCAGGTCAGAGCCAACAACAATGATACATAGCACACATCATATTCATGTGTGTGAACTGGTAGCTGGAGAGGTGCCAGTTTACCTCTTGGGCACTGCCGAGGTGCCCCTGAGCAAGGCACCAAACCCCCAACTGCTCGGGGCGCTTGTCAGGAGCAGCCCCCTCACTCTGACCTCTCTCCATTAATGCATGTATGTGTGTTTCAGGTCTGCATGTACCATGTATGAGTTTAACAGAGTGTAAAATTGAATTTCCCCACTGTGGGACTAATAAAGGTAGATCTTCTTCTTCTTCTTCTTCTTCTTCTTCTTCTTCTTCTTCTTCAACATTCAAAGAAGTGAACAACGAAGCTGGATATAAATGTGAATAAGACACTTTAGCTATACAGTAGCTTGCTTAGCATAATGTTAATGCTGTTTTGGCTTTTAACTGAAACTGGGGAATATGATATAAAGTATATCCCACTTAATTTTACAGGTCCACAAATTACATGGTAATTAGGTGATAATTATTAGGTAACCTGTTAATGTAACATGCTCTTTGGAAAATGTTATTATTAAATGTTTAGAATAAAATATATTTTGATAGATTTTGAGGTAAATATTGTGATAATTTATCAATAATTAGAAAAGAAATTTCAAATAGGTTAGTTGCTAATGATCACCCAATAACCAGGAAATTTGCAGACCTGTAAAATGTAGTGTTATCCCTGTTTTTATATCATTGACTTGTGGGTTTGGATGCTGAGTTACAGATTTAATCTCTTCTCACATATCCATAATTTTTCAACATGGGACGGAGCATCTTGTTGGCATAACATCCAGGAGAATGGAGAGATAACCGGCCTTGGGAAGGCTGGTTGTCTCGGGGAGCCAATGAAAATAACAATTGTTTTGGTTCAGGCCGACACTGTAATTTTCCATCTGCCTTAAGTCTCTCTGACTCTCCCGGTGGATAAGGTCCAAATATATCCAAATTCGATGGCCAAATTTAGCCGAGCCGAGCTGGCAACTTTCAAGTTGGTATCCATCTTGCGACAGAGTTCAGAAATCTCAGCCAGCCTGCGATTTTGATCAAGAATGGCGTCCAGCTTACGATTGAGCTCACATATCGCCTGAGTCTTTTGCAGAAAGATCTGCCAAAGGCAGAGAGTCACCCAAAGCACTTCATTCATGCTTCAAAACTTAGGTACTGTGTCTGTAAACTGGCACCAAAATGAAAAGTTGTTTTGTCACGGTGTGAGCTGTACTGGTCAAAATGTTTGATTCATCGACCCTGGAAATGTTTCTTACAGTTTTTACTCATTTGCTTTGGTTCAATAATGATTATTATCCTTTTTTTCCAAAACAATGAGCTCAAATCTCTGAACAATTAGTTTGTTGTTCACAACAGATTTGAATTTCACGCAAAGTTTTGGTTCATGTGCAAAAGGAGCGAGCACAATTTACATGAGTGTTGAGTTGATTCTCAGTGAAATTTTTTCACAACTTCTAAACATTTTTTCATCAATTGAACCATCACATGCAAAATGATCTGTTTTAATTATAAAAATATGAGACATACATGTATAACGGGGCTGCGTGGTGGTGCAGTGGTTAGCGCTGTCACCTCACAGCAAGAGGGTAACAGGTTGAAGTCCACCTTGGGGCTCTTCTATGTGGAGTTTGCATGTTCTCTCTGTGTTAGCTTGGGTTTTCTCCAGGTTCTCCAGCTTCCTCCCACAGTCCAAAGACATGCAGGTTACTGGTGACTCTAAATTGCCGATAGGTGTGAACGGTTGTCTGTCTCTATGTGCCCTGCGATGGACTGGCGACCTGTCCTGGGTGAACCTGCCTTTGGCCAGTGCCAGCTGGGATCGGCTCCAGCCCCTCCAGTGGTTGTAGTTGGATGGATGGATGGATGGTTAGATAGATGGATGGATGGACATGTATATTGTGAAGGTCAGAAAAGCCGTCTTGGGCCAGTCTCAGACCGCCTCTGCTCGTACCAAAAATTTCTTAAAATCTTCAAAAATGGGTTGAAAAATTACTCTGGAGACGTGTTCAGGTTTCAATGCGAAAGTGTTTATTCTGTAACCAAAATAAACAATGAGTGGTCGGCTCTGGATCAGGACACCAAAAATCTACATTTTTTTACCATTTCACTCCAATCACCTTTCTCAAAACATTCCTGATGCCATCCATTACCATGTTTTCGACAGCTCTGCCTGCTGTTTCATTTCGTTTCTAATTAGCATTTTGTGCTTCCATTTTTCTCAAATGCACCTCTGGTCATTTTTCTCAATTTCAACAGAAAATAAGTGCTTGGGTTTTTTTTAGAAAAAGGGTGTCAGTACCAAAAACCTCCCAACTTTTGTGGTCCTTTCTTTTGCTGCAAGCAGCTTCTCCCTCAGCAGAAATGAACCTCTCGCTGTGCCACTGAGGTATAGGGTGTTTCTTTTGTTCATCATTTCACCCGTTGGCCTCCTCAAGGAGAAGAGGATGGCCTTTAAATCAGGAAATAAGGAGGAGCTGAAGACTGTTCAAAGGGAATTGAAGAGAAAAATCAGGGAGGGGAAGGACAGCTACAGGAGAAAGATGGAGGAGCAGCTGCAGCAGAACGACATCAGTGGAGTTTGGAAAGGCCAAGAAACCATCTCAGGCCACAAGAAACCAGACTCCAAGACTGTGGGAGATCTAAGGTGGGTGAATGATGTGAATCACTACTTTAACAGGTTTGATGAGTCACCTACTCCTCCCCCGGCCCAGTCCACCCTGCTGCAGCCCCCTTCATCTGCCACCTCAAAACACTGCCCCTCCTCCTCCTTCACCACCTTCAGCTCAACACCAGCCCCCCCACTGACACCAACACCTCCACTGACACCTACAGCTCCACCTACGGCTCCAGCTCTACCTTCAGCAGTCCCATCCCACAGTCAACCCCCCTCTGCTCCACTACTCAGCTCTGCCCCCCACCCCCCCCTCCACTGCCTCTGACACACAGCCCCCCTGCTCCAGTTTGTCCTTCACAACACTTCAGGTGAAGAACCAGCTCAAGAAGATGAATGTGAGGAAGGCTACGGGTCCAGATGGCATCAGCTCCAGGCTCCTGAAGTCCTGCGCAGACCAGCTGTGTGGGGTTTTTGGACACCTATTCAACCTGAGCCTGAAGCTGAAGAAGGTACCACAACTATGGAAGACATCATGCGTGGTACCTGTGCCCAAGACCCCACACCCCAAGGACCCCAGCAGCTTCAGGCCGGTGGCATTAACAACCCACCTGATGAAGGCCCTGGAGCGCCTGGTCCACCAACATCTCCGCCCTGTGGTGAGTCCATCCATGGACCCACTACAGTTTGCCTATCAACCTGGCATTGGGGTGGACGATGCCGTCATCTTCCTGTTGGACCGAGCTCTGTCTCACCTGGAGAAGCCTGGAAGCATTGTGAGGATCATGTTCTTTGATTTCTCCAGTGCTTTCAACACCATCCAGCCGACATTTCTGAGGGACAAACTGGAGACTGCAGGGGTAGATCACCATCTAACATCCTGGATACTGGACAACCTCACAAACCGCCCACAGTATGTGAGGACACAAGACTTCACCTCCGACACGGTGGTCTGCAGTGTGGGGGCCCCGCAGGGAACGGTTCTGGCTCCGTTCCTCTTCACGCTCTACACTGCAGACTTTTCCTACAACTCACCAACCTGTCACCTGCAGAAGTTCTCTGATGACTCTGCTATCGTCGGCCTCATCACTGATGGGGACGATGGGGAGTACAGAGAACTTTCCCAGGACTTCGTGGACTGGTGCCTGCGGAACCACCTCCAGATCAACGCGGGGAAAACTAAAGAGCTGGTGGTGGATTTCTGCAGGCAAACTCATCCCCCTCCAACACCGGTGAACATCCAGGGATCAGACATTGAGATGGTGGCATCTTATAAATACCTGGGTGTTCACCTGAACAATAAACTGGACTGGACAACAAATTCCTCTGCACTCCATAAAAAGGCCAGAGCAGACTGTATCTGCTCAGGAGACTGAGGTCTTTTGGAGTGCAGGGGCCACTCCTGAAAACATTTTATGACACCATGGTGGTATCAGCCATATTTTATGGAGTGGTTTGCTGGGGCAGCAGCATCACAGCTGCAGACAGGAAGAGGCTGGATAAGATTATCAAAAGGGCCAGCTCTGTCCTGGGATGCTCTCTGGACACAGTGCTGGTGGTGGGAGAGAGGAGGACGATGGCTAAGCTGTCATCCATGATGGAGAAGGACTCCCACCCCATGAGAGACACCATCAGAGCTCTGGAGAGCTCCTTCAGTGACAGGCTGCTACACCCTAAGTGTACGAAGGAGCGTTACAGAAGGTCCTTCCTGCCTGCAGCTGTTAGACTCTACAACCAGCACTGCTTCCAGTAGACCACAATCACAGTCACATTCACAACAAACTGGACACAAAACTGCAATAAGAACTCATATGTGCAATTATATCATCTGTTCAATTATATTAACTGTGCAATTATGTCATCTGTGCATTTATGTAAATAGCCTGTTAAATACTGTATCACACTGCAAAAAAAAAAAAAAAAAAAAAAAAATATATATATATATATATATATATATATATATATATATATATATATATTTATATAATATATATATATATATATATATAATCCTATTTCTCTCCTTTTTTCCATGTACACAACATTTTACTGCACTACTGTCCATATAGTTATTGCTACAGTACACTATATATAGCATTTGTATTTTTTTCTTGTTATACATTTTGTTGTATTTTAGATTTATATGCTGGACATATTTAGCTTTACTTTTCTACTGTGTGTATATATATTGTTTTATTAATACTTTTTAAAATCTATGCTTCTTGTTTCTTGCACTATCCACTTTGTTGCTGTAACATGTGAATTTCTTCACTGTGGGACTAATAAAGGAATATCTTATCTTATCTTATATACAGTAGACTAGTGATGCAAAACTTGTAGATCATGGTGAGGTCTCAGGTCAGAGCCAACAACAATGATACATAGCACACATCATATTCAACATTCAAAGAAGTGAACAACGAAGCTGGATATAAATGTGAATAAGACGCTTTAGCTATACAGTAGCTTGCTTAGCATAATGTTAATGCTGTTTTGGCTTTTAACTGAAACTGGGGAATGTGACATAGAGTATCTCCCACTTAATTTTACAGGTCCATTACATGGTAATTAGGTGATAATTATTAGGTAACCTGTTAATGTAACGTGTTCATTAGAAAATAGTGGAATGTAATTATTAAATGTTTAGAATAAAATAATTTTTGATAGATTTTGAGGTAAATATAGTCGTAATTTGGCAGTAATTCCAAAGAAATTTCAAATAGGTTAGTTGCTAATTATCACCCAATAACCAGGAAATTTGCAGACCTGTAAAATGAAGTGTTATCCCTGTTTTTATGTCATTGACTTGTGGGTTTGGATGCTGAGTTACAGATTTGATCTCTTCTCACATATCCATGATTTTTTAACGTGACACTGGTCATCATTCCAGCTCTTTATCGAAAAATGGTAAGTTCTGGTTATTTCTGTGCAGTCTTCGTCTCTTGAATAGTTTCCATTGGGCTCTTGAGGGTTCCAGAAGCTGAAACCCCAAAACACAAAATGAACCTTTTTTTTCTGCACACCAAGAAGCATTTCATAGACAGCAAATTAAATTCTACTCAAATGAAAATGTTAGAAACAGTGTTTTTTAAATTTCACCATTAACACTTTGAGATGCATCATCTTGTTTTCAAAGGGGTTGGTGGGTTAACATTTGTTAACTCTTCATTTTACAGGTCTGCAAATTTCATGGTAATAAGTTGATAATTAGCAAGTAACCTATTTGAAATTTCTTTGTAATTACTGACAAATTACTCCAAAATTTACCTCAAATGTATCAATAATTAGAGGAAAATAAAAGTTAAAAGCTAATTGATATGCTTTATTTCCATGTCTGCTGATAACTTATTTGCTAATTATTATCTATTTATTTGACATTCCTTGAAAAAAACTCACCAAATCATGACATTAGCTACCAGGTTACTTTTGTGGAGACAATAAGTCACATTAGTGAGATTTGTGTCTGATCAGAAGTGACTTCTATTAGTTTTGGTTTTCCACCTCTGATGAAGAGCAGCCGCTTCTTGAGACTAAGGGCCCTATTTTAACCATCATATGCTATTTTAGCATACAAGTATTAAATCATGTTGATAACAAAGTCATTTTCGACAATTTTTTAGGTAGATATTGGGGTAATTTGGCAGTACATCCAAAGAAAGTTCAAATAGGTTACTTGCTAATTATCACCTTATTACCACTAAATTCGCAGACTTGTAAAATGAAGTGTTGGCTAGCATTTTAATGGAGATTGAGTGAACTGGCCACAATGCACTACGACAACAGATAAGCTAAGTAATGGGTGAACCTTTTGGTCAGCGGAGTCCCATCCACCCATTTCCATTTCCCCTCTGTCTCTTGATCAGTGAGTCCAATCCATGCATGCTTTTGGAAATGTCTTAGGAATTCCTTGTTGATAGAGAGGAAAAAGACATCAACACACCAACAATATCAACATCCTGACATCCACTTCTGTGGCACTGCATTCATTCATTCAGTTTTTTGTTTTTTTTTGCTGTTTCTCCCACTATACCTCTGAAACACACACACTCATGTTTCCATGACTTTTAAGGACATTACAATGACTTGCATTCACTTCCTGGAGACATACCCTAACCCTAAGTGGAACTGTTACTTGCCTAATCCTAACCCTTACCCTAACCTCAACCTTAAACTAACCTTACTCTAACCCTAAACCAAGTCCTCACCCTAAAATATAATGTTTTACATCACAGGGACGTGCATTTTGTCCCCAAAAGGAAGGCAAGTCCCCACAATGTGACTGTGTAAACAGATTCATGTCCCCACAACATGAGTAATAAACACACACACACACACACTTACATACCTGTTCTTCTATACTATTGATAATCACCAGGTCTGCACCTCTTTGCAAACAGTCAGCTCTGCTTTCTTGCCAGGATTTCTCCAGTGAAGAAATGTAATAGAAACTGCCATTGAAATACACCCATCCTTGTTTGTGATACTGATCTGTTTCAAATTGGGGAAAAATAATTAAAATAATTATATAATCTAATACATCAATAATATATAATAATATATAATAATAATAATCATAAAGAAAGGAAGTTTGGACAAAAATCTTAAACTAATATCTTGGTTGTTTTTGCTGAAACGTCCTCTGTGAACATTAGTGAATAAGAACTTAAAGGTTTTATTGATAACATTCAGTCACTAGATGTCACGTTCTCCCTCCCTCGTTCCATTGCGTTCACTTTACAACAAGCCAGGCACATAACGTCAGTCTTAACAATTTACTGTTTGGACACACTTCTACTACTGAACTGATGCAGAACTCATTTATCGTTTGTTCCCACCAGCTGCATTTCTGCTGCGGCAGCTATCAGCCCTTTCTGTCTATATAGACTTTGTCCTTCATTGCGGTCATTTGATTTCATTAGAAATATAATTTATATTTATCTTAAAAGGTTAAGAAACGTGTTGTAATTTGTAAATAATAGTAATAATCCACCATTAAAACCCTGTACTATATTCACTCATGGAGCTGTGCAAATCACAACAGGTTCTTGATGCAAAAGCATTTATTTTGTCACCAAAACAAACGCGAGTCTTCAGTTCGAACGATGTACTGATCTTAACACGGCATACATACCTACTTATATACCTCAAACTGGGTGAAAACACACATCTTCTCTCTCCTGATCTTTTCAGGTTTATTTCATCCGCTGCTGCCAAAATCTCCTTAAATTTTGTCTCCAAGGCCCTCTCTTTGTACCTTGGTGTATTTTTGCCCTCTAACACCTTATCTGCTGATAAATTTATGACTCTGATCTACTCCTGGATAGCCTGAAGGCTTCATTTCTGGACTGTTGGTTATCTCTGCTGTACACTATAAAGGTGGACGACATGACAGCTCTTGAAAAGTTAAGCCAAAACATCTCAATCGCCCCCTGGTGGCTGGCTGCAGTATAGGTCATAAACCCCGCCTCCTCCACATTAGTCAAAGTAGACATCAAACACATTTTTTGCCAAAGATGGTTTCTGTCATTTTAGGTAGTTGTTATCACAATGATGTATGTTCCAGTGTTAATTTTTCTAATAGGTTTAAATTAGTCAATTAATGCTATCTGGGATATTCTGGCTTCACTTCTGAACAGTGGGAGGAAGTGAAGATGCGTCGACCATCTTTATATACAGTCTATGATCATGAAACTAGCAGATCAAGGCTGCTGCGACATACCTGAAACTCTGATTGACAGTTGAGTTGCTTAAACTAATCATGAAGAAGAGTGATGAAGTGAGGATTAAGTTATTAAATTAGGCCTGCCGAAATAAATAATTACCTTGAAGCTCTCTTCGAAGATTGTTTCTCTCTTTGGCCATGTCTTCAAATCTTTTTTGGAGCTGGTCTCTTTCTTTAGTCAGGTTGGCATAACTGGTCAGTAACTGGTCTCTTTCTTTAGTCAGGTTGGCATAACTGGTCAGTAACTGGTCTCTTTCTTTAGTCAGGTTGGCATAACTGGTCAGTAACTGGTCTGTTTCTTTAGACAGGTTGGTGTAGCTGTTGTGTAACAGGACCATCTCAGAGTTGCTGCCGGTGACTGTGTTTGGCAAACAAACAAAGAAACACTGTCAACCAGCATTATCATCTCAGAGCTTCATCAGTATGCTAACAAAGTACTCACATAAGCAAACCAAAGTTATGAGTCCAGTCAGGAGGAGAAGACATAGCAGACCCAGACACTTTGCAGCAGATCTGCAGGAACTCTTCTTCACATCTTCAGCACCTGAAAGCAGAATTAGTCATGTGTTTGTTCCTCAATGGAAAAGCACAGGTGTATTTAACATTAATGATGGCAGGATTCCACAAGAATAGTTCGCAGTAATGAAACTGAGCATCTATTATTAGTTATATCGGTGCTTTTCCACCTGCTCTGACATGTCAAAATGTTAACTGTGGAAAAAGGTCTGCATTATGAGTGTTACGTGCCATGGTATTTTGTGTTTTGTCATTGTATGAGCCATACTGGTCATAAATGTTATTATTATTATTATTATTATTATTATTATTTACCATGGCAGTCAATCCTGGAAATGTTTCTGATATGCTCATCTCTGTTTTTGTTGAACATGTGCAAAAATGTGCAATTTGCTAGAATAAATGAAAAATTTGAGTTTGTTGTGAACGACAAACTAATTGTTCAGGGATTTGAGCTCATTGTTTTGAAAAAAATCATTCGAGAATTGATTCAAAAACTGTGTTAGTGCAAAGCTAAAACCATCAATGACAGCAAACCAGACCCTTCCCCCTCAGTCTCTCATACCGTATATTTATATACTTTATATTTACTGTGCATATAGTAGCGTTTCCTGTGTCTAAAGATACATATGAGCTGTTTGGATGTGTTCATTACCTGAGTGTGCAGGTCCAGTTCTTTTTGGTTCCAGCGTGTGGATCAACACATCTTCATAAATACTGTCTGAACTTTTTACCAAACTGTTCCTTTTGCCAGCTGATGGTGTCTCTTCATTGACATAGATATCCATCAGGTGAGCCGTGACGTGCAGCTGTAGTGACTGTAGTGACAGTTTGGTCCTCAGTGTCTCGATAGTTTGCTTCTGAAATGACGAGCTGTCGTTCTAGTTGCTCTCAAACGAAGAATAAACATAGTAACAGAGGTGGCAGCTCAGTGTTGACACGTGATTCTCTGAATACTGTGACAGGAAACTGAGGTTCTGCTGGTAAGAAGTATTTTAGGTGATCACTTTTACCTGTATGGTCTCACAGCTGCATGATGGTAATCTGAAACCATCACGAGAGACAGATGGATGGATAGATAGATAGATAGATAGATAGATAGATAGATAGGCTCCTGTAGGGAGGCACAGTGTGGGATTAGAAAAAACACCTCTGGCCATAGCAACATGATAAGACATTACAACAAAACTTACTTACTTTTTGCACACATGTGTCAAAACTATAGCGTAATTTGTTTGAATGAATGAGAAATAGTAATCTGCTGTGAACAGCAAACTAGTTGTTCAGAGATTTGAGCTCATTGTTTTGAAAAAAAAAAAATTCTAATTAGAGAATTAAGCCCAAGCAAATGAGAAAAACTGCAAAAGCTGAACATAGAAGAGGTGAATAATGGAGCGTTCGGGTGGCTTAATGCTTTGTGTTGTCACCTCTTCCAAGTTTACTGCATTTATCTGAGGAATTACTGTTAGTAATCCTACGTCATGACAAAGAGGTTTCCTCTATTTTCTTCCCTTTAATAAAACACATGTTGTCAAAGGATGTAATGACTTCCCTATTTCCTTTACTGTACCTTATGGTGATATAAATGCTAAAATGCTGCAGGACTTGTCCGAGCAGAGCAGAGTAGGGTACGAGTTGAATTCAGTGAAGTGAGCGAGCAGCATGTCGGAGGATATCTATGCCAAACCAGACCTCTCCAAAAAAGTAAGATTTCAGGCAGCTGTGAAGGAGGACAGAAACACAGATGTCTGTGATGATGTCGACAGTGTGAGGATTTATGACAACTACTGGGCAGAGGAGAGTACACCACAGGACAAACCACAGGACAAATCACAGGACAAACCACAGGACAAACCACAGGACAACCCCACTGAGGACCAGGAAAAAAGTATATACTTGTCTGTCTGTGTCTGTCTGTCTCACATGTCCTACATACATACATAGGATAATGAATTTAATGTATAAGATTAAATATATGACATAAAAAACAATAAAAAGTTTAGCTACTCTTAAGAAATAGTTGCATACTTCAAGTTTATTTTATAAAGTAAAATTAAGGAAAGTTCAAGTATATTTCCCAAATATACTTTATATAATACGTATATTAATATCAATGTACAAGCAGGTGTACCTGAATACTTCTTGGGACTAAATTTGCCCACTATTTAATTTATAAAAGAGTACTTTTAAGTATACTTTAAGTGTAACAATATCAAAGTTTGAATACACAACTACTTTAAGTTGTACTCTCTACAGCAACTATACTATGAAGTAAACTATACTGCAAGTAAATTTATAGATACAGTATACTTTTAGTTTGCTAGTTATATACATGTAGCCCCTACATTATTTCACACGTATATGTCTGTCACTTGTATAGTTTTTACTGCAAGTACACTTAAGTTTTCGTTAACTTATAGTACTTAGCCAATGATTTGTGTATTACATAAAGGTACTTTGGCTGTTTGACTTGATGCTTTGTGATGAGAAAAAAAAATAAATAAAAAAGAAATGAAATTAGTTTTTCTCGTAGGCCTCCAGGGTGAACGGAGAGTGCAAAAACACAAAAGCACATTTTACAAACACACACTCTAACGGGTTAGTCTGTCAAACAATAAGCATAGGCCAAGTATCCTTACACTTTTCTCTATAGTTGTCAGTGTAAGCGAAGTATTTTTAAGATTTTTGTGTATCAGCATGAGTCAAGTATACCAAGACTTTTCTGTATACTTGTCATTATAAACCGCATATACTTAGACTTTTCTCTATACTTGTCAGCGTAAGCAAGTGTACTTAGACTTTTCCGTATCAGCATGAGCCAAGTATACTTAGACTTTTCTGTATACTTGTCAGAATAAGCCAAGTATACTTAGACTTTTCTGTATACTTGTTAGTATAAGCCAGATATATTTAGATTTTTCTAACTACTTCTCAGTATAAGCAAAGTAGTATAACATATACCTTTGTTAAGTATATCTAAATAAATACATAAAAAGTAAATTTGAAAGCATACTCTTTTTAAGTTTAAAAGAAGTACATTAATAGCACACTTGAATAAACTTCTTTTAGGTAAGGGTATATAAATGTGGCATTTTTAAACGCAGGTAGCTAAAAATAAATAACTTTTAATGAAAGAAAACCCCACAACATAGCTAGATATTAGTAAGAGTATACGACTAATCTCAATTCTCCTCAGCACTCGCTTCAGTCAATGCGAGCTTAGGAAAGAGGACTCTTCCCGAAGCTGCTGCAGTGTTTCTGGGGCTGCTGTGTCTTCTCTTCCTGGTGGCAGTCATCGTCCTGGTGGTCGTATGTATGTTTCCCAAATTCATCTCTTCTAAATAACGATGCATTACCCGTGTATATGGTGTAAGTGATCTTTGAGCCTTCGACATGTTGAACCCTTGCTGTGGCAGTTATTCAAGAGAGAAATCAACTGTGGGTGGACAATGCCATCCTGACCAGCGAGAAAGACGAACTACAGACAAGTCACAGCCAAGTGAAAAGCCTCAATGCCAACCTGACCAGTGAGAGAGACAAACTGCAGACAAGTAACAGGCAAATGAAAAGCCTCAATGCCAACCTGACCCAAAAGATGAGACAACTAGAGCTTGACAAAGACCTTCTGAATGCCACAAACAGCAACCTCACCAAAGAGCTGATAGCTGGTAAGTGAAAATATGAAGAATGGTTTTAATCAAAGTATAGTTTGACATATTGTCCAATTCTGTGTTTGTGCGTGTATGTGTGTTTGTGGTAACAGTGTGTGTTTGTGGTAACAGGAAGTTACCAGTTACTGGCAACAGGAAGTTACCAGTCATATATATATATATATATATATGACTGGTAACTTCCTGTTGCCAGTAACTGGTAACAGGAAGTTACCAGTCCTTGCCAAAGATGTAAATCATCATCAACAACTCCCCTAAAACACGTTATTTGCAGTTATTATTATGCAGTACAGACACAAGAGTGGTGTCAATCTTCTGGTCTAAAACTTCAAATTAAAGTGAATTAGTATATTTCCCAAAATGTCAAACTACTCCATTTTTCATTTTAAGCCACTGTTTAGACATTGAGATCTTTTTAGCTAGGCTAATTCAGACAGGACAAATGGCTAACATACAGTGCAGCATATACCAGCGTTTCATCTTTTATCTTGTCATGAAGTTAAATACAACGACATAGTGTATCAGGGCCACATTGAGGAAAGTCATAATATTATGACAATGAAGTATTATGAGAATAAAGTCATAATATCACATCAGCACCACATTATCGTCAGTATCAGGACCTTGAAAAGACTGTGCAAGAAGCTGCATTTATTCCAAAGAAAGAGCCACACAGACTCGGGGGAAGCTGCCTCTATTGTAGAGGAAATTCCTTGTTTTCTCAAAAGTTCATTCTTGTAATATTCTGACTTTTTTCTCGTAAAGTAATGATTTTATTCTCATAATATTATGGCTTTTTTTCTTCAAACAGTATGACTTTATTCTCATTAAAAATTATGACTTTTCTCCTCTAATTTTCCCTTTTTTTCCCCTCAATGTTGCCCTAATACTCGGTCGGAATATACAGTCGCTATTGTGACAGGAGAAATATGATTTTTTTTATTGTAAACAGAGAGACAACACTGTCCCTGCGGTTGGAGAACATTTGGCAGTAGTTGTTATTTTCTGTCCACCTCAGTGAAAACCTGGCATGACAGCAGGACGACCTGTAAACAATGTGCTGCAGATCTGGTGATCATATCTAGCGAACAGGAACAGGTAGGTGGAATAAAAAATGTTTATTTCATTTTATTCTCTGCAAACGTTAGGCCTACACTCTTTAAAAGGGTTGTAAATGCTACCAAAATACAAAACCTGTTTCCCTTCCAAAATCCATCATTTTAATATTAGGACTTTTTTGTCATAGTTATCAATGGTTTCTGATACATGTTAAAGACTTGCATCAGAAATACTTGTAAACACAGCTGTAAATCAAACCTAAGTTTTCAGTAATGGATTAAGACACAGTTACTGTGGTAGTGAAAGCAGTAGAAAATCTGGCCTTTTAAAAAGGTGGAAGTGGAGAAAAAAAGGTTAGTGTGGCAAAGCAGATTTTAGTCTTCCTGAAATGTGCAAAACAACAAAGGGGAAGTCTATGATGACTTCTGCAAAGCTGCAGAGGTGAATACACGATATGAACAATGTAAGAAGGGGAAATGATGATGCTATATTTGTGATTATTGTGATTGATCTGTTTTTTACTCTTCAACCTGCCTTACTGGTGCCTTCAAATTAAACTTGTGTTTACAACATGGGAAGTTGCAAGTGGGTAACATAATGCAGTAAATGCAAAGACATAATGACAGAGGAGAAAGATGAGGCCACTGGAATATCTACATTTTCTTCAGACCTATTATTAAAATTACAAAGAAAAATATACAGCTAGAATTACAATAAATTAACATGTTATTCATTGAAAAATTAACTTAATTTCTTGGTGCATAACACTTAATATATTGTAAATTTAGTTGTATATTATTTGTCTTGGTAATTTTATAATAATATGTCTGAGGAAAATATTGATATTCTCAACGACTTCATCTTTCTCCTCTGTCATTATGTCTTTGCATTTCCTGCGTGTTTCCCACTCGCTAGCTTGCTGTTTACAGAACTTCCCATTTCGTAAACACGGTAAACACGACCCCATTTGAAGGCACCAATACCAGGATCCTGAAACTGAGGTAGCTAAATGGAATTCAGTCATCATAGATAGATAGATAGATAGATAGAGATAGATAGATCATTCATTTTAGCATTTACACCTGTGCTTTTCCTACTGTGAAATGTCAGAACGGGGGGCTCTTTAGGTGCCTAATGTCTTTGGAAGGATAGTAAATAAAGAATGATGAATAACTGATTATAATCTTTGAAATCTAGACATTTATGAGTTCACTTGACCAGAAATACTGGATTGGTCTGACTGATGAAGACAGCGAGGGAACCTGGAAATGGGTAGATGGAACGGTACCTACCAGACAGTGAGATATTTTCCAGTTTCTTATTTATTAACTGTCACTGTGCTATATTGCTACATGTTTGTCAGAATAAGGAAATGAACAGTGTCTACTTAATAAACTGATCAATTTACAATAAAGCTTGGAGCTTAATGTGGCGCTGGAGAAAACATCTGCATAGACTTGAATTAAAAGTGATGAAGATTGAGTTACAGATTTACAACAAAGAACTGGTGTGTACACCGAGAAATTATGTGATATTGAGCATCCAGAATCTGAATGTCCCAAATGACACACCTGAGCTTTCTGTGTTTGTTATATTTCATGTTCTGTTAAAATCATAATATTGTGGGGCCTAATTTTAACATACTCTGAAAGAACAATGTCAACAGTATTCATTTCTAATATTTTAGTAATGGTATAAATTTGTGGCTGAGCAGTTTTTGTTGTCTCTAGGTACTGGAGAACTGACGGACAGCCGGATAATTATTTTTCAGAAGAAGACTGTGTTGAGATTTCAAACATTGATCAAATACTTAACTGGAATGATTTGGACTGCAGATATCACAGACGCTTTATCTGTGAGAAAATGAGATAAAATGTTATTATTATTGTACATTCATGGACTGATTCCACATCTGTTTTCCTCTCTCACATGTAAAATATCAATAATATATTGTACATTCCTCTCCTCTGAGAGTAAAGGAGAGCATCTCTGTGCTGTAGTTTTATGTATAAATAAACTTGTGAGCTCAACTTCAGCAATATCTAATTCATTAATTATTGTGTCTGTGATGTAATAACAAAACGTTTGTCTCGGATGATTTTAATTGCATGTGTGATTTAGTACATGGGGCATTCGGTCAGAAATCAACCACTCTCTGACCTCTGTCCTTTCAGTCTTGAAAACATTTTTTGCTTCATGTAAACCTATATGAGAGAGTGTTAGATCGTGGTTTGATTTACCAGAATGACCAAACATTTCAAGACACAGAAATCTTCATCAAAAATAAGCTTAGAAGTATTTGAAGTGTGGTTCTCTGATTATTGGAAAGCACAAACAGTGTGAATACTATGCTTTTGGTCCAAAATAAATAAATGTGCAAATTAGTTGATTTGTTTTGTCTAAAAAAATTAATTTGCAATTTTGTATTTTTTTTCAATTAGGTTACTTCTGTAGTTTTCATTTTGTGCCAACTTAAACTGAGATATACCCTCTTAGGACCTGGCGTACACATGGGTTGACATTACATTTTGGGTCATATGACCGTAACACTTAATTCTATTTCACTGGGGTCTGGTGTACACGTACGAGGATACGTACACTGCCATCTAGTGGTGTCAGAAGAGTACAACACACTACCAGTAAAGTTCAAGATGGCGACGAGCACAGGGGAAATTTCAGGTGGTCACTCCAAACCCAAACATCGACCAGGTAAGAAGTCCAATCAAATTTCATGGCTCATTCTTGTTTAGATATGCATAAAAGCAATGTAAGTTTGCCATGACATGCAAATTTGACAAAAGTTAGCAACAGTAACAATCTACTATGCCGCTAAACTTGATGTACACTTTTGTGGACAAAGGTATTTAGTTTAGTTGAAAATGTTCGCATGTTGGCAAAAGCATGTTTTGTAAATCAGCTTATAACCAATTCTTTTGCAGCTAGAAAACAGTACATTGTCCCACATTTGTACATTTTATAATGAATAAACAATTTCTTGATTGAATGAATGAATAGATAGATAGATAGATAGATAGATAGATAGATAATAATAATCCGGTAGATAGATAGATAAATAAGGATTTGATTTTTTGTATTTAATTTTTTGTCATGATTCCATTTTCTTTTTTTTTTTTTTTTTTTTTTTGTCTGCATTTATTCTCATGGTTTAACACCACAGTGGGCGGTGTCAGCCTTTTATGAGATTGATGATGGCATGATTCATTGTCATGATTCCATTTTCAGAGCATTTTTCTTTGACAAATCACTGGAGTTACTGATGGCGTTTGATGGAGACAACTCAGACTTGGAGAAGATTTGTCTGACAACGATGATGCCATCCAGGATGCGATTATCAGCCCCCACCACCGGAGCAAAGCAGCACTGAATATGACAGTAGTTGGGATGAGGACCCCATTCCACAGCCCACTGAGCACAGCAGGGGACATGAAACTGACAGTGAAGGTGAGCCAAGACCCAGACCCACTGCCAAATCACACACTCCTAGATGCCACGATTGGACTCAGCAGATTGAAGCAGATGGATCAAGCGATGGCCCTGAAGGAGGTTGAAGAACCAGAGGGTCTTGGTTTTGGGAAGCTTGGTTGTCGATCGTCTATGTCAAACTCTGCATCGTGGCACAAAGCTGTATTGTGACTGGTTCTTCACAACCATCCAAGGTGTGGAATGAATGATGAAGAAGGAGCTGTACGTGACTGGTAGCCGGGTCGCTGCAGCAGTGCAGAAGTTACCTACTGACAAAACCATGAAAAAGGCCAGAAGAGGTTCCTCAGCAGAAGCTATCACTGAAGATGGAACGATGTGCATGGTGAAGTGGTACAACAACAAACCAGTAGTGATGATATCTGTTGTTCAGGGTACACAGCCTGCAGACATCTGCCAACGATGGGACAAGAAACTCAAACAATGCTGTATGTGGCCATCTTGCGACCAAGCATTGTCCATTTAGCGTCCAGTGATGGCAGTGCCCCATGTCTTAGTCCACAGGAGGGCTAATGCACATCCCAGAGATGGTCAGGCTGAAGAACGCAGCACGCTACAGAGCAGCAAGCTGCACTGGGAGAACTCGGGTGCATTGTGTGATCTGCAAGGTGTTCTTGTGGTTGCAAATGGATCGTAACTGTTACACAGCAAGAGTGACAATGCAAAATGTTTTGAATGTTTTTTGCTTTGATACAGACATATGACGTCTTCCTGCAACTGGTTGCAGCACTTCAAATGAGCCATACTGCAGCTATGACCGTCCAAAAGGGGAAAAATATTTTTTTCATTTTGTTAAATTGTACTGTGATGTTCTAAGATGTTTAAAAAAAACATGTTTGCAAGTGTTATTAATAAATGCAAAAGCAGTCAGGAAAAACACTGCTGTGTTCAGAGTGGACATGTAGAGGTTTGCAATATCACACAATGGGGACTAATTTTTCTCTAATGTCAAAAGATGATGCTTAGTTTTTATACTTATCAGGTTCCATCCATCCATCCATCATCAACCGCTTATCCCGTTAGGGGTCGCGGGGGGGCTGGCGCCGATCCCAGCTGGCAGGGTTCACCTTGGACAGGTCACCAGTCCATCGCAGGGCACATAGAGACAGACAACATAGAGACAACCATTCACACTCACGTCCACACCTACGGGCAATTTAGAGTAATCGTTTAACCTAAACAGCATGTCTTTGGACTGTGGGGGGAAGCCGGAGTACCAGGAGAAAACCCACGCTTACACGGGGAGAACATGCAAACTCCACACAGAAGAGCTGCAAGTCGGAATCGAACCTGCGATCCTCTTGCTGTGAGGCGACAGCGCTAACCACTGCACCACCGTGCAGCCCCTTATCAGATTCCAATAAGCCCAAATAGCATAAAAAATGCAGATCAAAAAAGAGGTCGGGTCTTAAGAGGATACTCAGAAATCTGCTGTTGCTCAACCAATAGAACAACACGGGCAAATATGCTATGATGTGATGTACATTAGACTGACATGTTGGGAGCTTTATTACTTCAAGGACTGGTTTGGCATGTACTGCTGTGGACGGGGGAAGCAGCAAAACATATTTTAGACACCTAAAGGAAAGCCCGACCTATGAATCAATATCCATTCAAGTGTACATTATATTTAGAATCTCATATTGGTACCAAAGAACATATAAGAAGTACTGTTTTAATGCACAGATATTAAAGGCTCTGCAGACACGTTTTCACTCTGGCTGATTAGTTAGTCGGAAGGAGCTCTGCTAGTGTTCACAGCTGTCAAGAGAGCTGCTGGTGGAGGACTCTGGTGAAGCACAGTGAGTGAATAGGTAGATATGTAGCTTGAAACAACTGAATGGGCCTATTACTGGCCTAGAACAACCATAGATACCAAGGTTTGTTTGTTTTTCTGATTTATTGATTGTTGTCAGGATGTCCATCTATCCATATTCATATTCATTGGGGGCGGCAGTAGCTCAGTCTGTAGGGAGTTGGCTTGGGAACCGGAGGGTCACCGGTTCAAGTCCCGACATGGACCAAAAAACTGAGTGTGAACTGTTAGCTGGAGAGTTGCCAGTTTACCTCTTGGGCACTGCCGAGGTGCCCCTGAGCAAGGCACCAAACCCTCTACTGCTCGGGGCGCTTGTCTGGAGCAGCCCCCTCACTCTGACACCTCTCCATTAATGCATGTATGTGTGTTTCAGGTCTGCATGTACCATGTATGAGTTAAACGGAGTGTAAATTGAATTTCCCCACTGTGGGACTAATAAAGGTAGATCTTCTTCTTCTTCTTCAACCGTTGATCCCACTGGGAGACAGACAACCATTCAGGCGATTTAGAGTCAACAATTAACCTTCATATCTTTGGACTGTGGGAGGAAGCCGGAGAACCCGGACGAAATCCATGCTAACAGGGGGACAACATGCAAACTCTACAAGAAGGACCCCTGATTCGAACCTGCGACCCTCTTGACGTGAGGCGGCAGTGCTAACCACTGCATCACCGTGCAGTGCTGTCACTTAAACTTGACAATTATCTTAGGTTATGGACAACAAATCAAATGTCAAAGGTTGCTGATGACCTGGTGCCTTAGGAGGAACAAACAGTAATTACTGATGACTTCCTATTTTTCTGCTCTTCCCCTTTTATACGGCGTCGTCACTGTGGATGTCCAGCATTGTCCAGGAAACAGACACATCTACTATAGCAAGATTAAAAAAGTTTGTGATACTGCAAGGAATCATTAAGTTACAAAATGTCAGGGGACGTATACCCTGAGTCTGGCTTGATCAGTAAGGTTTACTGTAATCAGGATGACAAGGAGAATATAGTGAACATCTACGTCAGTGCAGAAAGCCTGAGAGTGTTTGACAAGCCCTGGGTGGAGGGCACGTCACCAAATACACCAGGACCTGCAGAAGCTCAGCAGTATTCAGGTATGGACGTGACCAGCATGAGCAATAAGTATGTGTCCAAACCATAGGGTTGATTTTTATTTTATTTCCTTTATTTTTGGAAGCGTGGTACAGCACAGTGTGATTTTGACTCTGAACAGGTGATTTTAATGTCATTTTCTTGTAGTTTACAAGTAGAACTAAACATATAAAAGGTGACAGTATCCTCAAACTGCTGAGCCTGATGTTGATTATTTATTTGTGACAGTTGTCAGTCAAGACTCAGGAAGGAGGAATCATATCAGACCTGGTTCTGTGTTTGTGGGTGTGGTGGGTCTTCTCCTCCTAGCTGTGATTATTTTCCTCGGGGTCCACAGTGAGTTTTTCCTAATATTGTTTTTGGTGTAAGTAACAGGAGCAGGAAAGAAATCGACACTTCACATGTTGATTATTTGATGATTGGACAGATATGTGGGAATATTCAGTTGCTCTGTTTTGTTTTTCCTTCTTGCTACAATAGTAAGTGAAGAGAAAACCAGCTGGAGAAGAGAGAAAAACCAGCTAATGGTCGAAAACAACAATCTCAGGAAAACAATTGAGCAGTTCACAGCTAATAACACTGAACTCAGCAGAGAAAGAGATGACCTGTTGAGGACATATTGTAGTAAGTAAAAAATATTAACACTAATATTTTGTTATATTTTTTCACTGGTATCAAGCTTAAGAAATCTCCACAGTTGATAAAATAAGTATGCGTTGTCTTCACAATGATATATTAACATACAAGATGCTCCATGGTTCAGTCATATACTGTACATATTCATATCTATTTAAAACAGTGCATGATTTTCAGTGTTGTGATACGTGGTAGCACTGAGATGGAAAGCACAGCAACATTTCAGAAAGGTTTTACTCCTACATGTGGGGAAACAAAACACTGCAGACAACACAAGAGCACTTTACAAACTATTTCTATCATTCTTAATCCTGAATGAATGGAAGTCAATGATGTCACAAGTCAAGGCAGAAAGTAGGACGTAGTAGGGACATTTTTCATATTATTCATATTATCATTATTTATTCTGTATAATAAATACTTTTACTTGTGGTACTCTAAATATATTTGGATGCTAATGCTTTTGAACGTTTACTTAAATAAGATTTTGATGCAGGATTTTACTTGTAACAGATCATTTTACACTGTGCTATTAGTAATACCATATTAGCACTTTTACTTACATGTGAGTACTTCCTCCACCACTGGTCGGGGATTTATCATAATGGACTGCACTTCTCTGGTTTTGAAATAAAGTGAAAATGAGACAATGAAGCCGGTTAAAACAAGTTCACTTTGTGTTCAAATGTCTCTGTCCTAGCAAAAACAAAAGTCTCCCAGCTGTTTCTGTGCAAAACAAAATGCAGACTGCTACTGCTCCACTACAGTAACACACCTGAGATCTACAGTATAGCTGTGCTGGTGAAGTGGGTAGCAATTATTTTACAATGCTGCTCACAACGTAAAAACTGCTGAAATAAGAAGAAATACCGACACATGTTAATATTGATTCAATTATAGTGAACTTAGTAAGGGGAGTGTCAGTATTCTGGGCATTGGATGTGTGAATTAATGTTTTGATTTTGTATGTAAGGACTTTTTGGTTTAGATGTAACACTTAGAAAGAAGAAGAAGAAGAAGAAGAAGATCAACCTTTATTAGTCCCACTAGGGGAAATTCAATTTTTACACTCTGTTGTAACTTATACACAGTACATGCATCAATGGAGAGATGTCAGAGTGAGGGGGCTGCTCCTGACAAGCGCCCCGAGCAGTTGGGGGTTTGGTGCCTTGCTCAGGGGCACCTCGGCAGTGCCCAAGAGGTAAACCGGCACCTCTCCAGCTACCAGTTCACACTCAGTTTTTGGTCCATGTCAGGACTTGAACCGGTGACCCTTCGGTTCCCAAGCCAACTCCCTACAGACAAAGTCAGTTTGGCTCTTATTTGCGTTAAGAGTTTAGCATTTGGGGCATTGGAGCCCTGTTGTGAAAAATGAGCCAAAGCAATAGTAAAGTACTGTAATAATTCAGAAAATAAATAGAGCAAATACCGCCTTGTATTTGGGCTAATTCAAACGTCTGTCCCTTTGAAAACAGGACTGAAGCCCAGGAGACGTAAGAACTTGGATCGGCTTGATCATACCTGATAAAAAACAGGAACTGAGATTGGTGTCCCGCTGACCACATAGAGGTATTGAAATTGTTGTTCTTGGACATTTTAGAGTGCTTTCTTTTACTGGGTTGCAACACGTCAGAGCAGGCATCCTTGGTGAAAAGGATTGCTCAGTTTTGGTGACATTAGACAGTAAATATGTGCCCCATGAGACCCAACACAAGTATAACTTTCCAAAAATACTTTCTGTACATTGATGACCAAAACACATTAATCCCTATGCAAAGCTAAATGTTGCTGTATTATAAAGTACACACTAGATCAAAATGGCTCATGTAACCGTTAATAACATTTACATTCCTCTGTCACTGTGAATATAACTGATTTTTACATGTCCTGTTCTAAATGCCTGGTATTGTATCCTCTAGGTGCATAGGAGATAATGCCTTATGTCAGATTTTATTTTTTAGCAAATAACGCATCTGCATGACCCAATGGTATAAATGTGCTCCCTCATGCTAGGTGTCCCCATGGTGTTTTTGTGGAATTGCACAGAAAATTTACCATTTGCAAAATACAGAAGGATTAATAGCCAGATAACTCCTTATTTAAATATATGGATTTATTTGGATCTCAAACTTGATTCTAATCGCCTCATAGGTCGCCATTTATAAGAAATGAGCTTGAGTATCTTATATATATATAAAAAAAGAATGTTATATATTATTTACGCCCATCAGCCCTAACATTAGGACAGCATGGGCACCCTGACTGGTCTGCGGTCTGCAGCCGCATACACAACAAACTGCGATGCACTGTGTGTTCTGACAGCTTTCTATCAGAGCCAGCATTAACTGT
The DNA here is from genome assembly GCA_947000775.1 of Pterois miles. Lineage (NCBI taxonomy): Eukaryota > Metazoa > Chordata > Actinopteri > Perciformes > Scorpaenidae > Pterois > Pterois miles. The sequence continues at coordinate 10,675,770 of CAMQGK010000224.1, read as the reverse complement.
TTCAGCAATTTGAGCTACAGTAGCTCCTCTATTGGATCGGACAACATGGGTCAGCCTTCTCTCCCCATGTGCATTAATGAGCCTCAGCCACCCATGACCCTGTCGCCGGTTCACCGGTTTTCCTTCCTTGGACCACTTTTAGTAGGTCCTGACCACTGCAGACCGAGAACATCCCACAAGAGCTGCAGTTTTGGAGATGCTCTGACCCAGTTGTCTAGCCATCATTATTTAGTCCTTATCAAAGTCACTCACATCCTTACACTTGCCCATTTTTTTCTGCGTCCAACACATCAACTTCAAGGACAAAATGTTCACTTGCTGCCTAATATATCCAACCACTGCCAGGTGTCACTGTAAAGAGATAATCAATGTTATTCACTTCACCTGTCAGTTGTTATAATGTTATAGATGATCAGAGAGAATTATATTTTTGTTGTCGTTTAACTGTGTAAACTTTTTTCTGTCTCTGTAGGTACCAGCATGTCACACATCTTTTACGTCAATGTGTTATGATAGAAAAGCCACAGGATGAAGATGCAGATTGATATTTTCAAGTACGGTGTACCAGGAGAATTTACTGAATCTGTTACTGTTCTAATTAATTGTGTCACATTAGTGCATTTCTCTGTTTATATGATATTGAATTTGTTACACTTGAGAGTTGGTTAATAACCAAACGAATGACCCATGTTATATAAATGCAGCTGCTAAAACAAACTATTGTATTGCCTCTTTCTCTTAAAATATCACACAATGAAACATTTATTCAAATCACAAAGGATATATACCAGTATTTCAACTGTTTCGTCTTCTCTCAGTACCGTAGGATCAATTGTCACAAAATTATCTTGATCAATGCTGTTACGATGATATTCAAAGTCACACGATTAAAAAGTTCATCCCACTCAGGAACATTGTATGGCGGTAAAATCTGCAGATACAGACAAAAGGTTTAAAAATATATTTAATGGTAAGCATTCTATCCCAATGATAATCCATCCATCCATCGTCAACCGCTTATCCCGTTAGGGGTACGTGGGAAAATGCTGAAGATTGATGCCCCCAGCCTCTGGCATAGGGCGAAGGCAGGGTACACCCTGGACAGGTCGCCAAATACTTTTAGATTTTACTTTTTCAGATTTTATCCATCTTGTAGGGCACATAGATTGACAGACAACCATTCACACTCACATTCAATTCAAGGCAATTTAGAGTCATCAATATAACCTAAACAGCATGTCTTTGGACGGTGGGAGGAAGCCGGAGTACCCGGAGAAAACCCACGCTTACACGGGGAGAACATTGCAAACTCCATGATTTCTCTTCACAGATAATTTTCAGCACGCAAAGCTGGAATCGAACCTGCGACCCTCTTGCTGTGAGGCGACAGCTCTTTTTATAAACCAGTCCTACACCACCGTGCCAGTCTGTAGGGAGTTGGCTTGGGAACCGGAGGGTCACCGGTTCAAGTCCCGACATGGACCAAGAACTGAGTGTGAACTGGTAGCTGGAGAGGTGCCAGTTTACCTCTTGGGCACTGCCGAGGTGCCCCTGAGCAAGGCACCAAACCCCCAACTGCTCGGGGCGCTTGTCAGGAGCAGCCCCCTCACTCTGACATCTCTCCATTGTTGCATGTATATGGGTCCTGTATGTGCATGTGTGTGTTAACAACAGAGTGTAAATTGAATTTCCCCTAGTGGGACTAATAAAGGTTGATCTTCTTCTTCTTCTTCTTCTTCTATATCCTGACTGTAGTGCATGAGACAGGTAATAGTAAAAAATCATCTTCCTCTGTGTCCTCTGTTGCTCCTAATGGCATCTGCAAGACTAAAGGAAAATAACCAATCAGAGCCGAGCTAGAGCCTGCCGTCTCTGAGCAGCTGTCAATCATTCACAGACTTGTGAAACTAGGCATCGCTGATCAAATATGCATCAATATTCTGTTATTGTAATGCCCATTCCTCAAATGTTTTCAGAAACATCTTGTAGTTACTGTTTATCTGCAAAATGAGACAGTTTGTGACCTGGCAGCCATGTTGAGCTCTGTTGAGGAAATACCAAGCACTGGCCATCAGCTGGAGCACAGCCAATAGAAATACTCTCTCTCTGAAATGACCTGTGATTGGTTAATTTTTTAAAGCCTGACTTGCAAGAGTTAAACTTCACTTTGATGTTTTAAAGAAAGAAATGGAACCATATATTAAGACAATATATTCTGCAAAGAAAACAAAAAATTTGTTTGTATTGTTTATCTATGTATTCATTTAAAGTTACAAATTTAAGTCTATTGAAAAAAAAAAAGATTTCTCAGAGCACTTGAATTACAATATGCTGAAAGGGCTTTGAATGGGTTTTTTGCTCAAAAATGCCAACCTTGCAACTGTGAAACTGAAACTATTAAACGTGTGTTTGTAGATGCTACCCTTTTTTTGGTTTAATTTGAACAAGAATCTCTCAAAACATTTTGAAAAAAATAAGATAAATAAATGTCATGCTAACAAAAATGGAGATATTACTCATTGTCTACAATCACGGTTTTTCAGTTTTTGTATATTTATTATTCATTTTTATATTATTTTTATATGGTAGAATGTTTTTGCAGTTTATTGTTGTTGTTTGTTGTTAGTTGTTTATTACAATTGTATGGAAATTTTGAAATAAATAATGCATAAATATATTGTTTAAATGTCCAAAAAATCTGCCTATTGAAGCTTTAAATAATAAAATACATGTTTTATTTAAACATAAAGAAAGGGCTGTCACATTAAGTTCCTCCACGACTCAATAACGGACTGGTGTGCGGACATAAAATAGTACCACGGGTGTACGGATGTTTGACGCGTATTGATACAATGTTATCCGCCCCATCTGACGTCACATCCGTCTCTCTAGACAGACTCTTGTCTGCCGGCATTTTCTTTTTGTTTTACCTGTGCCGCCTTTAGCTCATAGATTAATCTTCTGTTAATTATTTGGGTAAACGGGTTCAAAGTTAGTCCGCTTCTGCTACAGTCGTCTGCTACACAATGCCTGGATTTTCAGACAGAGATCGTGGCAGAGATAGAGGGTAAGTGTCTGGGTTTTCTTCACGTTAACAGTTAGCCGAAATGAACCGCTTAGCATACGGTTGCTAGCGGCACCGCTGTCATGGCTGTGTTCTCAAAACACGACGGTTGTTTTGTAGTTTATGTCGCTACTAATTGTTATTCAGATATACTCGTGTGTTACAACGCGAAATGCCGTTTTTTATGCGGCCAAGCGTCCCTGCACCGGCCGCCCGTGATGCTCTTTGTATCCCCGTCTATTATGAGGTAAAATGGCAGCTAACGACAGCTCTGTGTCGGCGGATGAGCAGTTTGCACGGCAGCCTAGTCGTTGTCATGTGACGCAGTGGGGTCTCGTCTTGCGGATGCACGTCCGAGACAGAGAAGACTGGTGTCGTAGTCTGAAAGTGGTGGTTCAAGTTGTATTCTTTGAATACAGCCACATGTTTGTTGCAAACTAAGCACACAGCTTTACCGCCAACCTCCGCAAAAAAGTACTTTGCAGATTACAGACCTGCCACCTCATTCACATCAGTGTCAAGTGTGACAGGAAGAAGCACACTAACAATACAGGAATAATTCAAAACAAAAGCTATTTTCTTTGAAATTGTAGCAAACTATTAAGTAAATGTTGTTATGCAAAAATGCCAGAGATGCTCATTATTTGTAAACAAATAGTATTTCAGTTCCAACCTTTGCCACTAGGTCTAGGATGTTCCCACTGTTGTTCACATCCTAGAGTCTAGGACGTGAACTATTTCTCTGTTTGGAACATCATGTCCTCCTCCACAAATGTTGATTAAAGCTGTTCAGTGATGTAAAGCCTCTAATTTTCTCATTTTGTGTAATTTATGTATCGCTAGAAAACTGGGAAGACAGGAAAACGTGTGTATAGTTAACAGTACTTTGTGAAAGAGACCCTCCAGTGATTTAGTATTGTATGTTCATAATAGGGGTGTAAAAATGTAGTGTAATGTAAAAAAAGATTATGAATTAATAGTTTACATGCAAAAAATAATTTAGTCTATACTTTATTTCATTTGCAAAGAGATGTGCCCTTTCAAAGTAGTGCTATGAAGTAGTGCTAGGAAGTTGCAGTTCCCACTGTTAAATTACTCAGATTTTATGCATATGGCAGTGTGTTCTTTATACTGTGACAGTTTTCCTAATATCAGATTAAAAAAATAACAATATCACCTTACTTACTGTATCCTAATATATTGAATTGTAATGATGCATGTGTTATCGCCATATTCTTGCCGATACATAGCCCTAGTCCATAAAGTAGGGGGACTGACAAGAGATGGGTTAAGTAAAAAAATAGTATAAATCAAGATTCATATCTCTGAACTCTACACTTCCTAATAACCAAGAAATATCATCATTTTGTCTTTCAAACCATAAGAAGGCCTCCTAGGACTTGCCGAGGTGATCCTGATGATGTACAGTAGGGGATACGTTTTTACAACAATACAAAATGCACCATGTTTCCAATACGATTCAAGGACAATATTTGGCTCATCTAGAGATAGGGCTGAGCGATTTAATTGCATTTGCCATACTTTTGCAATGTGATAAAACACAATTTTTTGACTGCAAAGGCTGCGATGACACTCTGAGAGGAAGCATCAACTTGGCCCACTACGCTGTTCCTTGAGTTGTTGTACAACGGCCACAGGTTCAATAGAACCTGACACTGAGGAAATTTACGTGGCAAAGAGTACTGTATGTCTGTTGTGTGTAACTATTTTGTTTTTAACAAAGAAGACACTGCGCGGTGTCACGTATTACGCAAAACTTGCCTTGATACTGTTGCTACCTCACAGGTCAACACTACTAACCTGTATCAGCACTTAAAAAAACACCACGTATGTTAGTTGCATGGCTAAAATGCCGACCACCAGTGTGTCAAGTAAATCAAATACCACCTGACAGGGATCACTGACCGAAATGTTTGAAGTTGTAACTCCATATAAACATACTTCAAAACAGCACATGGAAATGACTCAAGCAATAACAGAGTTCATAGTGACAGATATGATGCCCCTCAGTACGGTGACAGGGTTTACGGCTTAGACAGGAACACTGGATAAGTGGGACAGCATGCCCTCCTGCACACATTTTAGCCAGGTTATCATACCGGAGCCACACAAGAAATGTAAAGAGAGTCGCTGCAGAGCTGAGAACAGCTGAGTTTTTCTCTAATACAACTGACATGGTTCAGCTGTATGTTGGAGCCCTATCAGAGTCTTACGATGCATTTCATTAATGAAGACTTCCACCTCAAAGCTTGCTGCCTTCAAAAACTAGTTTCTGTCATTTGTTACTGACTTTCATAATAATGTTTGTCAGTGGTTTGTTATGTTGTCCTGATCATTGTGAAATGTTTACAAGGCTGGCAGTTCAACAAATCAGTCAATATGCTACTGTGATTGAAGTGGTTAAATAAAAATGTCATTCATATCAATCCATGCATTATCTAATTTCATCATAACATAGAGACTTAGCCTACAAGAAAGAACAGTTTATGTTTAATCTAGCTAATATTGTGTTGATCAAACTATATAAGAATTCATTGCTTGTGTTTGTTGAATAATGAATAATAATAAATAATAATAATAATAATAATAAAGAACCTAAAAATAATCACATATTAAATCACAGTGTTGGTCAAAAAAAAAATCACAATTAAATTATTTTCCGAAATTGTTCAGCCCTATCTAGACTGATATGATACGATTCCATGTCTGGTAGTATAGTAATGTAGTAAGTTTATTGTATTTTAATTAATTAATTAATTTATTGATTTATTTCTTCCAAAAATTTCAGTAAAATTAATAGCTGGATGCTGGACAGTCCAGGTCAGGATTCCTCAAAGATGTTCTCGTACGGAAATCAGGGATAAATTAATTATTGATTTAAATAAGTGAACAGGATGATTAATGGCAAATGCATACACCATTTATTCAAAAATAATAAAAAGTGCAAGTTCAGGACTTGCTGCTTCAGCTCTCAAGATACAAGGCAGAGCAATATTTAACAAAAAAATAAATAAATAAACCAACTTCCTTTCAGGTTGAAAGAACAGTGGTTTAACCATATGCTTCTGTCCTTATTTTCATAAATATAGTGCATGGCGTCCCAGTAGGCAGGTAGAAAGCTTGGCTGTGTTGCTGTTGTATTTTTTTCTGGCCTTTGCATATTTTGCAAACAGCATGCGATTTATCAAGGACATCTCCCTTTTTGCAAAAGCCAAAATGTTTCCACACGCTGGACCTCAAACGCAGCTTGAAAACCTCTCGCTCGTCCCCGCCATCAGCCTACTTCGATTTGTTGTTGTCTTTTTGGGTTGGCGTTGCAGGCACGTCGATGGCATCATACACAGGGAGAGTGACCAGGAGTAACATTTAACATTTCTTTACCATTAAAATTGCTAAAAGAAAAAAAAATACACCCATATAACATTTATCATGCTTAAATTCTAGGTGCAAAATCTTAGTATTGATATACAATAGATTATTTACCTTTTAAATCGATTTTAGATCGATACACATCTCCCGTGGAGGACAACTTGCCGAGTATGTACTGATGCGGTTGGACTGTAGAAATATAAAGAAAAACATCACTGTAGTAGATGAATCGTTATCCCTCTAATGCATAGTGCTCATCAGGCTATGTAGTAACCATGACTAGTTAATTGACAAAGTTGTGGAGTAATAATATAAGTAATAAATGTCTGGCCATGCTTAATGTTGTGTCCCCCACTCTTTTACACAAGGTATGGTGGAGGACCTCCTCGTTTTGGTGGTGGTGGTGGAGGAGGTAATAGGGGCGGACCTCCTCCAGGAAAGTTTGGCAACCCTGGTGAGAGGCTGCGAAAGAAGCACTGGAACCTCGACGAGCTTCCAAAGTTTCAAAAGAACTTCTACCAGGAACATCCAGATGCAACACGCAGACCACTTGTAAGACCTGCTTCTAGCCATTCCTCTCTTCTAAGTTTTTAATTTATGTGAGTATGTGTATTAACAGTGGTTGTTTTTTGTTTTTTTTTAATTTACCTCCTTCAATTCCAGCAAGAGGTTGAACAGTACCGAAGAAGCAAAGAGGTGACGGTCAAAGGCAGAGATTGCCCCAAACCAATTATAAAATTCCATGAAGCTGCTTTTCCAAGTAAGTAGAAATGCTCCACCACACAGATTATGTAGAATAGCTCTTTACCTCTTATATGTGTCATTGTCAGAAGGTTTGACGTCCAACAATTTAACTTGCATCTTTCTTCAGGCTACGTCATGGAAGTTATTGTCAAACAGAACTGGACTGATCCAACTCCGATACAGTCTCAGGGGTGGCCAGTTGCCCTGAGTGGCAAAGACATGGTTGGCATCGCTCAAACTGGATCTGGGAAAACCCTTGCAGTAAGTATTTTCCAGTAATGATTTTTGTTGAGGCAAAAATACTTTGCTGTGTGGTGAGGAACAAGATATTGCAGAACCATTAATAACACTGAGCTCAATCTCAAATTTAAGGAATTTATTACGAGTATCAAGTCAAATTAAAAGAACAACCATCAGCAAACAGAGACAGAGTCTCGCTTTTCGGCCGAATAGGGTGCAGTCTCAACCGAGATGGCATCAAGAGTCTAAATGAACATAGATCGGCCGAAATCACTGTCCTTAAATACAGACAAATCCATGCAGATGATCACGTACACATTTGACTTCTGTCCTGATGTTTAACCCTGCACCCAGTTCATCTCCACCCACTGTTCTTGATACAGAGTATTTAGTTTGTTTAAGACCAGTCATTGAGAACAGTGCTATTTACTTGAACAGTTCATTCAAACATACATTGTCCTTACAGAGAGTACATCATTCCTATGATTGCTACCACACCAAATAAGAATAACAGATTAAGAAATAAGATTTCCTCCATGTTTTTTTTTTTTTTAAATATGAGGGATGTCACAGTGAGGACATTTTCCCACCGGTTAATGTATTTATGACAACACAGATGAAAACACAACGCTCAATATCTGCAGAGCGCTTACTTTGATCTTTACCGTCGGATGGCTGTGTGTCTTGCCTCTCCACAGGTTTCCTCCAGGCTCCACAAAGCCACACACACCAGCTGAGACCGCTCTTCATTAATGTTATGGCTCCCTTACAGCATTTGATTTAAATCCAAAATATTGCTAAATGGCTGCTTTTGCTTCTCACCATGACATCAAATCCTCTGCCATTGTCTTGTCTGTCAACTCTCTCGTCCTGTTTGTGTGAAATCTGACTCCTGCTACTCTGACCTGAGACTCCATACGGAGCAGACACTTCCTCTTTTGTTTTTTTAGCGTCCATCATCCTACTATGAATACTACTATGTATTGATTACACACAGTATTTTCAAAATTAGAGTCTTTTTATTTGAATGTGGGTGCTGGTATGCAAAAATGATGAAAAGAAAAATGATGGTGGGGACGGTGTATGTAATTGGTGTATATTCTAACTAGAGGTCAACAGATTAATCAGGATGATTTTTTAAAAATTGAAAATCTGTATCATTTGTTATTAGGTTATATATTATCAGATGTAGGGGAAAAAAGAAAAACAGTCAAATATGGTATATGTAAAAAATCTGCATCATATATCGGCGATCGGCTCTCCTGATTCTGTAAGGCATCGGCCATAAAAAAAGCCATATCGGTCGACTTCTAATCCAAACACAGTGTACACCAGTTGCCCTGACTGCTGCAGCAAGCCTACCCAGCATCCATATGACATAAATTTGTTGTCTGTCATTAGACCTAACACTATTGCCAAATATTAAGACCCATTCGACAGCATTTTCATTTGGCGAACAAGGTTGCCATGGATGATTGGCTCAACATTGAACAGAAAGATATGAATATAGTCCTTAAAACAATGTTAACATTCGTCAACTGACGGAAGAAATGTACAGTATCCTGCACAGTTTAGATGTATGTTTAGAGCTCAGTCCTTTATTTTTCTTTCTTTAGTACCTTCTGCCTGCAATTGTGCACATCCAACATCAGCCATTCTTGGAGCATGGAGATGGACCTATTGTAAGTACATGTGAAATATAATATTTTGGTATGTGATCAGACCAGTTTTCTGTATTAGCACAGGATGCTATTGACAGTCTAATTTTTAAAGAACAGGAAATAACTTTAAAGCTATCATAATATTCTAACTGAAGGCCCATATTATTTTCATGTCATATTCATTGATGTATTGCACTGTATATCACCAAACTGCCACCTTTTCTGAAGTCCGATACAGTGTGCCAACAAAATAAGAAACCAGTGAAGCTGCTATCTTTAGTGTTAAATTTGTGTATGTCTTGTGTTCAACTTGGCTGCAAGAAGATTTTTTTTTCTTTGGTGACGAAGTTGTCCAAGCAGTATAAGCATATTATTGTTGTATCAGCAGGGTAATCCCAGCTTGTCATGCTATACTGTGCCAGTTTAAAAAGGGCAGCTGTGGTCTGCATGGATCATTCTTTCTCAGTTGTGTTGGAGTTACTTGGCTCTGTTGCAAACAGCCCAATCTAATACGCAATTATAATTTTGAAAATTATTTCTTTAGTGCTTGGTACTGGCGCCAACCCGTGAGCTGGCTCAACAGGTGCAACAAGTGGCTGCTGAATACGGCAGGGCCTCCCGTCTCAAGAGCACCTGTATCTATGGTGGTGCACCCAAAGGACCCCAAATCAGGGACCTTGAGAGGGGTATGCTTACTTTGTTATTCTCATGATGTAAATATTACTCAGTTCATTTGACTCTTCTTTTCAATCAGTTGTTTTATGATTTAAGGTTTGATTGGTTTTAAGTTTAAATATATAATATTATATTTTCCCTGAATTTTTTTTTTTTTTTTTTTTTTTTTTTTTTTTAGGTGTTGAGATTTGCATCGCTACTCCGGGTCGTCTCATTGACTTCCTGGAGTGTGGTAAGACCAATCTGCGTCGCTGCACCTATCTGGTGCTGGATGAAGCAGACCGCATGCTGGACATGGGATTTGAACCTCAGATCCGCAAGATAGTGGAACAAATTCGGGTAAGTTATGTTAATGTTTTGTAAGTTTTGTAAATGTTTTAACAGCTAAATGTGAGGGTTAAATTGTCTTTGAAGCTGCAAAATAGTGTTGAAGTCCTCCTTTTTTGTCCTTACTAGCCAGACCGTCAGACCCTGATGTGGAGCGCCACCTGGCCTAAGGAAGTTCGCCAGCTAGCTGAGGACTTCCTGAAGGACTACGTCCAGATCAACATTGGTGCACTGCAGCTCAGCGCCAACCACAACATCCTGCAGATAGTTGATGTTTGCAATGACATGGAGAAGGAGGACAAGTGAGTAGATGATGTTGATGTAGATTAAGGGTGGGTTGTATATTGTTGTTATCAGTGTCATTGGTGTCACATTCAGCCATGACATGGATTGCAAAATCATGTACTGCCATTACCGTGATAAACACACACACATTTTGGTTGAGCACACACACACACACACACACACACACACACACACACACACACACACACACACACACACACACACAAGGGAGATACAACACCTGATAAGCTATGTCACGCCAACACAGGTTTTCTATAGTTACATACTGGCTACCGCTGTTTGTTGTGGAACCTTCTGCTTTGAAAAACTAAACTTTGAAATAATAAAGCAACAGTATGTGTATGTGAAAGCACATTTTTTCTGCAAACGTTATTTATTGCTGAGATCCAGGTTGACCGGCAATCAGCTACAGTCTCAATTAACTCTGAATGAATCACATTACATTTATATTATGGGGCAGGCTACTCCAACCAAAACACATGTAGGCCTGTAACTAATTTTCAGACTTAGTTGGAGCCAATTCCATTACCGCAAAAACAAAAGAAATACCAGACTACATTTTGTCAACTACATTTTGCGTCAACTTCCTCTTTGTCTCTTCTCTGTCAGACTGATCCGTTTGCTGGAGGAGATAATGAGTGAAAAGGAGAACAAGACCATTATTTTTGTGGAGACCAAAAGGCGCTGTGATGAGCTCACCAGGAGGATGAGAAGAGATGGGTAAGGATCTCTTCTTCTCTCCCCTCAAAGAATGTCTCTTTTGGTTAGGCGATGCCAAATGCAAACTTTTCTTTCTCATTGCCCCCATTTGTTATTGCATTAGTGTTTAATGTTCAATCTGTCTGTCACAGGTGGCCAGCAATGGGAATTCATGGAGACAAGAGCCAGCAGGAGAGGGACTGGGTCCTTAATGGTAAGCTTTAATAAAAGACATTGCAGAATCCTCCTCACAGGCAGCTCTGTAATTGATTTAAATCTTGTCCCTTTCCCTTCAGAGTTCAGATATGGCAAAGCTCCAATCCTCATCGCTACAGATGTGGCTTCCCGTGGCTTGGGTCAGTATGTCATTGAGTAGCACCACTTTCTTATCAGTGTTACACTTACTTTAAAGAAAGTGGGTTTGCTTTCTTTAACTTTTCTATGCATTTTCTGAGTTTTTCTCACCTTAAGGTGGAGTCTTTGTGGCAGGCGCTAGGCATGACAGTCCCAGGCCTCGAGAGGGAGATGGATGACATATTGGAAGTGCTCAACTGGCTTGCCACCCAGTGGGCCTAGAGAGGTGAAAGCACTTGTGTGCCAGTGATCTTCAAAAGGCTGTGTGGCTAAGCCTTCATCTCTGATATGTTGTTGAAATACACACACATCTGTTCTCTGTCCATGGATTTCACCTGACAACTGCCATCCAGCTGTTTCCAACTCAAACGTAAAAAAGAAAAGAAAAGAAAAAAGATATGCTTGATGTTGTGACTTTTGCCTTGCATGCTGTTGTGTTAGAGAGCGCTGTATTGCAAGTCACTTGTTTGAGATTTGGAACAATTGTTACCTTTCGGAGCTTGTATCACATAGCATGGGTGCTTGTGAGCCTGTCTAAGCTTTCAGTTGTTTTCCTTTCCCGTCAAAGTGCTGGATTTCTTGAAATGGAGAGAGCAGTTTGAAATCTTTTACTTGTCTCTGAAAATTGATGAGACCTGGCACATGTGTTTAGGGGGTAGTGGGAACATCTAGTGAGAAGAGAAAGAGAGTGAGACAGCTCAAACCAAAGTTCCTCCCTTGCCTGCGTTTTATAGTCATGTCGAGACCTGCCAACGAGAGACATTTTCTCAAGTGAACACTGGCTTCTTGGAAGATCTTGCCTTGATGAGACTGAAGGGGGCAGGCGAATTGTTCTGTGCTCGGTTAGGGGTCCCACAGGGTTCATTGCTTGGGCCTTTTTTTATTTTTTTTGAAGGGGGGCCCCTGTTCAAATTAGTACTTAGTCTATTTCGTCTTGGCAAGACGTGCAGTGCGGCCTTTAATATCACGCTTCTTTTGAGAGTGTACTGGGAAAAACGGACCTGCAAAAATGTACCCCTGAATGGTCCTATATTGGCACATGAGGAGGCCCCAGTGCATATCGCGGCCCAACTGCGTAGAAGCTCCTGGATGTCACTTGACAATTTGTGGGGGATTTCGCTGCATTGGGAAAGGACTAGTGAATGCATACTCCTTTATGGTAAGACTTAAATCCACTTTTTTTTTTCTCCCATGGTTAACAAAAGGGAGAGTGAATGTCTTTTAGATCTTTTTGATTATGGTAAGCAATTGGAGTGTGCATCGTTTCTCTCTTCCCACAGTAGTATTCCCATGGAGTAGATGTGTACACAATCTTATGTTGTTCTTAACATAGTTTCCTCCACAGCCTAATGACCATTTTCTTCCCCCAGCCTCCACAGTTGCTAACTTTTCCCTTTGATCTGGCTGTTGTGGTGTGCAAAATCCTGTGTGGCCTCCATGTTTTGTTTTGCCACACTGCAACACTTTCACAGATGTGGAGGATGTGAAATTTGTCATCAATTATGACTACCCTAACTCCTCCGAGGATTATATCCATCGCATTGGACGCACTGCCCGAAGTCAAAAAACGGGCACCGCCTACACCTTCTTCACCCCCAACAACATGAAACAAGCCAGTGACCTGATCTCTGTACTCCGCGAGGCCAACCAGGCCATTAACCCCAAGCTGATCCAGATGGCAGAGGACAGAGGAGGTAAGATACTCGTTTATATAAATGGTTTTCAAGGAAGATATCTTTTAGTAGATATGAGAATTGATCCTTGATAGACTCGAGTTAATGAGCAAGTCATGCCCTCTGTTGAGTTTGCCTGTTTACACTCACAAGACCACACTGTCAGGGGTATATAGCACTCCGCATGTCCGTCCTTACGTCCACTGTTGTTTCTTGAGTAGAACTTGGAAACTACATAACCCAAGAGCTCCGAGTTTGGTGTGATGGTTGACATTGTGGTGTAGATGTGTTTTTGGGAGGTTAGAAGTCCAGGGTGAGAAGCCTTTTTCTAGACTTTTTACCTTGCTATGTAAATGTTCTTAAAAGCACTTAATTGTCTGCTATGCACATAAATGATCTGTCAATTCAATTAAAGTAGTTGAGATTCTTCTCATGTCAGATGCTTGCAGTGCTTGGCAAAAGAGGTAAACAACAACAAAAATCTGAGAAACTAGGACAGTCGCAATAATAACTCAAACTTGCACTCCCACCCCTTTTTTTCCATTGTCAACAATGCTCAAATTCCATGTCGAAAAAGGGCTTATGTATCTTATCAGTGTCTCTTATGCCTTGATTAAGCTTGGTTTATGCTCTTTGCATCTGCAATTGTCCACATGGCCGAAGTGACATCACACCACCAGATGTGGCCCTTAGTGGGCGTTCCATGCAGCAGGTTTTCGCCTGTCAGCATACATCCAGATTTTTCTAACTACATGGATGGGCGGAGAACTTGGAGGACCTTTTGAGAATGGACAGTTGCTGATTCCACGGACATAGAGTAGTGTTTATACTGTCTGCTTGCAGGATGATCTCCACACGTGCAGTAGATCGCTGTCTGCGCAGCCACAACAAATAGCCGATGTGCAGACGTCTGCTCAAAGCCTACACGTACACCCTCTGATGAGGAGATTTACATTGTGTGGAACCTCGCATACATACAGAACGTATAATCAAGGCTTTTCTATCACTGCCATGTTGTTGTAGGTTCAATGTATTAATAGTCTGAATGCACTCTTCTCTCTCCCCTTTTGTCCCTCATGCAGGTCGTGGAAGGGGGGGAAGAGGTGGCTACAAGGATGACCGTCGGGATAGGTATTCCGGGGGTGGGAGGAGCAACTTTGGCGGTAGTAGCTACAGGGACAGGGACAGTGATAGAGGGTTTGGCAATGGGCCGAAGAGTGCCTTTGGTGGCAATAAGGCCCAAAATGGTGGCAGCTATGGAGGTAACAGTGGTAACTCTAGTGGTAGCTATGGCAACAGTTATAGCAACAGCAACGGACAGGGTAATTTTGGTGCTCCAGCAAACCAGGTGGGTGCCTTTGGTAACCAAAGCTTCCAGGGTCCCCCTCAGTTCGGGGCCATGCAGAGGGCCGCTCAGAATGGCATGAACCACCCACCATTTCCATTCAACTCTCAGCCACCACCACCACAGGCCCAACAACCACCACCCCCACCACCAATGGTGCCCTACCCCATGCCACCACCCTTTCCTCAGTAAATATGAAATCCGCACAATATATGGAACCAACATGATTTTGGTTTAGTCTTGAAATCTTACAGTATGATTATTATTATTATTGTTATTATTATCTTTGTACTGTTTAACTTTGTTTTGCTTACAGCAGGGTTGGAAATACTCAGTAAACCCAGAGCATTAAATGGGAGTCATAGACACGTCTCCTATAGTGCAATCATGATTGCTGCACTTTTCCTTGGATTTTTATTTTATTTTATTTTTTTGTTACATTCCTCAGTAATTTATTTTTACTAGGTAATGCAGTGTTTTCAGTTTGTGGTATGTTTTAAAGTGATGTTATGAAGCTCATACAAAAGGGTGTGTGTGACCCTTTTAAAATAAAAATCAGAAATTGGGACCTGTGTGTTGGGTTTACTGTGTGGGAAGGTTGGGCAGCAAGAACTATGAGAACTGGGATTGTTTTCATGTGGATCCCGGCGCATGTAAACCACTCACAAGTGAACGTGGTAGTATGACAAAGTGAGTCGGATTGAAGGCAGATGGAACGAATGAAATAAGTCACACTTTGCAGGGGCAGGGTTGGAAATTAACTTTTTTGTCCACTTGCAACTGTGGCTGGTGGATTCCATAATATACCAGCCACTCAATAGACTACCTCTGTCTTGTTGGGGGGGGGTGATGCAACACTAGCAGCCATTTACATATTTTACCAGAATTTGACAGGTGTCAATTTCCAACCCTGATTATCTGGCATGATTGCGGATGTTCCTGCTCCACGTTTTTGGAGCCACTACTTTATTCTACACAGCTTAACTGTCTAGTACACATTAAGACATTACTTTAGTTCTATAATAAAACTATATGTGAAAAAAGGCTTTACTGGGCCGGTTGCATTTTTTTAAATGTTGTCTTAAAATACTGCTAAATATATCAATCCTAAACAAAGTATTTCCTCGCTAGCATTTGATTCCAGATAATGGAGACAAGGCTTCTAAAACCATCGTATGCAGTGTTTTGTTTACCTCACTGGGACTCGTTGGGTGTTTCTTTTTGTATCACAATTTGAAAAATCAATACCGTTTAAGTCACAATTCACGTTTGAAAGAAATACAGACAACTGAATTATTCGAGAAAATAAATAAAATATTAAACGGTTAAGCTAACAATTTACTTATTTTTGTCAAAATTATACCGAATATGAAACATATTTAAATCTAAGTGATCATTTCAGGAAGACCATGAATGTATCACCTGACAGAAGCTCTGATAACCCGGATGTAAAAACACAACTTCCGGTTCACATATTACTTGTAGTTCCTGTGAATTTCAAACTTTGTCTAGCGGTTATCATGACTTAACATGAACTGTGTATCAGCGGTAGAGAGAAACTGCCAGCGGCGTGCGTTTTATTTTAAATGCACCGACATTTCTTGTATTTGGGGAGTGTAGCATGTACGTCGTTAGCTAGCTACAGTATGCTAACGTTAGCTGTCAATCGATGCTCAACAGACGGAGGATAGACAATCACCTCTCTCTAGCTTGTCTCGCTTAGGTTGTATTTGGGTGTTCAACAAAAGTTAACTTTTGCGGTTACTTGCGAGACTAGCTATAATTTGAACATAATGCATATTAGCATTTAATATTTATTTGGACTTTACCAATGAGCATTCATCACTCCGTTAGACTTTGGATATGATCTTTGGATGTCCCTCTCTCAAACTTCTCATCATGTTACCTTTCTGTGTCAGAAACGTCCTATCGAGACGCTTCTGCGTATTCAAAACATCACTGTGCAGAATAACACTGGTTCTGCAACACGCTAGGAGACACTATAGTACATCATCTGGTGAGGATTTGGATGAGGTCAGGACTTTGCTGCAGCTCTGTGTGGACAGGTACTATGTTTCACCTGGTCAGACTAACACGGAGCTGTTTCAGCGTGGGATGAGCTGCAGTTATGGCCCTCTGGGCATGGAGCTGAGGAGGAACCTGCTGGACCAGTGGTGGCACGCTGTGACCAGGTCCACAGCTCAGGTGTTTGGGATAAACACTCTGATCTGCAGCAAGGACACAGCAACAGATGGACGAGGCCAACTGGGGGTTGTTGAGTCTGAACATTTAAAACAAATACTTGAACAGCAAGATGTGAGCAGGGAGCAGCTCATCCAGAAGGTACAGACGCTCATTCAGAGGGCCCCATCTCTCAGGACACACTTCCTTCAAGGTAGAGTGCTGCATAACATATTTCTTAGAGTTGCACTGTTTGATTATGATGCTGGTGCCATTTCACAAGTAATAGTTGCAATAGTACTACTGTATATACTGTATGATGGTTATGATGACATGATGATTACAAGATATACCATCACTGGTTAAGCAAACCATCATGGGGCTACAGTAAAATGACAAATAACTGGCACTGCTGATCACACATTATATTTAAGTTTAGGATCATTGTGGTTAAAGATAAGACATTAATGATATCAATCTATACCTGGATGCACCGATATTGGATCAGATATAGGTTACAATGGGGCAGATTTTTTCAATTTAATTTTATGTTTATATACTATCTAAATTCTATACTGTATTTTTAATTTCTGTTTACATTTTGAAGATTTTTGTACCAAGTTGCTAGTGTACAATGTATTATCCATCCATCTGCAACTGGTTATCCCGTTCAGGGTCACGGGGGACTGGAGCCGATCCCAGCTGACATTGAGCCAGTACATCGCAGACAACCATTCACACTCACAATTAACCTGCATGTCTTTGGACTGTGGGAGGAAGCCAGAGAACCCAGAGAAAACCCATGCTAACACAGAGAGAACATACAAACTCCCCAACATGGACTTGAACCTATGACCCTCTTGCTGTGAGGTGACAGTGCCGACCGCTGCACAACTGTGCAGACAATATACATACAATATTTGGGTCAAGTCTGATGTTGCCTTGATTAAAATAGAATGATTAAACACTGCTATCGGACCAGTACTCTGTATCAGCCGATACCCAAAGCCTAGGTTTTGCTATCGGGACTGAAAAAGTCAGATTGATGCATCCCTAGTTTATAAACTACTGATTAGAATCAAATATTGCACCGTAAAGGGACAAAAGGATAGCGCATCACTCTTGGGCACATAACTGGTATATATCCAAAACCTGTAACAAGACAATTCAAGTCAAGTTGATTCATTTATATTGCCCAAAATCAGGGGGCTTTACAATCTGTACAGGATACGACACCCTCTGTCCTTTACAGTGCGACCTTCTCAACGATTGAATCAAACAATGTTAATCATCTTTATTGAAGTACAGAATTAGAATGAATTAAATACAAACAACAGTAATTAAGTCTGATTTGTTCTCAGGTGCTTTGGAGCAATTTGTCCCCACGTGGGAGCTGGTGAGCAAGAAGCTGCCTTTCGGCCTGGCTGAGACTGGTCTGTGTTTCCAGCCCTCAGATGGCTCTGGTTGGTGAGGCTTCGTCTGTCTGTCTGTCTGTCTGTCTGTCTGTCTGTCGGTCTGTCGGTCGGTCGGTCGGTCGGTCGGTCGGTCGGGTGAGTTTATGTTAATATCACCCGTGTGTTATGTGAAGACAAGTACCGGTATGTGGATGTAGTAATTATGTAATGTGTGCAAAAAATAATGTCTTTTATAAGTTATTAAGCTTTTTCTACCCACTCTTCTGAACTTGGGATGCTAGCTGTATGTACAACTCACTGACTGCTAATCCTATGAAAAGGTACATCAGTATGAACATGTAAAGTATGTATAAATGGATTAGACTCTCATCTTTTTGGTTATTGTGGCCATTTGCACTTTGTAAACAAAACCATTTTACTTTGCTATAGACTGGACTGATGCACATAGCCTACAGTCAATCAGTCAAACTAGCTCTTCTGATGGTATCAGTGTTGATGGATATGATGTCAGTAATGGTTTCAATTTGTTGTAATATATTGTTCATTATGTAACCACTAGAGGGCAAACTGGCCCCAGCTTTCTGATCTAACAGACATTTGTGCTTTAAAAAAAGAGCATTGCTGTATTTCATAACAAAATAATATTATATACAGTAAACGGCTTTTTAAAAAGAGTTGCGCTGCTGTAATTATAAATGAATGGTTCTTTGTCTGCCAGCCCAGCTGAGGTCACCCAGACGTCTCTGGTGTGGTTCTGCTCTCCTCGAACCTCTTCCCAGTGGCTGGATCATTGGACACGACAGAGACTGAAGTGGTGGAGGAACGTGAGTATTATTAAGTATGAGGGAGTATTTCAGAGCGCTGCATATAAGCTGAACAGATCCTCATCATTACTCCGATACACACACACACACACTTCTTACATGTTGAAAACAGCATAAAGAAAAGATGAATTCTTGTGTTTTGCAGATTTTGCATGGATTACAATACATTTCTAATCACAAGGTAGTTTTACAGTAAATTGTTTGAAGATATTGAGCAGCACTAGCTGGAGCACAAAAAGGGTTATGATCCTGTTTTCCTGGTGGTCTTACATTAAATAATAGGCTTGAAGGAAGACCCTCAGAAGTGCTTTAGTTTTTGAGATACCTCTACTGGAGGTAGAAGAAAGCACAACAATGGTTTTCACATTTTCTAAGGTTTCCTACATACACAATATTTTACTGCAAAATAAAGTGGGAGATGATGCACAAGCTCATGTAATTTCATAATGAAAACTCTGATTGATCCCAAATTTGGTGTCATAGTGACTGCAGCGACTGCTATCCATTAAAAAGAGGCTAAAGTAGGCACTTTACTGTGTGACTTCAAAACAGAGATAGGACTGAGGATTACTGAAGCAAGAAAATTTCAGTTACATGAAATCAGGTCCACGCGTTTCTTTCTTTCCAGTTTGCCCTTTCTCCATCGGACTTCAGCAGTAGTGACGTCCCACAGGAGGAGCTCGAGGCGGCGGCGTCTCGTGGTGTGAGGATCGTCTACAGGTTCCCATGGGGACAGGAGCCCCTGGAGACGCTGTGGAGCAGAGGAAACACCGAGCTGCTGCAGACACACAAAGGAGTTCATTCCAAACTACGGGTCAGTCTGCATATCTTTTTTTGTGTTTTCATGACAGGACACTGTCTTTCTTTTGTGTGTGTGCTTTCTATGTTTGCGTTCAGTTTCTTACCTGTCAGGCTGCTGTTGGTGTAGAAGTTTGGTAGTTGCATCATTATTAATCCAGCAATCACGCTCGACAGCATCATGGAGACAGTGGTCTATATATCACCTGGTTAGAAGATTAATTCTATAGGTTCATTTGGTGATATTTAACTATACTATACTATATTATACTATACTATACTATACCCTCTTAATCGATTAGTTCATCAATCGTTAAACACACAATTTAAAGTGGTGATTTTGAGTGATTCTTTGTGGAGGTCTTTTGATTAAATCAAAAAATCAATTAGTCGACAAAATCGCGAGTGTTAGTCAACTAGCTGGAGAGGTGCCAGTTTACCTCTTGGGCACTGCCGAGGTGCCCCTGAGCAAGGCACCAAACCCCCAACTGCTCGGGGCGCTTGTCAGGAGCAGCCCCCTCACTCTGACACCTCTCCAATTGTTGCATGTATATGGACCTGCTTGTGCATGTGTGTGTATAAGTTAACAGAGTGAAAAAATTGAATTTCCCCTAGCGGGACTAATAAAGGAATATCTTCTTCTTCTTCTTCTTCTTCTTCTTAGGAATTTCTTTGGTCGAGGACAGTCCTGGTAAAAAAGATGTTTGGGCTCCAGTTACACAGTCTTTAACTCTACTGTTTTGTTTTTACCAAATTGTGAGCCAAGAAAAGACAAATGTTTTATCACATTGTGATGTGCAAACCGTCAGATTCTTGTCTTTGGCCCTTCTGTGTGGAGTTTGCATGTTCTCCCTGTGTTAGCGTGGGTTTCCTCTGGGTTCTCCGGCTTCCTTCCACAGTCCAAAGAGACACGCATGATTCTAAATGTGAGTGTGAGTGTGAATGGTTGTTTGTCTTTATATAATAATGCACTTCCTGTGCCTAACGTCAAAATTGGTTCTCTTCCCCAAATTATGTGGCCCCAACAATGACATCTGAAATTTCCCTTAAAGGCTTTTTTCACAGGAGACACTTTGACTCATCAGGAAAAACACAGGTGTAAATGTTAGAATAAATGTTAGATGAATTCCCTTGAGCTGCTTCAGTTTCATGGTCCTGGTATTGTACAGGCTGGCTAACTGTCACACTGTCACAACCTACTGGGACACTTGAGTAAGACAAAGCCATTGTTTAGTAACTATTCACTACTTTTGTTGCATTTCTTCATGGTAATCACACACAGTGTAAATTGTCTTCCTAAACATGATTCAGTCTCGAGATGGTCGTAAATCAGTCCCTCACATCGTCTCAGTAACCGGGAACATGGACCGTGGTGTGATGGCTTTCCTGTCCAACTCACTCCAGCAGCTCAAGAAAGAAGATGGCAAGCAGAAGCTGCTGCAGAGGAAGGTGACGACCCACAGCTGACCCACTAGTAAAAATATATTATCCCACCATATCGCTCTTTTGTCATGTGATGCTCTATCACTGAGCTTTGGTTCACTGTTGATTTCAGGTCCTGAAGTTGCACCCAGTGTTGGCTCCAGTCAAAGTGGCTTTAGACATTGGCAGGGGAGCCACTATGGAGCTGAGGCAGGTAAGAAAAACATCTATTGACAGTGGACATCAGTGATAAATTGGTTTTATTTGATCTTGATTAAATCTGTGTGAATACATATCTAAAAAGTGAGTCAGTCCTGTGAATAGGATATTTCATATGATATGAAATATCAATCACATTTCATGTGATAAGTTATCTAATTGAACTTGTTTGCTGTGTAGGCATTAGCAAAAGTAGATTAATGAGTATCTGATTATTTTGTAGGTTTGTGAAGGGCTGCTGCAGGAGTTAATGGAGGCTAAGATCTCTGCGTGGCCTGGGTATCTTGAAACTCTGCCAACGTCAATGGAGCAGCTGAATGCAAAGTAAAGTACCATTCATTGTTGTGATGGAAGCAAAATTGCTCATTAGCAGCAAAATATCAGTGTTTGTCTTGCTGTGGAGTGATGTGCGCCTCTGTGTCGATGCATTTTAGATATGATGAGATGGGAGTGCTTTTCACAGTGGTGATCAGTGAGAACACGCTGGAGAGCGGTCTGCTTCAAGTCCGCAGCAGAGACACCACCATCAAAGAGACCAAGCACATCTCTGAGCTCAAGAACTTTCTCTCCAGATACATTTCTGCTGCCGACAACATATGAATGGACTTTTTGTTTTGGCAGCTAAAAGGAAAGTCTGAATATTGTGCAGCTTCAGATTTGAATCCCTTCCAGGTACAAAATCTGCAAGTCAGGGACTATTTCTGTCTCACTTTCTAATAAAACATACAGAATGCCTCTTTTATTATTTAGATTTTTGTTGTTGTTGTAATGGTATTTGTTCTCTCTGGTAGTTGTCATAGATTAGCTTATTACTAATGTGACACTTGTGAATCAGTATTTCTTTTGAGGTTCAAAGATCATTCTTTGTCCTGGAAAAAACACTTGAGTCTCACCCCAAGAAAGAAGAAAGAAAGAAAGATTTTCCTTTATTAGTCCCACAGTGGGGAAATTCAGTTTTACACTCTGTTTTTTTTTTTTTTTACACAGTACATATACATGCGTCAATGGAGAGACGTCAGAGTGAGGGGGCTGCTCCTGACAAGCGCCCAGAGCAGTTGGGGGTTTGGTGCCTTGCTCAGGGGCACCTCGGCAGTGCCCAAGAGGTAAACTGGCACCTCTCCAGCAACCAGTTGGTCTTGGTCCATGGGGGTCTTGAACCCGTGACGTCTGCGTCCTAACCCAAGTCCTTACAGACTGAGCTACTGCCATTTTATAGCTGTTCATAAGCTTTCAGTCATAATGCACAATCTTCATCGTATTTTACATGTCTGAACTAGGGCTGTGTATTCGAATCTGCTGATACGATGCATATCATGATACAAGGGTTACGATATACTGCAATAATTGAGGAAAACTGTGATAGTAGCTTATAAAGAACATATTGCCATATCCATAAAATATGAGTTAAAAAGTTTACTTTTTGATGCAATCAGAACAGTGGGATCTGCATTTGTTTTCATTACAGTCCTTGTAACATCCAATATCATAGCACTACTTTGAGAGGACACATACACTGAGAGGAAGCATCTCCTTGCAAATGGAATAAAGTATTGACTGGAGTCAGATTGACTTAATATGTGCATATAAACAAATTAAGTAAAAATCAATAGTGTTTTTGAGAATTGATAAAGTATCACAATACATAATATTGCAATATTAAGTATTTTTTTACATCCCTACTCTGAACTGTATGCAACACTTATCTCTGAACTTACTTAAAATATCCATCTATAGTCACACCAGAACCAGACAGATAGTTCCTCATTTACCTGTTTTGCACATATAATGCTGCTTAGTGGCTTATTATGGCATTGTTATGTGCTGCTTTCTTGATTTGCATTATCACTTTGAGTTTTATGCCATTATAGATGATAATAAGTTGCTAATGAGGGTTCTTAGTGTTATGTAATGTATTGTCTTATAGGGGATTGTGTTATATGTAAGTTGCAGTAGTTAACGTACATGCCTCAATTAAATTCAAGGGATTTCTTCTGTACCTTCCTGTGAAAGCAACCTGCTAAATCTCGCGAGATTTGGATGCAACTTCGCCCCTCCCTGTGCCGTCATTGGTCCCTGGTGCTACTCTGCCTCTCTGACTGAGCATGTGTACGTACCGCTTAGCTGTTAGCATTTAGAGATGGCCGCAGACAAGCAAAACGACGCTAAGTTGTCCTCTGTGGATGAAAATAAAGAAAATTCACCGGATGGAGGACTCGGACTGGAAAGTATCCTTCACAGCACCTCACGTGTGGTGTCGGTTTTGTCTTTGCTCCGGAGAATCTGTGTCAGACTCGGGAGCTAACGGTGGATAGCTAGCTAGGTGGCTAGGTAGCTAGCTCGGTTAGAGGATAACGTTAGCTAACGTTAGCGTTGTTAGGCTACGTGTCATACTGAAGGCGGCTGTCAGCGGCAGGCGTGAAAAGCAGATTTATTTGACTTGTCGCAAACTTTTTTTTTTTCAAGTCTAAGCACGTTAAATCAACTAAAAACGCCAGTTAATGTGTGCTGGTATAGATATATGTTCACGTGTGACTATTGTAATCTATCTGTTTCAGTAGCAGCTGTGTTGCCGTTTCTGCAACATAATACAGCACCACAGTCAGCCTTTTCTGTACATCCAGTGCTAACATGGCTGTCATAGTGATAATTCAATATGAATGACCAGTGTTGCCTTAGAGCACCATGTGTGTGATGATATAGATGCGTTTATCCCTTAACATTGATTCGCAGTTTTGCAAATAATCAAGGAGTCCCAGCAGCAGCATGGGCTCAGGCACGGAGACTACCAGAGATACAGGTGAGCACTGCAGGTCATACATGACATATAAATGTGCACTACGCGGACTATAGCTGCAGAGATATCTCTTCACATTGAGGTGCACAGCTCTTCCATGATCACAAGCCATTCATAGGGCATATCTGTGAAATTTATTTTCATACATTTTTCCCCCAAATTCCTGTGTAAATAATACAATATTTGTTTTTGAAGACCAAATTATTGTTTTATAAATTGAGACATAGCTGTTTGTATGAAAACCTCTGCTACCATATGGCCCACATGAGACTGTGCTGATGTACAAATGTCTTACTCATTTAATAACTGCACTTGTACAGTCCAGTGCAATCAAATACAATAGCAACGTGGCCACGAAGTGTATTTTGCACACATAATTGTCACTACTTTTAACTCAAATTGACTCAAATAATAGATTTAGAAAGACATCTTCCTTAGACATGGTAGACATAATAGTTAGACTTTTTTTTTTTTTTTTTTCAAAGAAAACCCCATGGAATTGTATTGGTGAAAACTGAATATGTAGTTGTCATGGCTGTTGTGAGAAACCAAAATTGGAAATGTATATGTAAGCCTTATGAATTTACTTTAATGTAACCATCTTTGTGTAACTGTGTGCAGGGGTTACTGCTCCCGCAGGCTGCGTCGCCTGCGCAAGACTCTTGGCTTCAGGATGGGCAACCGACACAAGTTTATTGGGAAGAAAATAACTGTGGAGATGCTCTCTGACAGCAGGTGAGGAATGGAAAGTCTGCGTTGGACATTCATGTGCAGTTAACTGGCTGATGTTACAGAAGAACCTCATATACAGTAAATTACGGTTTGACATACAGAACAAAACCTGTGTTTGATGCAGTATAATAATTACACATCGCAGAGGAGTTTTGCTCACGCCTACCAGAATGTAGTACTGTGCTGTTATCTGACATGAGTCTGCAACTGGTTTGGTACACCTCACTGCTAAACCACAGGCTTAAAGCAAGGGTTGGTAGTGTTTTTCAAAAAAATGATTTACATTCGTTCAAATTCTCTTTACATCTCGACAGCAATTGATGAATTTCAAATTTCCGTTCAGTCATTTCATTCAGTCTGGACTGTTGCGGGCTTCGCGAATTTCTCTTTAGATTTAGGGACTTTTGGAGCTAGTGCTGCTAGCTTCTTTCATTGGAAAAGAGTTTGCAACACTGGGCTGGGTTTTTTGGTGGGATCATTTTTAAAATTGAGTGTACTCTTCCTTGTTTCTCAACATTACTGACCCTAGTTTTAAACAGGACCTTGTAATGAACTATTTGCAGAAGATAAATTGTTCTCTGTCGACTTTAGACAGGGAGTCAATTATTGAATGGCTACTATAATTGGTGAAATTTGCTACCAAGCAACTGATGCAATGACCTTCCCCTCTTCAGGTATCTGTTGTTGGTTTTGATGGAGGCAGAGCGCGCATGGAGTTACGCCATGCAGCTGAAGCAAGAGGCCAACACAGAGCCACGTAAACGCTTCCACCTGCTGGCACGACTACGCAAGGCTGCCAAGCACAGTGAGAAGCTGGAGAAGCTCTGTGAGAGCCCCCGCGTCGATGCCAAGACCAAACTTGAGGCACAGGTACACAAGTCACCTTCAGCCTGCTTTTAGAGATGCAGTGCAGCTGTATAGAAAACGGGCTATTTATGTGCTATGAAATTACAGGCTCAAAGGTCCAAAAAATGTTCTCAACCTTTGTCACATCGCCCTTTGACTCCATTTTTTGATGGTCGCTTGTCACTATGGATGAAACAAAATTACTAATAGTGCCGATATAACCATACAGCCATTATCTTCCACTTACTGGAGCCGGGTCACTGGGGCAGCAGGCTTAGCAGAGAATTCTAGATGTCCCTCTCCCCATCAATGATTTCCAGCTCTTCCTGGGGGACCCCGAGGCATTCCCAGGCTAGCTGAGATATATAATCTCTCCAGCGTGTTCTGGGTCTACCCTGGGGCTGCTTACCAGTTGGCCATTTCCAGAAACCGTCTAAAGGGAGGCATCCTGATCATATGCTCGAACCACCTCAGCTGGCCCCTTTCTAAACGAAGGAGCAGCGGCTCCACACCAAGCTCCCCTCTGGATGTCTGAGCTCCTCATCCTATCTCTATGGCTGAGCCCAGCCACCCTACGAAGGAAACTAATTTCGGCCACGTGTATCCGTGATATTCTTTCAGTCACGACCCAAAGCTCATAACCATAGATGAGGGTTGAGTTGAATCGTAGATGACTGTTAAATAGAGGGCTTTGCCTTTCAGCTCAGCTCCCTCTTCACCACAATAGTCTGGCTGCATAACTGCTTACACTGCACCAAATTGCCTGTCCACCTCCTGTTCATCACTTGTGAACAAGACCCAACAACTCCCTCCCTTGTTGATACATGGAACTTATTATTTACAGCTGTGCAAAAATCTAGTATTCACTAATTATCATGTATTTTTTTTCAGGCCTACACTGCCTACCTGACTGGTATGGTGGAGTTTGAACTGCAGGAGTGGAAGCTCGCCATGGAGGCCTTCAACAAGTGCAAGTGGGTTTTAACATCACTACAGTTTTTTAATACATGGATAGAATAAGTGGCAGTCATGTATGATTTAGTTATTTATTTTAATGTATGACCTTTTGTCTCATCAGGACCATCTATGAGAAGCTAGCCAGTGCTTTCACAGAGGAGCTGGCCATCCTGTACCGCCAGCGTGTAGATGAGATATCACCCAACATCCGCTACTGTGCTTACAATATTGGTGAGTAACACACATGCACACATACGGGGAAAACAGATCCCCCGAAACATAATTGATGACCATCTTAGACTCTTTAGGCATTGTGAGACACTGTTCACAAACTGGACATGTCTCAAAGCTCATATCACTCACCCTCTCACACAAACACACACAGTGTAACTGGATATTTTTTTTTTTCTGTCTGGTTGCAGGTGACCAGAACGCTATCAATGACTTGATGCAGATGAGACTGACTGGTGGAGGAGGAGGCATGATGGCTGAGAAACTAGAGGTGAACATGCAGGAGTTTGGCATTAGTTTATATGCTTGCATATACCTGTGATGCCTAATATGTCAGGGGAGGATCTCACACTCTCACATGCTAGGCTGTCGTTTTACTTTTTTTTTTTTTTTTTTTTGTAGAAATAAAACGCATTTACTTCATTTTAGTGTATCAGCAGCATGTTATCGATACATAGTTGGACGCCAGATGCTACAAACTGACAGTGAATGCATCTGCGCAATACGAAGTCTCAGCTCAGAGCAGCAGGTGTCAGATTTTACACACAGGACGAGAGAGAGCTGACAGAAAGATGGCAGAGGATTTGGTGTCAAAGCAAAAAGCAAACATGCCTATTTGGCAACGTGTCAGATTTGAAACCAATGCTACAAGACATCCGTAATGTTAACAAGGCCATCGCTGAAGGACGACGGCGCGGTCACAGCCGGTGTGCACAGTGCCAGGTAGACCCCTGCAGCCCCGCAGCAAAATCTGGTCTAAATTAAACGTGGTACATGTATTGACTGTAATCTTTTTTGGTAAAATGTCCGGTATAATCGGTAACGCGGGTATTGTCAAGAGTATATAAATCTGTATGAAATTTCCTCAGCGTCACATCCCTAACACACGCTCCTCAACTTTGGTCTCAATAAAAATGTAAGCTAAGCAGATTTGTGTACATCAGAGACCTCTTGGCTCTTGTGGATCCAAAAATGTAGTGGATCCTATGTTTTATGAAAACCGTTTCATGTGTTTCTTATTTTTCCTCAGGCCCTGATCACTCAGGCAAGAACCAAGCAAGCAGCCACCATGAGTGAGGTGGAGTGGCGAGGGCGCACAGTGCCCGTCAAGATAGACAAGGCCCGCGTCTTCCTGTTGGGTCTGGCAGACAATGAGGCCGCCATCGCTCAGGTCTGTATATGTTGTAGGGATGTGCATCTCAAGCAACACCATTCAAAAATCACTGGGAATGAGTTATTATTAGACAATCCCTGCATAACCCTCTACACCTTTGAAATAGAAAACACATCATTACAAAATAAGTGTAAATTAGCAAAAATACAATTTTGAAACATTGCAAAATACATTAAATGTCATTTCATTTAACAAACTCTCAGGTAAAATGCAAATAAGCAAATGTCGACTGCTGCCACAGCCCTTGCCTGATTCATATTCGATCAGCACTGTCTAGTTTGACAGTTCGATCGGAGTTCATGAGTTTTACAAGACAGCTGCCCAGAGACCGGCCGGCTCTGATTGGCTGTTTAGGTTTGGGCGTGGTGAAAACTGGCAAATGTCATTAGGAGCACTAGGAGGACACAGAGGAATGATGAGGAACTTCTCTTCCAATGCACATACCTTTTTAGTATTAATGTGTCAATTATACTTCAGAAGAAAAGTGTCAAAATGGGCAAATGCTCTAAGTTTGAGCAGAACACCTCTTCCTTACAGTCCATGTAATTCCTTAAACTTTCAGTAGGTGGCACTCTCCTCTTTCCAGTCTCCCATGTCCCCTCGCTGTCACCACAGCTCATTCCTCCTGCTCGCTTATGCCAGAACGCTAGCACACCCTTCGGACATACCTGTCACACCCACAGCCACTCAGGTCTCTGGCATGCAGCCACTCTCATTGCACGACTGCATTCTGTGCATTTCATCCCACACATGAATACAGGGCTACACCCAGCAGGTCTCTGTGGGCAGATTAGTATTACCATCTCTGAGACACCTTTCAGTTTCAGATGGGCCCTTTTGGGACTCAACTGTAGTGTAACAGTCTATTGTTAAGATAATAATGACTATAACTGAATTAACATGATCATCATCTGCAGCTAACAATTATTTTCATTGTCAGATAATAATAATCTGTTGATTATTTTCTCGATAAATCAGTTAGTTGTTTTGTTCTATAAAATGTCAGAAAAGGGTAACAAATGTCGATCAGTGTTTCCCAAAGCCCAAGATAACGTCCTCAAATGTCTTGTTATCCACAACTCAAAGATATTTGGTTTACTAACAGAGAGGAGGAAAGAAACCAGAAAACATTCACATTTAAGAAGCTGGAATCAGAATTTTGTTTGTTTGTTTGTATGACAGAATTAATGTTGTAGACTAGCAAACGTAGGTGCCATTTTCCCAGATTTCTCAAGAGTATCATCACACCAACACTTTAAGTTTCCTGCGTGTCACCCCTGATCTCCACCTCTTGGCCTCTGGGGACAGGAAATGCCATACTGGGCCATACATCAGTCCAAGTAGAAGAGCTCCGTGGACTCCTCCCTACTGTAATCGGTTTATCCGTCCAGCCCTCCTCCTGAACAAGAGAGGATGCTCGACAGGTTGAGCAGGTCACGCTAGGCGTTGCCAGGGTGTTGGCACGAGTGTGTGACACTAAATAACTCTGAGCCTTCTGGGTGGATGAGAGCAGCTGTATCACTGACTATTATCACTACGAGGAATTTTCTCGTAACATTCTTCCACAGTGTTGCTTCCTAAGGGGTTTTAGCCCCTTTTTGAAAACAAACACGTGACAGTAACATCCATAATGGTGTTAAACAGCTTGTACTTGAGTTTAAAACAAAAATATGACTGTATCAACATTTCTTTTGTCATTAATCACTTAAATTGCCCATTTACTGTAATCCAACATGGCCTCTTTGTTTAAAGGCCATGTAAAGCAAAAATAAATATGCATTCTGGGTTTGTCACATCACAGAAAAATGTATTACCAACCACCCAGCCAGATTTGAATGACTTACGAAAATTGCCAAGTATATAAAATTAGCTTCCAAAATCATGGAAAATGTTCATTTTCAATTCAGTATTCTTTGCTCTGAGGCACTGGGGGTGTGTCCGCTGAAGGCGCTGAAACCACACCCACATGGCGGGGAAGATGCAACCCGTCAGGATTCCCTCAGTAGCTGCAAGCGAAGAGGGAAGAGCCCAGAGATGAATCCCATCAGATGGGCACATTGGGGAAATGTAACATATGGAAGAGGACCTGAGTCCTTCTGATTGAGGCTCAGCTTGGGGACGGTGTGAGGCCGGTAACAGCCCCCGTTACGCCAGGGTCCGATCTTCTCTGAGTTTGGTTGTTTGGGAATGCAGCCCAAAGCAGGACCTCTCCCTGGCACTGGCTGGCCCGCTGACGGATGAATTTCCTCTGAGGCCGTGCACCGCAACCGGTCAGCTTGAAAAGGCTCGGGGCGAAGCAGCTTCCCGGTGCAAAGTGCATGCTTTTGTGGTCATAGTAGTCTCTAAGACATTCGTGGCCCTGGTACTCCATACTCTGACATGTTGTCATTTTCTTTTTTAAGTTTACAGAAAGTATAAATAAACACAGGGAATGGGATGGATTACAATCATAAAAATACAATACAAATACAGTACTGAAATGCCTCCGCCCTTCTATTAACTGAGCTAAGACATGGATAACTTTTGTCACTTCGCTGGGCTTCTCTTTTGAAGACGGATGGGGTCATGTTGAGGATGGCTCCACTGTAATGAGAGACTGAATTGTTCTGGCATCCAAAGAAGATGCATCGACACCACTCCACAGGTGCTGTCGATGAAGGTATAGCGAGCTAGCAACTATGTTGTAGTGAACGCAGTACTTCACGATGGAGCAGGAGAACGGACTGATGCTAATACGCTCTAGTTGTTATATAGTGCTACGGGAGGGGTTTATTAAGGATGGCTCCAGTGTGTCATCGAGGCAAGCTTTCAGCCCCACCTTAAAAATCTTGAACTCGAATCTGCAGAAAAACAGTTCAACAGTCTAACTCCACAGCCCAGCACTTAAATGTTCAGTCTTTTGCACAAGTTTTCAGTAACTATTTCCCAACATTTATGTGTTTAGAAACAAACAACAACCTTTAAGTGCAAACATATATCCTGTTGACATCTGTGACTGTTTTGGAGTCAGACATGCCTATTGCGTGAGTGTGTCGATGAAAGAAAACTGAGGTAAAGAACAATCCTGTCATTCACAAATATTTGGACCCTGAAACTCTGGTGTGTGATGGTTGCTGATGGCTTGTGTGCAGGAATGCATCAGCAGCCTGCCGGACCACATACCTGTGCCTCTCCCCCAGTTTGCCTCAGTCAATGTCGCTCTTTGTATCAAACCACTACGACTTCTAAGTGGATGAAATATTTGTGTTTGCATGATTGACTGTTATGAGTGCAAGCGTAGCTTTAATCAGGTGGAAAGTGTGTCAGAGTTCAGATCTTTAAACTAATGTCTACATCTTTTTTCTATGAAGAGTTTGGAAGTGTTTTTATTTTTTAAGATATTTTCAGAGTCACCACTCAGACATGTTTGATTCTGTAAATTTTTACAGGCTACAGTTCAGTTTTGCAGTCTAAAAAGTGTAAAATATTTCTTCCTTATATTTACAGAGTCTCCCTCCCAAATTTCTCTCAGTGTGAAACCTGTGGACATAGTCATAACTGTAACATTGCACCGTTGCTACACATAAGGCACTAATTACATCATGATATTTAACAAGACTTGTATTAACAAGGGATGAAGTAATTGGATCTGGTGGCTCAGTATCAATGCTGATACAGACCTGCCAGATGTGACCGATCGACATGTAATACTGTTTTCTGCTTTGATGTAGTGAGTCAATGATAATGATTAACCTACTAGACTACTGATAGTACAAGTACCACCTTTTCCTGCATGTGCTTCATAGTAAATACATTTAATCATTTAAAATATTTAATCACATGATTGTCCATGATTAATCACAAAATAATCACAGTTTATTTGTTTATCTCTAGCTTTAAAACGGAGCCCACTACAACCTCTGAAACATTGATTGCACTAATGCCTTAAAGAAATTAGTGCAGTAATAATAATAATTTATTTGTAGAGCACTTTTCAAGCACCAAAGCACAAAGTGCTTTCCAAGTTGAAACACAACAGACAGCAGAATAGAATAAAACAAATAATGAAATAAAAAGAATAGAACAGATAAATAAACATGCATATATATATGTTTGTACAATTACATATGCACATACAGTACATTCGCATATAAATCAGCACACAAACCTACAAAAGACTCAAAACAAATTTACATTGTCACGTTGACAACTATAATTATAATGTGAAGC
Organism: Pterois miles; assembly: GCA_947000775.1. Classification (NCBI taxonomy): domain Eukaryota; kingdom Metazoa; phylum Chordata; class Actinopteri; order Perciformes; family Scorpaenidae; genus Pterois; species Pterois miles. The sequence continues at coordinate 10,643,490 of CAMQGK010000224.1, read as the reverse complement.
CAATATTCTTATTTTACGTCACAGGAAGCGTTGGTGATAAATAGCCACTATGTTCCACTATAAATTGTATTGTTTCTGTTGTGCAGACGGCCAACGAGGAGACCAAAGAGCATCTGTACGAGACGCTGCTGGCCGAGTGCAGAGACACCATCCAGGCTGTGAGAGAGGAGCTCAAGAGTGAGGCGGTAAGATAACACAGGTTGAAGAGTTGACATATTTTGGTGAAGGAGAGGGATGATTTTTGCTGACAAGTCAGTTGTCAGTTTGATTTACGGTTTACAAACTTAAAGACTAGTCATAAAAACAACACTGTGTAAAAGCTTTTCTTTTAATTATTGCTTGTCTTTGTAGAAGCAGCGAGAGAGGAGCTCTGATGCCGACAGCGGCAAAGTGTCCAACCTGCAGTTTCTGCACAGGTTAGAGAAACACCTGCCCTTGAAATATAAAAATAGGTTGAGACAACACTTATTTCTCCTCTTAAATGAAATGATCAGACTTTACATATTTCTGTGGCTGTAATTATTTTCATTATCTATCTGCCAATTCTTTTCTCTATTCATTGTTTTGTCTGTAAAATATCAGAAATAATGTCCATTGTAATTTCTGAGAGCCTAACGTGGCCTCTTCAGATTGCTTATTTTGTTTGATCAACAGTTAAAAACCAGAAGTTTATATATTGCAATGAAAAGCACAATAACATATTCAGGCCTAAGCATGAGTAAGTCTTTCCACCCTCTGACATTTCTCTCCTATATTTATTTCCTTAATAAGTGAATAATAAATGTGTTGTGGCTCTCCTCTACCAGTTACCTGACCTACATCAAGCTGTGTACTTTGGTGAAGAGGAATGAGAGCATGGCCCACACTCTGCAGGCTAAACTGAAGGAACCTGAAGCCGACGATAGTAAGAGAGGGCCCCGTCCTCAGGACCTCATCCGCCTCTACGACATCATCCTGCAGGTAAATGTCTGGACATTAAAGATATTGTGATTGTTTTAATCATAAGTATATATATGTATGGAGATGTAGTTTAGAAATAAAAATAGAAAGAAATGTGTTTCTGAGCAATATTTCAAGACAAACTGCATTTTTTACAGTAATTGTCCATAGTAGCAGCATGTTTTTCAGTTTGTATAATTAGTTGCTCACAGTGGCTGTGTGGATGTGATGAGTTGTTAGATCTGTGTTGTCAATAGTGAAGGGATGCATATCGCAAGCCACATATTGTACTTTTTTTGGTTGTTGTTGTGGTGGTAGTGTTTGTCGCACATCACTGGTTGTTGAGAAGGAGACGGCCTGTTGTTACTCCAAAGCATTAGTCTGAAAAATGTCCGATTGAACCAAAAATGCCAATTTGTCCGCATAGACTTAGACTCCTTTATTGCCACTTCCACATATGCAGGGAGACTTGCATACAGGGTGGCGAAATTACATTTCACAGGGACCACAGTGCCACATAAAACAATATGAAAAAAAGAAAATAGAAAATAAAACACAATACTAGGACATTACACAGGATTTGAAGACGTTGACAAGTACTGAATAAGTATGAAAAAAAAATATATTCAGAACGCAGTGCACCTGTACACATTGAATGTTATATACACATTAAATACACAATTAAACACTATATAATGTACACTGTACACATTAAATATTAAATATTGACTGTACACGTGCCCATGTCTGTTGCCCTGAAAACAAACCCATTCCAAGGCCATGAAAATACAAATATGAAATGACTATGATCAGATGGAACAGAGTTTTATTGATCAGACATACTGTACGTTTCCACAGGTGAAAACCTGCTGAAATCGAGGTCCATCCAGAAATATCATGCAAATCTTTAACAAAAATCTGTGCTTGGTGTGAAATGGCTTTATCTCCCCTTCTGTTTCTCCCCGTGACCTTCCTGTGTCTGTCCATCTGTCCAGAGTCTGGCTGAGCTCTCCACCCTGCAGGGCCTGGAGGATGACCACGCCTTCCAGAAGGAGGTGTCCCTCAAGATGCTGGTCTACAAGGCCTACAGGTCATTTTCTATAGTTACCACCTGCTAATCAAATGCAGTGCAACTAAGATCCAAATATTGGTGTCGTCTGGGTACATTTTCCAAATATTAAGTATTTGTGAGGTAGATGATGTTCATTACTGCTATATATTGACACGACATCCACACATTTGCTGTCCTCTTGTAGCCTTTTGTTTTCATTCTCTGTACTTAAATACATACGCTCATGTGTTCCCTCTGAACTGCTCGCAGGTGTTTCTTCATAGCCCAGTCGTACGTGCTGGTGAAGAAGTGGAGTGAGGCGCTGGTGCTGTATGAGAGGGTGCTGAAATACGCCAAGGAGGTCCAGTCGAAGGCCAAGAGCCTCAACAACAGCCTCAAGGTTGGTCAGTGTGCTGACTTGACTGTGACTTGAGGTCGGAGGTCAAGGGACCCCTTAGAAAATGGGCATGATAGTTTTGTTGTTTGGAGTGTTATTTAACCTCCTTCACGACGAGCTAGTATGACATGTTTGGTACCCATGGCTTCCTCAAGTTTAGTTACATATGAGATCAGTATCTGAAAACTGAGCCTACTATAACCTCCGGATGATTGATTGCAGTAATGCTTTAAAGAAATTTGTGTTAACACTTTACTATCACGTTAACTTTGACAGCTAATAAAAGCAAAACTTTAATTTACAAATGGTCCCCTTACATGTGTTGACATAAGCACAGCAAAATAAAAAAGGAAATCATCTCCACAGGGATTTGTCAGGTTTTGACTCAGAGAGATGAAAATGATTTACAGTGACAGTTAACCAGTGTCTTCTTTCTGCAGGATCTCCCGGACGTTCAGGAGCTCATTGCTGAGGTCAACGCTGAGAAATACTCTCTTCAAGCTGCTGCTATTTTAGGTGAGAGCACTAAGAGTTTTGTGTTGACAGTTTTCTTGTCAACCCATTTATTTTTATTGTATGAGAACCCATTTAGTCCCATTCTGCCTCGTTCTGTGTACAACCCTTCAGAAATGTTTGTGTTTCAGACACTGATGAAATGGCTGAAGTTCCCTCTCAGCAGCAGGTCAAAGACAACACGGTAAAATCTACAGACACACAACACCAATAAGATTAATTTTCTCCTTCATCATGGAATCAGAGCAGGTTTTTTTTAAAAGAGAAGTCAAGACCGGCTGCATTGTTGATTATAAACGTGATTATACAGTATATTGCTCACTATTTTACTTCTTCCTTCGTCATGCAGCCCCTCTGCAACCGCCTGGAGACCTTCCACCTCGACCCGACCCTCGTGGGAAAGCAGCCCAATTTGGTCCAGTTCCCTCCCGACTTCCAGCCGATCCCCTGCAAGCCTCCTGTTCTTTGACCTTGCTCTCAACCACGTTGCCTTCCCACCCCTGGATGACAAGGTGGAGCAGAAGGGCAAGGGCGGCCTCACCGGCTACATCAAGGGCATCTTTGGCTTCGGCAGCTAAATCACTGCTCCAGGCTTTGGTTCCTACAAAAGAGCCTCAAGGTCCTGAGTTCACCGCAAACAACCAGACTTGGGTCAGATGTTAATTAGAATTTAAATTGCTTTTACTTTTGATTTTTAGTGCCTAAGTGCAACATGAGTGGAGTTTGAGGAGCGCAGAGTGAGTCTAATCTACTGAGAAAGATTATAGAAAAGTAATCAAATCGATTTCAAGAAGCAATATGACCCAAGTTCACCGGCCACCTTTAGTAACAACATCTGGCTGCATGTGCTCCGAGCATCCCTCCTTAATTTGAGCCGTGGAGGTGTCTGTGACTTACAGGTTTTACAGGTCACCATGCCATGGTCTCTAAGTACAGCCAAGTCAATTTCACAGTCCTGTCAGAGGAAACTAGCCACTGAGGAATCATTGGTCGTTTTATTTTTCAGTGTTACATAAGCGCCTTCATGTCAATTTCTTTCTTTATGTAAGAAATGTTTTCAGCATTGTTTCTTAATCATAACATTTACAAAGTGCAGTTTTGTTATGGCAGCTACTTTGACATTAAAAAAGAAATACAAAGTAGTACTCATCGCATACCATAAATATCCGGTGACATGTAGTTCAACTCACTGAAGTTGTTTTATCATTCATCATTGTTTTTAAAGACTTATGCTGCATCCTCTTTCTTCCCTCCACCTCTGCTGTGGTCCCTCTGTGTGCATTAAGATGCTAATTTGTTATTTAAAACGTCACCTCATAAACTGACAAGTCAGTCTGGACGAATTTGGTTAAAGCTTTTTAGTTGTAGGCGCATCTACAGGATGATGAAAAAGCCATGAATCAGAGTGAAATGATGCTTAACTTAAAAGAAAAAAAAAAATGCTGGATGGTTCAGTGTTTTTTACTTTGTCAACTGGGTCATACTGTACATGTTGTCCTGTATGACGTGTTGTTAGAGAAGGGTCCAACTGCCTCAGTTTACATGGAAGCGCAAGCCGCAATTTTTGAACACCCCTCTGTCTCGTGGTTTCAAGGTGCACAAGGCTTTCTGGGTAATGACCGTAAGGTACTAGTGCAGCCCTTCAGACTGTAATTAATTCATATTGTTTTTTTGTGTTTTGTTTTATTTTTATTTTGACATTTTTATTTGCATTTCAGTAAAATCAATATTGTAGGACAACAGGCGACATAAAGGAGTGGAGGGAGTTTTTAGCAGCCTTTCATTCATCACACTACCACGCCTGTTTGTCCATCATGAATAGGACTAACATTTTTTCATCACCAATGACATGTCTATGGATATACTGTCACTATAAAGACCTTTCATTTCCTCTGATCCTTAAGGGACCTGGTTTGCCTGTGATACCTGGTTAAACACTAGCTAGAGGATTGTTTCTCCCGCTCAAACATTTAACTGTTTTGCTTACCAATTTTTATCAATGTCTTTGGTTTGATTTTTTTTTTTTTTTTCCCTTCAGTGTTTTATGTTTAAAAATGAAAGATGGACATGCTGGAGTAGTTCCAGCACTTTACCTCGATTGGCCTGGGAAAAAAACAGTTGAGTCACGATGAATAATTGTTGGAAATTTAAGAGGAAAAAGAAATGAGCTGATGAGAATGTATGATTTGATTAAATTTCCAGGCCTATGATTAAATATATTTACACCAAACACTGATTTATTGACCTTCTTTGTTTGCTTTTTTTACAGAAAAAAAGGCTTTTACTGTGGCAATTTCATTAGAAATACAATAAAATCAAACTTTAAATGTTTAACTAAATGAAGGGTGAAATTCCTGAAGGAAATTAAGAGGTGTGAGACTGTCGCCTTGTACCTCTGTCAGGGTGTGGGTGTGTTAGTAGGAGTGCGTAGGATGCCTTTGCAGGGTGTGAATGTGTTTAGGTTTACTTTGTGTATATGCATTTTGTTACTCACACAACAATGCAAAGTATTCCTTTCGCGGACACGTTTTAACATCCAAGTCACGTAATTTATACTTAATTGAATTAGTGAACCACCTCACCTGTTTCATTGCTACTGTCTGTCATCGCTTTCTGGTACATAACTTTGTCACAAACAAAATGTGCTCTGCCTGGATAGACTTGAGATATTTGATGAGGCGGAGATAAATGCTTATCCGCAGGAAGAAATAAGAGATGAGACAGTCACTATCAGTTTTTGAATTTTTACATTTGTAATCAGTTTATTCACCACCTTTAATTTTGCTGTTTTGAGATGAAAAGATGAGGCAGAAATTCACATACATATTTCCATTTGCTTGTTTGTTCCTTTGTCACGTAGACTGTACAGTACTGTACTTGTTCGGGTGTAGTGGAAAAAGTCCAAAGTACAGTACAAGTATCGAAGATTGACTCTGTAAACCAGACAACCACGCTGTGTTTAGTTTGGTGAAAGAAAGTAACACCCTCACTGTGTTTCCACCCTTTGTTTCCTCTCAGTTCAGTGTTTTAACTCCTATCACCATACATTTATTTAAGTTAAATTGCATTGTCAGGTTGCAAAAGGCCATTTCTGATTATTTTTTTAACCACAGGTAACTTTGAGCTGCAGTAACATCACTGAGCTTGAACACCCTGAAGGACCAGAGTGCAGCCTTTCATCTAGATTGACCACCATTCTTGGTTGTCACTTGTCATGTACTTCTTAATAATGTTTTCTCTTTCTCTCAGTATTGCAAGAATGTGTTACTCCTGTCCATCATTTCAGCCATGCTACGAATTTGGCTTTGTAGATAGATATCGCAGGCGTTGGTGGTATAATGGTTAGCATAGCTGCCTTCCAAGCAGTTGACCCGGGTTCGATTCCCGGCCAACGCAGTTACTTTTGGGGGTGGCAGTAGCTCAGTCCGTAGGGACTTGGTTTAGGAATCGGAGGGTCATCGGTTCAAGTCCCAACATGGACCAAGACCAACTGGTTGCTGGAGAGGGGCCAGTTTACCTCTTGGGCACTGCCGAGGTGCCCCTGAGCAAGGCACCAAACCCTCAACTGCTCGGGGCACTTGTCAGGAGCAGCCCCATCACTCTGACATCTCTCCATTAATACATGTATGTGTACTGTGTGAAATTAACAACAGAGTGTAAAAACTGAATTATGGGGATTAATAAAGGTTCGTCTTATCTTATCTTATCTTAGATGTAAATGTCAGTATGTCAGTCAGTCCACCACTTAAGTCCAGACTGAAATGTCTCAACAGGTATTGGATGGATCCCCATGAAATTTTGTACAGACATTCATAAATTAAATCATAAACACTTATTTGATTCCCTGACTTTTCCTGTAGCACCAAAATCAAGTCAAAATTTCACTTTGACCAGTGTTTTGGTTTATGACCAAATATTTCAACTAATGACATTCCTATCAGCCTCAGTTGCACTTTGTGTTAGTGCTAATTAGCAAATGTTAGCATGCTAACATTTTAAAGCAAGATGGTGAACATGTTAAACATTAATACATCTGCTAAACATCAACATGTTAGCATTGTTATTGTTAGCATGTTAAACCAAGATGGTGAAAAAGGAAACAGCTGCTAAACATCAACATGTTAGTATTGTTGTTAGCATGTTAGTATGTTAAACCAAGATGGTGAACATGATAAGCATCAACATGTTAGCATGGTTATTGTTAGCATGTTAAACTAAGATGGTGTCCATGGTAAACATATCTGCTAGACATCAAAATATTAGCATTGTTATTGTTAGCATGTTAGTATGTTAAACCAAGATGGTGGCCATGGTAAACATTAATATATCCACTAAACATCATCATGTTAGCATTGTTATTTTTATCATGCTAGCATGTTAAACTAAGATGTGAACATTGTAAACATATCTGCTAAACATCAACATGTTAACATTATTGTTAGCATGCAATCATACTGACATTAGCATTTAGCTAATTTCTAGCACAGAGGATTTCTGTGGCTTTTAAAGTCCATTTAGTAGCTGCTCTTGAGCTTTCAATCATATGACAAGATCTTCATCAGCAGATGGAGTTGTCAGGTAATTGTACTTAATCGTAGAATAAATTTCAATTTTCTGACACACCAAGTTGGTTTAAAAATTAAAATTCACAGTTTAATTTTGACTTTGCAAACAGCAGATGATGAAACAATCTTACTGAGAGGTCCATAGCTGTTCTGGAGCTTTAAATCATAGAAAGATTTATTTAAAATAAAGAAATGATATAGCTTTTATCTTAATATTTAAGCCAGTATTGATAAGAGATCCTTACAGGGCTCAGAAAAAAATGATTGTGACAAACAATCTCCATCTACTGAGGAAGATCATATGTTTTGATCAAAACCTCCAGAACAGCTAGATTGAATTAAGAGTGACTGGGACATAAGTTGAGTTGAATTGGACAGTATTACCATACAAGGCCATTTTTTGTGATGAGTGAAATTAAAAACTTTTTTGCTGAGAACTACATAATCAAAATCGCATGCCCTCATTGGTGTGACATCACGTAGGTGGGCGGGGCAAGCATCAAACAGGAAGTTGACCCTGAAAAGCATGAGGTGAGGAAAATGACATAAACTTTAATTAGTTTTCACAAGGTCATAAAACTGTCATAGCGAACATGTTGCACAAACCTTCGATGGAAACTTGACTATGACGTGCTACTGCAACAAAATCTGTAAAGACAAATTGTTAATATTATGTTAATATATTTAAATTTAGTGGGGCTGCACGGTGGTGTAGTGGTTAGCACTGTCGCCTCACAGCAAGATTCGAGGTTCGATTCCAGCTTGCGGCTCTTCTGTGTAGAGTTTGCATGTTCTTACAGGGCGTGGGTTTTCTCCAGGTACTCTGGCTTCCTCCCACAGTCCAAAAGACATTTAGGTTAATTGATCACTCTAAATTGCCTGTAGGTGTGGATGTGAGCGTGAATGTCTGTCTATATGTTGTCTGGCGACCTGTCCAGGGTGAACCCCGCCTTCGCCCTATGCTAGCTGGGATCGGCTCCAGCCCCCCCACGACCCCCAACGGGATAAGCGGTTGACGATGGATGGATTTAGTTTGTTTTATTTTGTCCTGTTCACCTATGGGATTATAGTGCTTTAACAGTGCTTTACTAATGAAGAAAATTATCAACCAAACAAAACAGCTCTACATTAGTGTGTGCTGACCTCTAATCCAGTGGTTCTGGACCTTTTCAGATGTATTAAGAGAGCTGGATACAGCACTGGAGGTGAGGCCCCGTTCATTCCTATGAAAGTTGCTCAGTGCGACATGAAGCCAAAGTGGCTCAACTTCCGATTGGCGGTCTTTCGTATCCATTGGGCCCATAGAGCAGGCGCAGTAGCGTCCACTGGGTCACATGGCTCAGTCACTGGGTCAACGGCTTGCTATCTCCGCCTCCCAGCCCTCGCTCCAGCCTCGGTCTGGGTCTCATTCATATGAACAGAGGGAAGGAAATAAGTCAGCTATTAGTGCATAAATCCAGCTGCACTGAGCAGCAGGGAGACATCCCTGAACGTTGTCCCACCATCCTGAGATGTTCTGGGATTAAGGGGGCGAAACATCTGTGAAGGATGGCTGCCAGCTAAAGACCCTGCAGCTGGTACTCTGGTACTGGCGGAGGTGCGACAGGCAGAAAAACCTTGCAGGAACACAAACCTGTCTCTAAACTAAATAAGGCCTATTAGGGTGTTCATACTGGGAAGTTGATTCACCTAAAAAAATTAGTTACAGATGTCTCTTTCCCAGTTTAAGTCTGTGGGAAAAGGTCTTTTGGGTGCAGTGGCATCACTGGCTGGTACTCTTCCTGGGGGCTTGGAACAATCTGGTTGGTGTTCACAACTACCTGAGTTTAGTTTATGCCTTGGCATTTTCCAGTCTGCTCCAGACACTGTGGATTTTTGATGCGTTATGTGACTTTTTCTCTTCCACCGACCGCTGGAAATCCCTTGTCAGAAACTCATGTGTGACCCTCTCGGGGGTGTTGGCCTCCAGGTTGAGAATCACTGTCCTAATTAACCACAAAAATGTTAGCTGGATTAGCTGGATTTTGCACCAAGTTTACCCTAATACAGCCAAACCTATTGCTAAGTTTAGCCTTGACCTCTTAACCGAATGATTAATCTGTTGCAGAGGCACCATTAACCCTCTGAGACCTGCAGTCCTGACCGAGTTTACTGTCTTTCACAGGTTGTAGCAGGTTCAAAAGAAAACCTGATGAATCCATTGTTACCAATCATGTCTAACACGCTTGTCAGGAATGAGGTTAAAGAACATGCAGAATAAATGTATTTTTGCTAATTATAAAGTGGTGTGGTTGAATATTTTTGCATACTGGGGTCCCTAAACAGTCTTGCATAAATTGGGTATCACTGTAAAGCTGAGACACTTGTGGATCCAACGAGCCCTACTGTATTCATATGTGATGAAGTCAGTCTGTGTAGTAGCCATTTAATTGTAGTGAGACCATTTTTTTTAAAAACATGACCTCACTGTATAAAATGACCTATGGTGACCTGTGGTGATAATCACAGCTTCATCAAACTTTATAGTCACAAACTAGAGACCTGGAGTATTCAGAGGATAAGACATGAAGACGGGGAGAGAGATGCAGGAATACAGCAAATGGAAGAGCACAAGTAAAGTATAAGGGAGATAAGGTTAAGGATCTTGCTCAGGGCCTGAAATGTGCCAAAATCAACTCAATTCATTTTTAAAGCATTTTTGTTTTACCTCAATTAAATGTATTCAATGACATTCAGGAGGAGAGAATGAAGAAGGGAGGGAGTGGGAGGTTGTTGTGACCATGAGGAACTGCAGCTTTATACTGCATGAAGCTTGGAGGCAATTTTAAACCTTCAGTAGACATAGACATAGACATAGACAGACTTTCTAGTCATTCAAGTTATACACACAGTGTGTATTCAAAAGAAATTACAATGTGCTGGCTTACCATACAAGAAAAAGTGGAAAAAGTTGGTGTCACTATGTGACAAATATTTATAAAGTGACACTGCACTGTAAAAAAATAAAATAAAATAAAAAAATAAAATGAAAATAAAAAACTGAAAATAAAATATGCACAAAAATAAGATATGCACTGTAGAAAAAATAAAATATATACTATATAGAAATAAAATTTATACTGTGAGTATTTCAAATTGCACATTGCTTAGTTGTGGAAAGAAATATATTGCACACGTATGTACACAGTAATAAAGCTTAACAGAAATGAACAAGGTCTAATGAACAGGAAAAGTAAAATGTGCCTGTGAAATCATATCAAAACATGAATTGAATTGTGCAATAAATATGTTCACATTAGCCTTGGGGGCGGCAGTAGCTCAGTCTGTAGGGAGTTGGCTTGGGAACCGGAGGGTCACCGGTTCAAGTCCCGACATGGACCAAAAACTGAGTGTGAACTGGTAGCTGGAGAGGTGCCAGTTTACCTCTTGGGCACTGCCGAGGTGCCCCTGAGCAAGGCACCAAACCCCCAACTGCTCTGGGCGCTTGTCAGGAGCAGCCCCCTCACTCTGACATCTCTCCATTAATGCATGTATGTGTGTTTCAGGTCTGCATGTACCATGTATGAGTTTAACAGAGTGTAAATTGAATTTCCCCATTGTGGGACTAATAAAGGTAGATCTTTTTCTTCTTCTTCTAAATCAGTGGTAAGATGTCCCAATCACCCAAATGTTACCAATGTTTGGATCAGTTTACACATGCCATGCCTCCTTGGAATATGATATAAATTAATTTTCTCCTCAAATGGATAGATAACATCTTCAGTATCACAGAAATGTGTCATGTGTTGGCCATTTGTTTTTATTTATGGGAAAACAGCTAACACAAGACAGAAATTCAAAAACTGTCCCAATCACCCTTAATTCACTCTGCAAAATGGACCTTGTGGTGAGATTTTCTGGTCAGTCATTTTAATATTATTTTATAATTATTAAACCAGGATTCATATACACTTGCTTCTCCTGGGTCTTGCCCAAAATATTTTCGCATGAAAAGGCAAAATACTTATTAGGCCTATTACAAGCTATTTGTGTTGTATTTGGGAGCTGAATGTGGATCCACAGATGTCTCTGAGCAACAGAAGGAGTATCTGTTTTTCCAGACAGGTGGACGCACCCACAGATAGAGACAGAGAGAGAGACTGGCTGGTCTGATGAAAAATGTGTGCTCTCTGTGCTGTTCCCCTCTCCGCTGCAGAGAAAGCTGTCCGGCTGCATTCCTTGCCATGATATTCCTTTTGTTGATATGCTGCAGAGAGACGCCCTGATCCTGAATGACTTGTGTGTCTGTAGATGCTACACATGGGACTCTGCAACGTATGGTGCCGTCTTTTATCATTAACAATGTTTTTACATGTGCTTCTATGTGAAGGTATTACGTAATTAACTATTTTTCTGGCCCACAGGCTGTCAGACGCTTTTCCAGTGTTGACTGTATACACTGTGCGTCTGTGTTTGCAGCACTGAATCTATCTGTCAGGATGAAAATGGGTGTGAACAGAGGACGGAAATATAAAAAGAGTCCTCTTATAATGTATAGTAGTAAATGATAATATAAATAAAATGCTTGAATCATCCAATTACACCCAAAGTCAATTAGACGTCAAATTAAAACAAGAAATAGATAAAAAGATAAAACAATATTCTGCTTTTATGCATCTGAAAGAAGGAAGAAGTGAGTTTACTGACAAAAAAAGATTAAAAACAAAATCCTTTCGCTTGTGCATGAAATATTATATTATATGAATGTGTTATTTTCAGAGAAACAGTATTGCTGACCTGCCTAGTGGAAGTAAAAACTGTTTTTTAAATCAGACCTGGGATAATCAACTTGCTTTGCCCATGGGCAACTTTTGCAAGATGTCAGGAGGCCATGAGTCAGTTATTAAATAAGCATTAATAACATTCATCAGATAAAATGATTAAGCATTAAAAGACCCATAACTCATATTTCTATGAAATTCTGCCCATCACAGCCAGTCGCAGCAGTCCCACCTGCCCAGGTTTGCAGGGATTTGAGGACATTTGGGGCTTAACTCCGACATCTGTCGGGGGTCCGGAGGCAAAGGGGCCCCTTCCCACATGTCATCCCCTCTCTCTCCCCCTTTCATAATTATCACTGTCGCTGTCGAATAAAGGCAAAATGCCAAAAATATCAATCCCAAAAAAAAAAAAACAAGCTCTATTCAGTCTGATTGCAGGAAAAAACGCACGAATGCCACCATAATGCTCAAGGCATTTAGCATGAAATTAAATTGCTGTCTTGCTTTTGTCGTGTCATCTGAGCACCAAGTAGTCTGTACTGTACCACTGTACTGACCACATAAATATTCAATGATCAGCATTAGTGATGGTAGATGAAATGAATGTAAAGACTGCTTATGGCAGAAGGGGATGTGGTCCAACAAATACCAGACTTTGAAGCAGGAGACCGGTGTCTGAGACTTTGGTTTTATGTTAGTGATGTTTTGTCACATGGGCTGCACGGTGGTGCAGTGGTTAGCGCTGTCGCCTCACAGCAAGAGGGTCGCAGTTTGGAATCCGGGCTTGGGACTTTTCTGTGTGGAGTTTGCATGTTCTCCCCGTGTAAGCGTGGGTTTTCTCCGGGTACTCCGGCTTCCTCCCACAGTCCAAAGACATGCTGTTTAGGTTAATTGATGACTCTAAATTGCCCGTAGGTGTGGATGTGAGCGTGAATGGTTGTCTGTCTCCATGTTGTCTGTCTCTATGTGCCCTGCGATGGACTGGCGACCCGTCCAGGGTGAACCCCACCTTCGCCCAATGCCAGCTGGGATCGGCTCCAGCCCCCCCGCGACCCCCAACGGGATAAGCAGTTGACGATGGATGGATGGATGTTTTGTCACATGTTTGTCATGTGTTTGTGACCTGTTTTCCATACTTATGTTACATTCTTTACATTATATTCATTTTACTACTTTATATACTTATTTTAAGCCCAGCCATGACATTTTTCCTAAACCTAACTAAGTGGTTTTGTTGTTTAAACTGCGAACGTTACCATAGTTTTGTTGCATGGCTTGCAAATGACATGATATGCATCCTCATGATACACACTTGACTATGTAATGTCGTGCTATGTATACTCTTTCCATTAGTCTATTGTGATGCTTCTTTTATGCATTCAGGCACCTTATTTAGGCTACATTAAAATAAAAAAACCTAAATTTCCATTCCCAATTTATTTTCACTGTGAATTAAAATATGGTTGGTGACCACCAGGCACCCCATCTGTCAGTTGAATATAGCCCCAGACAGTGAACTGACAGGTACTATTATTACGGCTGTCAAAGTTATCACAGTAATAACCTATTAAAGCAAATTTGTTTTGCTACCACTAATCTCTTTAATGCATTATGCAGCTTGTGATTTTTAGGTTGTAGCAGGGTCAGTTTTAAAGAGTAGAGTAAACATACAGATTTATGAAACTAGAAAACCTAATGAATCTATTGGTACCAACCATGTCGTACTAGCTCATCGCGAAGGAGGTTGAATAATGCTACAAATGCAGAACGTATTTGTCATTGTTTTGTGGTGTTAATTGATTTCCTGTTATAAATATATGCATACATTTGCATAAAGCAGCATTTTTGCCCACTCCCATGTTGAGCGTAAACTAGTTGACAAATCAAATCCCACTTTAAGGTACATTTTGAACAGATAAAAAAATGTGATTTGTTTGCAATTAATTGTGATTAACTATGGACAATCATGCGATTAATTGTGATTAAATATTTTAATCAATTGACAGCCTCAATTATAATGTACTTATTGGCTGTGATTCAAATTGAGGCATTTTATTCCTTTATTAGATTAATGAGAGAGAGATGGGGGATGACATGCAACGAAGCTACTCTGAGAGAAGTGGTTTCAACCTTTTCGAGTCACAACCCCCAAAATAATCAGGTTGATGTTCACGAGCCCCCAGTTTTGTTTGTTATGAGCTCGGCGTTGTCCAATGTGCTCCAGGCACTGAGGATTTTTTGTGCATTCTGTGACTTTTTCTCTTCTCCCAACCCGACGGAAAACCAAAATTCAGAAACTCATGTGCACACTCACAAACACTCAATAAAATATATTCGGAGGCAAATTATATCACACAAACAGACGGTATAATGTAAAAAAAATCATTCCCCTGTTTAAAATATATAATTTTAGTTTTGCCCCTTGCAGGAACTCAGCATCCCACCAGCCCCATAAGCTCTACATCCTATGGTAAATAAAGGGGCCCTGCACCCTGTGAGAGATCTGAGTGTCAGGGCCCAGATGAAAAGGCAGGGCAGGACCGAGGGTGGGAGGAAGGGAGAGAGCGCAGGGAACAGGTCGGTCCGGTCTCCCTCCATACGGTGGATATCTGGGCGGTGACACACACCTGTTAACCTGTCTGGGAGGAGCTGCCAGCGTCAGACACTGGGCTGACACGAGTGTATGTTTGAGAGTGTTTGTGAGGAGCCAAAGGGAGAGGAGAGACAGAGTGGGAGCCACAGGGTGAGGAAGACAGAGACGAAGAAGGAGTAAGAGAGAGAGAGGGAGAGACTTTTATGTCCTGACCCCCCACGACCTCCAGGATGTTTAAGAAAAAGGAAAGTAAAGACAATGCGATCAAGGTCTCGGGCAAGATGAGCAAGTGAGTTACCGAATATAATGCACGTATGAATGGATGTGTGTGGTGACACTGTATCTCGGTCATGGCACCCCTCCTCCTGTTCTTCCCCAGCAGAGAACTGTGTCATGTTTCCTGTGCATGTCGTTGTGCTCTTTGTGGTTCCCCTCCTGTTACACTGTGGGTGATAGTTTGTTTCTCCACTGATTTTCAAGTGCTGAAAACTGTTGCTGTATGTCAACGTTAATCCTCAGTGATGGTGAAAGCTTTATGGGTTGTTTGCCAGGCTGTTAACAGGGCCCTGAGGTCAGGTTTACTTTGTAAACACAAGGTGGTACAGTGTGCTTAAAGACTAGAGGTGGAACTAGTGAAAATGTGTTTATGACTAGAGGTGAAAGTCACAAAGAGAACAAATCTCATCAGCTCTTTTCAATCTGCTTCTACAGGTAACCAAACCCCCCAAAAAATATGACTTCACTGCCAGTTTTCACCTAATCTAAACCAAAATTTTGACTACCAAAACATTGTTGTTGGTGATCATATTTCACTGAGACAAATACCGCTCCTCTGAGAAGTGTGTGTGACCTGGCTTAAAATGTAGACATTTTAATACTAATACGAGTTTCAAAATACCTACATTTTACAGGTGGAGGTAGTGCAGAAGGCTGCCTGCAACTTTATCTCGAAAGGTTTTTTAAAAGCTTAATTTGATGTGTAATTTGTGAAATGTTGACGTCCATTTCATGCATTAAAGTTACAGAGACATAGACAGACAGTAAGGAGCCAAATGATCATTGTCATTTGTAAAAATGTGAAAACAGAGTTACTGATCTCACTGCAGGTAAAGAGGGATGATGAAATGATTTCACTCCGTCTAAGTAATGGGGAGTGATGAGAACTGGTTATATTTGTGTTTGTATTCTCACCTTTGCTTGACGTACGGCGATTTAATTGATATAATGGCTTTAAAACCATACAAATTAACACTGACCACCACTGTGTCAGCTGACATGAATGTGGAGACACATTCAGCTGCAGAAATGACTCATAGTTTCCCCTGATCGCCCCTGTCGGGTGTCCCAGTACTGACGTGGTTTCACAGACAGGAGGTGACCAGGTGGATCCACCTTCCCCTGGACACGTTGTCCGACTGCTGAGGTGTGATGAGGGCTGGGCAGTCGGTACTGCTCAGCTGGTTTCTCTCTGTCATGTGGGCGTTGGTTTCCAACCGTTCTTTACGCTGTGACACACAGGACACGCTGCTCTGTTCAGTTCACGCTTACGAGATTTGCCTCACCAATTAAATCAATTAAGGCAGTGAAAGTATGGCTGCAAATAATGATTATTTTCATTACTGATTAATATTTGAATTAGTTTTTCTAATTTATCATTTAGGTTATGAAATGTCAGCAAATCAGCAAGTCAAAAAATATTTTTTACTTCAACAATAAAATAGAAACAATAGAAAAAAAAATGCAGCAAATCCATCCAATATTTCACATATATATGATGCATGACTTTAATGATTAATGACTTGTTGGTAATGCATTTTCTATCCATCGACAAATAGATTAATCATCTGAGAGATGAATCAGTACTTGGTTTCACACTGGTAGCAGTGTCCAACTTTAAAAATCCACTTACAGTGTCGCGAAATGTAAAGAAACTTTAAATAATTGTTTCTAATTAGAAATGACATGCACAGATAAAGCGTACAACATGGTGATGTGATTGTGTGTGTGTGTGTGTGTGTGTGTGTGTGTGTGTGTGTGTGTGTGTGTGTGTGTGTGTGTGTGTGTGTGTGTGTGTGTGTAAGCATGTGGGTGCTGGTGGCTGTATGAGGGTGGATGACGTGATGCCCATAAACACTGATGTCAGTATCCCGGAGGCAGCCATCTTGTTCTGCTGGTGCGATCTGTCATTTACAAAACAGCGCACGTCGTTGGTGACGAGGTGATTTAATAACGACTGTGGCGGATGATGGTACGCTGCTGAGAACCGTCAGTATTCAGTGTAGTGAACAGTCGTTGTGCAGAATGGAGCTTTTAACTTGCATATTCACACAAAATGTGATGTTAAAGGTACTGAGTGAAACGCCAGTTCTTAGCTGCTTTCAACCTCTTTGAGCCCCAAAATTTAACATTTTCATAAACATATACACACTGTGCACATAAACATACACAAAAACATACACGGGGACCTGAGAAGGGATTTAAGTTGTAACTAAATCAGGGAGTGTTTGTGCAAAGTAACTCAAAAAATGCAGACAAGCCCTGTGAAATTATGCGGGTTATCCAGTTATCCTACTTTCAAGTCAAATCAGCTGTAACTGCTTGTTGTTTAGAGATCCTGCTGTGGCCATTCATATAAATGCACCAAAACATTCAGTGTTAAGCCGTTTTTAACTCATTATATTATTCTGGCATTCTTTGCTAGTGGAAGTTGGCATTCAGCTCACTAAACACAAAAAATACATACCAAAAAAGTCAACAGTTATTATTTAAGGGTTTAACTACACAAGGCTCTACTTTAGGGGTCGGCAACCTTTTTGATGTGAAGTGCCATTTTAAAATGTTTTTGTTAATCTGGGTGCCATATCAACATTAAAGTTAGCATAAAATAATTATGACACCACTTTAAAATTTAAATCTAAAACATTTTTCAGAAACATTTTTCTCCCATAATCAGGACTTTGTAATTATATAGAGAGGGGTGTTATACAAGAAGGCTGCCATCCTTATGAAAACGTCCACATCTGAGATGAAGTCATTAACCCGACCAACCTTCCATCAGTCTTGTTCATTAGCAATAAACTTAACAGACTCTGCAAAGAAGCCAATGAATACCAGTCAATCGGAGGCAGAGTCGGGTGGGAATTCATGGAATGCGGGTGGGGAACATTCGGCATGCGGATGAGAGAACATTCTAACGCCTCCAAAAAGAAATACTCTTGCACACTTATTGCTGGTGTGCTATTGGCTAAGATACCACGTACTAATGTTGCATACCCCTGCACTACTGTATTCAAGGGAAGCAACCAGTACACTTCCTCCACAACAGGCAGTAGTGCTGTTTGCGGGGACGAAACTGCAGCAGATCACCTCACAGACGTCTCACACACCTGACAAACACTCACTCTGCACCCCAGACTAAAGGAAACACAGATGCATTAAAGAGGAAACGTGTACTTCCACTTGAGCTTTAACAGCCTCCCCTCCCTCACATCCAGTAGATGTGATAAAAGGATGTCACAATTATTATGCCTCACCAAAACCAACCGCCTCAATTTATTTCATTTAAATGTGAAAAGGGAAAGACCTTAAATATAATGACAATTTTTAGTTTTTCAAGTAGCATCTCATCCTATTATCCTACTATATTAATAACAATACAACATATTAGACTTCAACTTTATTGTTGTTCTTACATTGGTCACCAATCTTGATCAAGGCAGAGACAGGCATTCAGTGTCTGACATGAAGATATTTTAGAAAATGAGAACAAACTTTTGAGTTATTTTTAGAGAGCAAGCAGTACCTTATCTTATCTTATCTTATCAAAAGCACCCCAAGAAAGGACAGGTGGAGTAACAGCATGTAGATCATGCTATCATACAGCTTCATTGATCCGTGCTCTGCTGACTCTTCTGTGTCGTTGTCACCATTGTCTCTTTCTGTAATTTATTTTTTTTTTTCAGGACCAGCAGAGAGAGCAACGTCTCCTCACCTCCAACTGGTATCAGAGATGGTTTAAACAATACCACAAGTATTTCTGTGGCTGAAATGCAGAGAGTTGGGAAATAATTACGTGTACTGTGTATACTGTGTGTGTGTATGTGTACAGCACATACCTGTCTCTCCTGCTGAGTGAGCAGGAATAGGAAGCCCATTGTCAGAGCAGCTGCAGAACCAGATCAGCTGGCAGCTCAGCGAGTCAGAGCCGGAGGAGGAGCGCTGCATTCCTCTGTCGCTGCTCCATCATTACAGAGCTGTGCCAAATTGCTTTCGCGCTGCCATAAATCTACCTTACATGACATACGCTTGTCTTCTCCCTGGATGACTTTGCACTCTGAGGTAGCTTCGGTATGTGAGGTCAATTAACCAGGGTGGTCCTCGCCAGCATTCTTTGATTCGGTGTTACACATCAGCGTTAATTCAAAGGCTGAGGTTAAAGTGCATGAATGAAGTCTTGCAGGTTGTAAAATGAGCCCTGTTAAACTCTGTGGGAGAATGGCAAGAGTTCTGGTACATTTTGAATGATTTACCATATATCAGTGGAAGGATATGTTGCAGCTATGACGTCACTTGAGTTTCCCCACTGATATGAAACTGATTTTAGAGAGCAAATGCTGCCTACATGTTGTAAGGAAGTTTAGTAGTAGTAGTAGGTTGTGAGCCTGGTTGATAGCTCAGGGCGTTTGACCTTTTCTATCCATAAACCAGTCGTTGATGGAGGAGGAGAGAGGAGGTGGAGGGGGAGCCCACTCGGTAGGGAGACAGCATGGCCCATGCCTGGCCAGTTGAGTAGGGTTTTTTAAAAAAACAGATAAAAATTAATATCTTAATTAATTAATTAAAAAAAACACACACATATTAGTATAAGAATGATGATTAAAAAAAGATGGAGAGACAAGAAGAGAATGATGGATAAAAACATTAGGATGAGGATATTTCTCAGAGTTAAAATATAATAAATAAATAAATAAATAAATATACACAGTCTGTGTTGTGTCATAGCTGGGGGCATGGTTTAGAGTAGAGTCGCCATGGGGGAAACAATCCTTTTTGCTCACCCAGATATGCTAGGAAAGCTAGGAAAGTTTTTTTTAATAACAGAAATTTATGTGCATAAGAGTCATGTCATTATATAGAGTCCTTGTCTTCACTCAACAAAGACAGTTACATACAAAAATTAGATAGAATTGGAGTAAATTATTGTTCATATCTTATAAAACAATGGACAAATGACCCAACTAAATGGGGGTCTAAGTGTCATTCCCAGATGTTTTCTATCTGGTTGAATCGTTTGGTAAGTGACACTATTACATTTACTCAATATATGATGACTCAAACTTACCTTTATAATGTCAATACCCTACTGTCATATAATGTTATGATGTACTGGACTTGAATATTTGAGTGACTTGTATGCAGTGTCATGACAGTAGCAGCGCTAATGTTACCCAATGCGTTTAGCCCATGTTTTGACATATGCGATATCACACATCACATGGACTCTTAACTTGATATTCAGAGTCACAAGAGATGAGGAGTTCATCAATGCTGCTGTCATTAATCTTAATGTTAACATAACCTGTAATGAATGCTGAATAGCGAAGCTGACTATCCACAGTTAACATCAGCAATATCATCAACTGTTATCATTACGTTGTGACTAGTCAGAATTGGTATTCATATCTTAAGTTAGCGATATCTACATCATTTTAACTTGACAGAATTTGATTTTAGATATCTAAAAATAACAATGTAGATATCCACAACTGAGAGAGAAAAATGTCTTAGGCATCTTGAACTGGAATCACGACTAGTCATAATTCATTTGCTGATAACCACAATGTGAATTACAGATATTAGGCAACTGAATTGTAGATGTCTGTAATGAGAAACCCCATGCACATGAATGGCAAAAGTTGTTTAAATGGTTCTAGTCAAAATGTAATTACAGAAATCTAAAATTATAGTTTTGCATAGTCAGAACAGAATTAGAGATATCTTGAGTTTTGACGAGACAAAATGACATTGTAGATGTTTCTGATGAATATCCTGTCTAGTAACTAAATGTCAAAATGTCTGGCCATAAACCGCTGAACAGCAGCTTCTGGGTGTGGTAGAACGCTTTATTTACCCCCATGGCGTAGACCGGATGTGACGTTATATGGGCGTTGCCATAAATGCCGTCAGTATCTATTGGCCCTCCACTAAGCCCCGCCCCCTCCGCTACTCCGTCAAGGTGTCGGACTCGCTACCTCTGTCACTAACTGCAACGTGTGTTTGAGGATATATCCAGGATGGCAAGTTTACTCAGCAAGTTAAGGAACAAAACTATTCCTGTAAAGATGGGTAGGTCTTTACTCACTGTTACCACCACAAAGATGCATTCATTATAGACCTAGCCTAGTGCTAACGCTGGTTAATGATGTCCTAACGTACTCTGCTAACGTTGGCGCCACAGGTTTTTTATGTAGAAACGCAGCGTTGTAGAAACATCGTTCTCCTTACAACCTCAGCCTTACGCATCCTTAAGGCACAGCAGTTACATGACCAGCTCGAAATCCTCAAACCAGCCTGATAATGATTAAAAAAAGGGAGAAAATCTTAAATGACTGCATGAGAGTCTATGGAGCTGAGCCACTTAAAACCCGGAAATGAGTTAGCAGCATTTTAACACTTCCGGTTCCGTCTGGTAGTCAATGGGTTTTAGTTAAACGTCTGAAATAAGGTCTGTGGTTAACACAAACTTTAAAGAATTTAAAGTTTTGCTCTACGACATAAAATACATAAAGAAGTACTTGTGGTTTTTGAAGCCTTAATGTTTTTTTAAAAGGCAGTTGCTAACAGGTGGCTAAATGAGATGACTGGTGCCTTCAGATGGGATGGTGTTTACCAAGTTTAGGAGATGGGAAGTCATGAACGCACATGTGTGGCGTTCAAGTGGTTAAGCTGTGAAGAACACCACTGTTAAGCAACGGCCATGTTAACGTTACTGTCCGAGTCTAGAAGCTACAGAGGCTAACAACTTTACAAGCTAACAAGTGGGTAACATAATACAGGAAATGCAAAGACATAATGACAGAGGAGAAAGATGAGGTCGTTGAGAATATCAACATTTTCCTCGGACATATAAAATTGTCAAGAAAAACTATATGTCTAAAATTACACTCTTATGCTCAATATTAAGTTATTATGCTCAATAAATGAACTTCCGTGGGCTCCACCATTTCTCACAACGTCAATAATCACATCACATATTGTGAGCTCGGAGCTTTCAGAAACTTTCCACTTATGAGGTTGTGAATACGACATGAGGAGGGCGCTCTTATGGCCCCAACTCTTAAACACAGTAAACACGACACCATTTGAATGCACCAAACTAAACGTTGTCACACCGACTTGTACAGCCTTGTGTTTACACACGTTCATGCGACCATGGTGTAGTTCATTTATAGACTATATAGAACGTTAGCTTTTTACAGCTGACGATTAGATTCACATTCAAAAATCATTAAAGTGATTAATTTGTGGAGATTTTCTTGCTGAACAAAGTGTGTAAGCTTCAAAAACGTGTGTTTGCCACAGAGCTTATTTTCTGCAGTAATCTCAAACTCAATGGAGAAATCCTTTTTTTTTTTGTCGAAGGAACCAGAATGGTGTAAACTTCCTGGTTGGCCTACAAAAATGCGTCATCCCTGTAGTTGTCAGACCCTCAGCGGAGCGGGATCATGCAATGTTATGATTGGCCAGTATGCATTTTAGGGGTGGGACTTAGTGAAGTGGTCATAATTTGCCTCCAGCTCTCAAGGGTTGCAAAAGTGTTTTAATAAGTTTTTGCAGATCTCAGATCAGATTTTCACATCTAGGTGAATTAATATCAATAACATATTTATATGTACACACTACAATGACATCTGGACTCAGGCAGTTTTAATCACCATCAGAATTAAGGCATTGTACATTTGGACACACAAAGTATCAAATACAGTAATAAATTCAACCTGCAAGTTTGTCTTTAAATGTAAGTTGAAAACCTGATTCACTGAGTGAAAACAGTGCTGACCACAAAGTGTACTACAATCAAAAGCTTGCAAAGTTCCGTTATTTTCCTCCCTTGTTTAAACTCTGATTTGATTTCATTTGCATCCACTATAACTGAACACTAATTCGCCCTTCATTCAGACTCCAAAGACTTAGTTACCACGAATCCTCGTACACACACAAAAAATGTTCATATTATATTGTAACATCACACCGTGGTATCTGGAGAATCCAGGAGAATCTCCATCTCCCTTTGTCTGTCTGAAACATCCCTCTCCCTTTTCTCAGTGGCATCGGCACAGATCAAATCAGAAAACACGTGACACTGAACCTACGTCTCGTAGTGAGTGATTTATCAGGTTGTGTTTGATCTTGATATGATGGGCATCAGTCAGATAATGAACTGCCTCAGTGCAGATTTCTGATAGTCTAGATCTTAAAATAGCTTTTGCCTCATGTCCTCGTGTCTTTAGTTCTTGTTAAAAGATGCTGAAAAAAATATAGACCACTTTTACTTTATACAGTTCTTTAAAATGCATCTTTCATGGTATGAATAAGTATAAATGTCCCTTTCTCAAATAAGATAAACATCAAATTAAAGAACTCAAATAATTTCCAAATTTGGGTTCACAGGGTTTTCTTTTTTGAGTTTCTTATTTTACATTTTCAAAACTTTGTCAAGTTTATTGAGAAAATGTTTCCTTGTTTGGTCACAGATCAACTGAGTAGTCTTTTAGTTTTTCATCCATTTTTCCCTCTCACCCTCAACAGTAAGAAAAATTAAGGAAACAACCAATATCACACTAATGGCAACATTTACAACAAGACTTAAACCATCAGAAAAACGCAAACATTTGTGAAACACCACACACAAGAAATAATAGAACACATACAATATACACATATTCACACAAAATGAAGATAAGAAAATAAAAAATTTGAGCCAAAAAAATCAACAACATCTAATCCAACAAAATGAATAATGAGGCACAGTCGTCACAACCAGGCAAGAAGGTCAGAGAGTCAATGTGGTTTAGGGGAGGTTTCCAAGTCTTTTCAAAAGAAGTCCATTGTTTTCTCTTCAGTATTTATGATCAATGAGATAATCGTCTATTCTTAGCCTCTGACTAAGAATGTAAAACTAAAAGGACATCCTGGCCACATCTACAGCTGAGTATCAGTCTCTCAGAGGAGTCAGTGGGACTGTGAGAGGGGTTGTGGAGCATATGAAGGAAAACACTGATTTGATCCTCGATAACTCACCATCTGATCTTTACTTGTGGCTTCATCACTGATCTTTTTTCGACTCCTCCTCCTCTCTCCGCAGGGCCCAGGCCAGCAACTTAGCCATTCTGATTGCCCAGATGCAAAAGAATGCCGACACGGTGGAGAAAGACATCCTCCGTGCCGAGGAGCTGCTGGCGGTGGTGAGAACACACACAGAAAGACAAATACAAACTAATGCACAAGTCTCTTTCACTGGCAGCCTTTAATTATTGTCTACGTCCACCAGGATGCTGAGAACGACAAGAACGAACAGCCGACCCAGCATCAGGCTGAGATATCGGACAAACTGGGTGAGGCTGAGGTCCTCCTGAAGGACCTCTTCTTGGATGTCGACAAAGCCAAGAAGTCCAAACACCCACAGGCCCGAGAAATTGAGAGCGAGTGAGTAGCATGGAATGGCAACATAGCTGCACAATGGAGTGGCGTCCCCTCAGAGCTTTTTTTGAAGATTTAATAGATTGACAGACAATTAAAATAATTAACAAAATTAACTGAAATTAAACTAGATAAAGTTTCTTTTCATTATTATTTGTTGATTGTGAAATGGAGCAGGATGAAAAACTCTCACAGTGACTGGAGCTTAAAATATTATTTTGTCTGCATTTATTCATATGATTATTTCAGAATAAATTTCTCAATAAAGTTCTTTGTTTCTTTGCGTCTCCTCTGCCCTCCGGTGACTCCAGCGTCCTCCACCTCCATGAGCGCTGGTTGAAGGACTGCGCCGTCTACAGAGACATCTTCGAGCAGGTCGACGACGTGTCACGGATGCCCAGAATCAACTGGGGGCCTGTTTTCAACGAGAAGCAAGTAAGTATGATAACACTGAACATTTGAGCCAGTCTGCTTAAAAACAATTTGAAGGTCCAGGACTCATGTTATTCTTTGATCTTGGATAACAGTATTGGCAGTATTTTATGTTTCTCATTGTCATCTAATCCAGTGAAAAGACCAAAACCAACAATGATGCTACGAACAACATATGTTGCCTGTATAGCCAAAGCCTGATATAACGTATTCCTCTATAGAGCACTATAATAGTAATAATATAATAGTGCTGTAATAGGGTGACCAGGTGTCTCACTTTAGGAGGGACTGGCCAGCATTTTTATCTCTTGTGCTGTGTAGCACTTCATAACGTAATCACTTAAATATAGTAAAAGCTCATAATGTCTTTTTTTTTTGATTGGGGAGTTTTTCCTTATCTGATGAGAGGGTCGTAAATTGTGATTTGTGGTTTTGGGCTATATAAATAAGGTTGACTTGACTAATAATCAGCATATAACGTAATAAAACCGGAGCATCCAGAGAAAACCCACTAACACAGGGAGAACATGCAAACTCCACAAAAAAGGGATTTGAACCTGCGACCCTCTTGCTGTGAGACAACAGCGCTAAGCACTGCACCACCATGCAGCCCCCTTTACAGAGATGATGCTGAATTTAGTATACTGGTGATTCTTAGAATGTGAAATAATTACTCAATACATAATTAATACATTTTTTTGTTTTGTTTTTACAGTTTTGTAGATTGTTACCTAAAATGATTTGCTGGTTTTGGCTGTTTCTTTTTTTTTTAAATCTGGCTTTTATCCAACTGACTGAAGAAAGATAAGATACTCCTTTAATAGTCCCACAGTGGGGAAATTTGCAGCAAAGGGGATAGTGCAAAAATAAAAGTAGAGAGACATAAAATATGCAAATTTAAATAGATGGAAATATAAAAATAAGAACAATATATACGGTATTGAAAATAAACAGACTATTAGCAAAATTGCACCAGTGGAACAAATAGATATTCCTCAGTGATTGTAATGAAATTTCACCTTCACCTTTACACCTGAGTAGTATTGATATTACACAGTCGGTGTACAGTATAGTGCAGTTATTGTCAGTTTTAGCAGGGAAGGCTGTCATCACGGCGTTGTGTTCGCATGTGGGTCAAGTGCAGGCTGAGTGGTCACCATATTTGCTTCGCTATGCCCAACGGGGAAAATTGCACATCAGCACAAAATCACAAACTATGCAGATTTAGGTGTAATATGATGGAAACTACAACAAAGAAAAATCTTTCATTATTATGAGTATTTATAAGCAGGTGGAAGGCGATTCTCTGAGTTTTTTGTGAAATTACGGTAAGCAGTTATTTTTCAATTTCACACGGGGGGATACAACATGAAGCGACACAATTTATAGTGAGTCTCATAAGAAACATGTGGCTCAAAAAGATGTGTTTCGATCTACGGGTGCATTCGGGCAAAGCATAGGTTACAAGATAAGGGGCGGAATAGAAATGTTTATTATTTAAGTCAGGGTCAGTTTAGTTCAATCACGGCGTTCTACAGTCTTATTTCTTCATAGCAGACTGTTGTTATGTGGGTACTATTCTGATCTCAGACTATGGAGGACCATTTTTGTGTCAAATTATTGATTTCTTAAGTAAGTAGCGGTGTAATAAGTGGGATAATGTGTAGCTAGCGGGTCATTATTGTGAAAGAAGATCACCCTGTTGGGGTTTCTTTCACACCAATGACCCACTAGCTGTACATTATCCCTTACTTTCAGTAAGTACCGTACCTTACAACCTCTCAGCCGTGGTAACGTGTCCCACATTGTCCCATGTAACATACTCTTTGACTCCCATTTGGTTTGTTGGGATCTGGTCACTCTACCATGTAAAGTTTTAAAGTACCGGTAGTTAAAAGTAGGATCTTGAAGTACAGGGAGCCAGTTGTAGTTGTAAGTTGTAGTTTGCTATTAGTTGATTTAGGTGAACCAGAGAAGAGTGTATTTTAGTAATCAAGCCTAGATGAGACAAATGCATGAACAAGTGTTTCAGCATCAGACAAGTTTCTTAAGCAGTCTTGGTAATATTGATTATGTTCTTCTCCGGAGAGACTGGGATCAAAAAGAGTGCTCAGCCTGTTAGATTTGCCCATTTTGTGGTTATTTTGTCTCTACATACCATTAACTGTGCTCTTCCTGTGTCTGCACCCTCAGAAACTGGTGAACGCGGAGGAGTACGGCCCCACCATGGCCGACCTGGAGAAGCAGGTCGCTGCTCACAACATCCTGCACAAAGAGGTCGAGGCCTATAACTCTCAGCTCTGCGTCAGCTCCGCGGGCAGCAAGGTGGACACACACGAAAACACATTCGCATGATATTCTGGCACTTTGAGCACTTTGAGCAGTTTGCATTCACCACAAGCTGATTAAAACATTTATTGTCCCGCTTGCCTTCTTTAACCATAATGAAAAACTGTTTCTCACAACTTACATGTTGTTGTCTTGTCTTTCAGGAAAACTATTTAGCCCTGAAGAAGCAGTACAACAATCTGCTGGTGAGTTGTGTTCGAGTTGCCTGTAACGACAGTGAGCATTTATTTGGAGGTCTCTCAGAAATGTTTCACCATTTTCTCTTTAATATTTCCGTTTTGATCTTAAATATACAATTTTTACTCTCTTCTTTTCATGCATCAAAACTGAATTCGGTTATAGCATCTTTGTAAATAAAATGCAGAAACAACAAAATAGATTTTGAGCTATTTGCCTTTTCTCCCCAAGTGATACACCAGTTGTTTTGTATATTTTCAACAAGAAATACATTATGATAAGAAGCCAAAACTCTCAAAGTACTGTTTTATTTTGACATAAACATTTATACTTTCAGAACTTCTCAGGTTTAATTGAGTTTTATGCAATTTCTCTTCAGGACAACTCCAAATGGCGTCGCCACTACCTGAACAGCCTGTATGAATACATGCACGGCTGCAACAAGGAGCTGGCCTTCCTGGCAGAGGAACAAGATAAGATCAAGAAGCAGGACTGGAGTGACCGCATGGTGGACCCACCTGATGTCCGCAGGCAGTATGAGGTTAGGACTGATGGGTTGTTTTAAGTCTAAAATAATGAGATGGCGTTTCTTGTGGATCCAGACTTGCATTGTTTGTTCTGTACTTGGATAACCAGACATGTAAATAATCACCCTCTTTGATTTGATCTTAACCAGAACTTCAAGAACAACAGCCTGCTGTCCCACGAGAGCGAAGTGAACAAACTCCAGGACGAAGGAGAAAGACTTGTTGGACTGAAGCACCCTGCCAGTGAAACAATACAGGTAAGTCTCATTTCCCAGAAGACACTGCAAAGACAACACTTTGAAGGCCAAAGTCTTTACCCTTAAAAACGTCTTGAACTTGAACCTCTTAGATTGCAATCTGTTTATTTGGATTTTCTTATATACAATATAACATTGGTCAAAGACATGATATAATACCAGTACATATATACATATAATACATATCAGCAAGTCAAAGCAGAGTCATGAAAAATGGAAATAAAAGAATAAAAATATATTTTAGAAATGGTAACTACTTGCAAAAGCCAAAATTAATAAGGATTTAAAAATAAATGAAAATAAAGAGAGACAAACAAACAAGAAAATTAGGGCCGTTAAATTTAACGGCGACGATAATAAAAGGTTAATTTAGTCCGGGATCAGTTTTAAAGCTAGATCTCCGGGCAGGATTCGAACCTGGGGCTGCTGCAGCAAGGGCTTCAGCCTTTGGCACATGGGGCGCCTGCTCTACCAAGTAACAGCGCCTCAAGGCCATTTTCAAAGGGGTCCCTTGACCTCTGACCTGCAGATATGTGAATGAGGTTAATTTAACTCATAATAATATTACATTATACCTCCAGGCTCAGAGAGATACTGTTCGAAACGAGTGGCAGAAATTCCTCAATCTCTGCATCTGTCAAGAGACCCACCTGGACAGCGTGGAGGAATACAAAAGGGTAAATATGGGACACTGTACTCCACCATTTCTCCTTACCATGATCTGCATTTGAGTCGGGTTTGTGTGAGAAGATTTGCACTTTTTGTCTGTTTCTCATGCACTGAATTCATCTCCCTCTCGGGCGACATATTGAGGTTTTATGCTGTTTTCCAGTACCAAATGGACACTGAGCAGCTATCAGAGACACTGACCAAACTCAACAGCAGCCTGGACCCAAAGTCTGTCAGCAAGAAGAGCAACTCAGAGACGCTGCTGCAGCTCGAGGTACAGAGGAATTTCTATAGTCATTATTACAGAGACAGGATCAAGGAGAATGGATATAATATTTTCAACATGCACTTCCCTGAGGGAGAAACCTACTTCTCTTATTGTCAGTAGTTAGATGGAGTAGAAATGCAACAATTAATTGATTAGTTTTTAAATGTTAAATTAATTACCAACTATTTTGGTAATCGATTCATTGGTTTGAGTCATTTTTTAAGAAAAAAAAGGTTAAAGTCTCTGATTCTAGCTTCTTAAATGTGGATATTTTCTGGTTTCTTTACTCCTCTATGACAGTAAACTGAATATCTTTGAGTTGTGGACAAAACAAGACATTTGAGGAGGTCACCTTGGACTTTGGGAAACACTGATCAGTACTTTTTACCATTTTCTGACATTTCATGGACCAAACAATTAATCACTTAATTAAGAAAATAATTGTTAGTTGCAGCCCTGATATGAAGAAGAAATGGAGGATGACAAGTTAGCTTTGGAGCAGAAAAAGTGTTATTATTATTATTATTATTATTATTATTAATAATAATAATAATAATAAGAATAACACTTTTTCTGCTCCAAAGATAACATGTCATCCTCATTTCTTCTCAACGTTATGCATTTGTATATCTTTTTTCTTGACTTTATTATTATATATGTTCGTTTATTATTATTATTATTATTATTATTATTATTATTATTATTATTATTATCTATTTTTATTTAATTCGTCTATTTGACAGGAGTCATGATCAACAGAATAAAGAACTGTAAATTTTAACTTGTGGTGCCGTCAGATATTAAAAAGACACTCAATTTAAAAAATAGGATAGAATAAATCAAATCCTATATGCTGCATAATAAATGTGCAAAAAATACGACAGTACAATAAATAATGACACATTCTTTCATTTAATAATTCCCCTATTTGTTTTCTTTTTATAAAGGTTAGTAAATTGTTTGCCTTTATTTAGATACGACTCTCACGACCTTAACTCAGTTTAAAAGAGGTTAATTCTGAACAAGAGGTTCAGCTCATTGGGTTTCTCCCAGCATTCACACTAACAAAATTTATCCTGTATCCCAAAGTTTGATAAACAGAAATAGATTCATTTTGTAGTTTTTTTGATACTTCAATATTGTTTTGGACACAGAAATTGCATCATTAGAGATGAAGAGCTTCAGTCTTATTTCCTGGATGATGTACATAATGGATGTAGGATTTGTTGCTATCTACTACTGAGATGAGTATTTCTAAGATATCTCTGTGCCTGTTTCCCACCAGACCGAGGACAAGGCCGTGCAGAGCAGCGAGCAGCTGCTGGCTGACCTGAGGAGACGCAGCACCACCATCGCCCCTCTGAAGCTGCGACGCAACGCCCCCAGCAGATCCATCACAGTGGAGTCCCTGTGTGACTGGGAGACAGATAAGGTGGAACAGAAACTCTCAAATATCCACAGCTGAGATGGCTCAGTTCAGATGTCCACTGATGTTTCTTGTCTAAACTTTGTGCTTTATTTATTATTATTGTCTAGGCTTCTCTGGAAAGAGGCGAGAAGTTCACCCTGAAATCAAACTCAGACATCAACTGGAACGTTACCGCCTCTGATGGGACAACAAAAACCTTTCCGGGAGTTTGCTTCCAGATCCCTCCACCTGATACAGAGGCCATTGACAAAGTGGACCTGTAAGTAATACAAGGTTGTGTTATTGTGCAGCTGCAACAAACTTATGTCAGTAATACTGTTTCTGTTCATCTTTTTCTTGCTCCTTAGGTTGGGTGGTGAACTGGCAGACATCAAGAAGAGAAGAGCTGCTCTGGTGGCATCGTTGAAGAATCACAAATCGGAGGTCTCCAGGCCCCAACAATCAGGTCATTATCTATAAATTAAATCCTAATTATAAGGCATCATTGGTTCTATTAACCATGATGATTATTTACAACCGATTGCACAAATTGTTTTTCATTTTCATCTTAAGGGCACAATCGGACGAGGCAATCAATAAACTTCCCTGCATGTTCTTTCAGCCCCAGTGTCTGCTGCCCCAGTGGATCCCAAAGTGACAGCCCTGGCTCAGCAGCTGGACAATCTGGACGGTGACCTGTCCAGCGCTGAGCAGAGCATGCTGAGCCGCATGCGAGTCCCGCTGAGCCGCTCCGACCCGGCAGGAGATCTGGCCAAGAGGCTGAGGGAACAGGAGGTGAGAGGAATAAAACAGAGACAACTGTGTTTTTCCTTTAATCTTTATTCACTGGAACCAAAGATAGTTCCTGTAGGCATGTTTCTGACTGAATTCTTTCTGTCAGCTCTTTAGAGTGAGGTTAAATACCACCAATTTACCAAATCTCGTCAACCATAAGGATCCACGGATAAATTGTAGAAAACTGCTGAAACATTTAGACCATGATGTGTTTCATTTTTTTGAGTTTACAGTTTGATCGAGAAGGAACTCTAGATGATTTGATTATTTGACAACACCTTACAGTATATGAGTGTCTAAAGTATCTACGTCTGTCCCTTGTAGGAAGCTGCCAAGGCTCTGAAGGCTCTGGAGCAGCAGAAGCTGGCAGCTCAGGCTGACCTGCAGCCCCTGCTGTCCAAAGATCCCAACGGTGCCTCCTCTGCACTGCCACTCAAACTGAGCGCTGCCAACAATAAGCACGACAGCATCGCAGCACTCGCTGACCTTTACACCAAGAAGTAGGTGTACGTCTTATTTGGGGACTTGTGTTTATGTAGTGACATGGTAGAGGGGTTTTGTCGCCAATGAAAATATAAAAAGTTATTCCTGTTTTAAAACTGCAGATTAAGACTTTTTTTGGGGGGCAGCTGTGGCTCAGAGGGTAGAGCAGGTCGTCCACCAATCGGAAGGTCGGCAGTTTGATTCCTGACTCCTTTGGTCAGAAGTAGAAGTGTCCTTGAGCAACACGCTAAAGCCCACATTGCTCCAGAATGCTGCACAATCGGTGTGTGAATGAGTGTCTACTTAAGATCCTGATGGGCAGGTTGGCACCGTGCAGTGTATGAATGTGTGTTTGTGAATGGCTGAATGCTGTAGTGTGAAGCGCTTTATGTTGTCGGAAGAATAGAAAGGCGCTACCTTCAAAGAGCGCAATAAATGATAAATAAGAAATGTAACAAAAAAACATTAAAACCGGTCACATCTTTATAGGCGTACATCTGTCTGTTTGTAGAGTTGTGCTACTGAACTAAATAATCTCAGTAGGTCTACACTTCATCAATTCATTCATCCCATTTTGTTTTTTTTTTTTTTTTTTTTCTTTTTTTCACCAGAGGGAAAGCATCTCTCCAACTGGAGAATCAGATTAAGAAGGTAGACGGCCTCGTCTCTGGGTTTGAGAAAAGGCTGAGTGATGACAGTCCAATCCCTGACTTGCCAAGTGCAATCCAAACCCGCGCTGAGGACATTCAGGTGAGAAGAAACCCTGCATTTAAAATCGTACCTCTGCTCCATAAAAGGCGGTTCTTTCTACGATTCAAAGTAGATTTGACAGATTTTAAACTACACGTCTCCTTTGCTGTATTCAGTACCAGCGGAAGTCTGTGGCGGCGGCTCAGGATGACATGAAGAAGCTGAGTCAGGATCTGGAGACCACGGAGCAGCTCTGCAGCTCTCTGCAGCAGGGCTACCAGGAGTACTGCCCTGATATCCAGCGCCAGAGAACTGACGTCAAGCAGCTGCAGACCCGCTACTCCAATGTGACCAACCAGCTGAAGGAGAGGTGAGAAACAAATCCCAAAGATCCCCAAAGGAGTCATAAGATAAACGATAAGTAAAGGGAAAGGAAAGAAGAAAAGAAGTGACAAACATATTTTGTTTATAATCTTTGCTTTATTTTGTGAAATCCAGATAGTTTCGCTTCTATTAAAAGTATTCAAATGAAACAACAGGGACAGAGTTTGCATGTTCTATTGTGTATACAAATTCACTACTATGCCTCGACTCAAACATAGAGTATTATGCATAATTTGAGATGTTTTTTTTCTTGGTTCTGTCTAGCTAAAGGCAATTTATGATGCAAATAAGAGGATTAGGCTGATCCTTATTTCACTGAATTTTTAACCGCATACATACAGTACACAAATAAAGCAGCTTACACTGAAATGATGTGGTTAGGCAAAGGTTATACCCGAGATATAAGTATTTTTTTGGAAAAGGAAAGAAAGAAAGCAAAACCTTTTGAATGTGAAACCTTTCACAAAGTCAGTTATTTAATTTTCTGCCATATTGATGAATCCTCTCAGAGAAAACCTCTTACAAGAAGCTGCAACCAAGAACCAGGAGTTCCAGAGTACATCTAGGTCCCTGAAGTCCTTCCTGGACAACCTGCCGCGAAACGAGATGAGCTACAATGATAATCTGTCTCAGGTCACTGCCAGGCAGAGCTCCCAGGAGGTAAGGCTTGATTTATTTACAAATATGCATTGTCCTATGTAAATCTGTAAAAAAAACTTGATTAACATCTGTTTAACGTTTCATCACAGAGGGTGGCCGATGACCTGAAGAGGAAGGGAGATGACATGGACAGAGTGACTGACCTGTCTCAAGACCTGCAGGGTCTACTCAATGTAAGAGATTAACAATACAATGCTTTAACATATTAGCAAGACAGTGTATTGGTGATTCTAGTCATCACATAAAAAGAAAATACTACTGTTGTTATTATCAGTGATGACATCATTTTATAACCTTTCTAATTCATGTTTTTTTTAATAAAAAGTGAATTAAACCTTCATATTGTAATTCAAGTGTTCTGAGAGAAAACTAGACTTCTGCACCTCCTCACGACTCTGTTTTCAGGCTTTAAAAAATCGAGCCTGTGACAAGAGACTTTGGCCAATCACAGGTCATTTCAGAGAGAGAGTGTTACTATTGGCTGTGTGCCAGTTGGTGGGCAGTGCTTGGTATGTCCTCAACAGATCTCAACATGGCTGCCGGGTCACAAACTTTCTCATTTTACAGCTAAACAGTAACTACAAGATGTTTCTGAAAACATTTGAGGAGAGAAATAGTCATTACAGTAACAAGATATTAATTCATATTTGATCAGCGCTGCTTAGTTTAACCATTTGATCAGAGTTTGTGAGTGATTGACAGCTGCTCAGAGGCGGCAGGCTCTAGCTCGGCTCTGATTGTTTTTTTTTCCTCCGGTCTGTGAAATCTTGCAGATGCCATTAGGAGCACTGGAGGACACAGAGGAACATATTTTTTTTTTTCAGATTACCTGTTTCATGCACTACTGTCACAATATAGTGACCGATATATATTATTTCTACCCACTGCTGCTTTAATGACTTTGTGCTCAAAGCCTAATTCTTTACTGTGTCTGTGCAGGAATACGAGTCCAACGTTGACAAATACAACAGCACACTTGAGGATGCTGGAGTCACTGTTACCAAGAAACCTAGTATGCTCACATTGGCTGAGGCAGTTCAGAAAGAGGTAATATCTGAATTCCGTTAAGTTTTTAAACATCATGTAAATGTGTTGTTACATTTATTAAAAGATCAAGGGGGCTGATGGTTTGCTGCTGTCTCTCCTGTTTATTACAGGAAAGGGATCTGGTGAACCGCTATGCGGAAGCAACAGCTGAAAACGCCCAACGCCAAAAACAGATGGGCTTGGCTAAGACTCTCATTTTACAAGTAAGAGAACAGGACATGAATAAAAACAGCCTCTTCATTATAAAATATGTTTTCCATAAACTACCTAAATCTATATCACAACTTATTGTCAATCAAATGATTTGCTTTTCCTGCTGCAGAACGAAGAGAAGATCCAACTGGTGGCACAGCAACAAGTGCAGCTTGAAAACCAGCAAAGGACTTCTTTAGAGCTAGAGAGTCTGTATAAAGAGCTGGAGGAAGAGAAGGAGAGGAAAAATCATGCCGAGACAGACCTGAGAACCTTCAAAGAGAGGATGATGTCGCTGAAGAGTCGCAGAGGGGTGGAGCGCGTCGAAGAGAAAGAAGTGCTGCAGTATTACCGCGACCCAAAACTGGAAAGTGATTTGGCTGATCTGCAGAAAATACTGCATGAAGAGTCCGTGAGGCGTAGCACCACCCACACCGAGGTCGAAGTGGTTAACAAGAAAATCACCATCCTGGAGGACACCCTCAAAAGCACTCCACCCAAACTGGTGACCAGAGAGGTGACAGAGTTTGAGAGAGATCCTCAACTGGACATAGAGGCCGCTAAGATTAGAAACGAGATAGCAAGGATAAGGGATGAAATTCGAGTGAGAGATGGGGAACACATTCAGATGAGAACAGAAGTCACGATTCTCCAGCAGAAGAAACCGACCATCAAAGAGAGGGTGGTTAAAAAGGAGGTGGTGAAAGTGGAACAAGACCCAGAGATGTTGAAAGCAGTGCGAACATTTGAGGTGGAACTTTCGGGTGAGAGCAACAAGGTCAAGCTCCTAAATGATGAAATCTTCCAGACAAGGAGCCAGATAAATGCGCTTGAGAGACTGATTCCTAACATTAAGCCAAAGATCATCACTAAGGAAGTGAAAAAGATTGAACAAGACCCCGAGCTCATCACTGAATCTAAGAGGATTCGAACAAGCATGGAGGAAGAGAGGGTTGAAAACAACTCTCTGTCCAAAGAGTTGATGGAGCTTCACAGTCACTATCGAGAAGTTCAAGGCTGGAAGCCCAAGATTGAGGTGAAGGAGATCGTTAATGAGATCTACCGGATAGACCCGAGCACAGAGGTGGAGATAATGCGGCTCAGGAAAGACATACAAGACTGCAACAAGCAGCGCTCTGATGTGGATAGGGAGATCACCCAGGTCACAACTGATGTGAATATCCTTCGTTCTGAGAAGCCCAAGGTGGAGATAAAGGAAGTTCTCCAAGAGGTGGTCAAGGAAGAAAGAAGCCCTGAGAATGAGAGAGAGATCCAGAGGCTAAATGATCAGGTAAACTATTTACACACCACTTACAACTCCCATCTGGACCAGGTGAGAGTTCTCAGGAGAGAAAGAGATGAATGGAAGACAGAAAAGTCCAAGATAGAGACCAGAATCCTCACCAGAGAAGTCATCAAGTATGAGCCTGATCCTCTGCTGGAGAAAGAAGCTGACCGCTTGAGGAGAGTTGTGCGGGAGGAGGCGCAGTTGCGGCGCAACACTGAAGAGATGGTGTTTGACCTGCAAAACAAATACATCCTGCTGGAGAGACAGAAGCCCGAGGAGAAAGTGGTTGTGCAGGAGATTGTGCGTTTGCAGAAGGACCCGAGGCAGGTGCTCGAGCACGAGAGGCTCAGCAGGAGCCTGGATGAGGAGGTAATGACCCGCCGTCAGCTAGACCTAGAGTTGCAGCAGCTGAGAACAAAGGTGGAAGAGAAACTGAGGATCCTCAGAGAGAGCGACGAGCGCCAGAAGAGGACTCAAGCCGAGTTTGAACTCAGAGAGATCCGACTGCGCATCACACAGCTCGAAAATGCCCCACCTCCTGTTGAGGAAAGTATTGTTGTCGAGGAGGTGCTGAAGGTTGAAAGAGACCCAAAACTGGAGAGGATGACAACTGGTGTTCGGGCAGACATGGACAAGGAAACCAGCAACATCCTGCGTATCCAGAGAGACATCCGTAACATCACCCTAAAGCTCGAGATCCTGCAGAAGGAGAAGTCTGGTGAGAAGACGGTGTACAAAGAGGTTGTCCGCGTTGAGAAAGACCAGGCCGTTGAAGCCGAGAGGGATCGCCTGAGGGAACAGGTGTCTCAGCATAAATTTACCAGACAGGACCTGGAAGATGAAATCAGACGTGTCAATGGGAAAATCACCGTCTTGATGGACAACAAATCCAGCTCTTCAAGAGAGGAGACTAGCCTAAATCTGAACAAAGACGCCTTACAGAGGGAGAGGGACAACCTCACTCGGGAACTCAGGACACTCGAGGCCTCGAGACACGATATCAGTCTGTCCTTCCAGCAGCAGAGCAGGCTAATGAGTGAGAGAACGCAGATGAGCAGGCAGAGAAGCCTCAAGATGGAGTCCGATGTTCAGCGTCTGGAGAGGGAGATCCTGGATGAAAAGGACAAGATCCATCAGCGAGACAGCACCATCCGGGAGCTTCTGCTAAACTTGCAGAAAGAGGAGCATGCAGAGACGAGGACCAAAGAGACCAATGTCTCCACCAAAATCACCATTCTGGATCCAGATACAGGCAAAGACATGTCTCCGTATGATGCCTACCTGCAGGGCCTGATTGATCGTCAACAGTACATTCACCTGCAGGAGCTGGAGTGTGACTGGGAGGAGACTACTTCCCTGGGACCAGATGGGGAGACATCTGTGCTGCAGGATCGCAAGAGTGGAAAGCAGTACTCCATCAAAGATGCCCTTAAGCAAGGCCAGTTGACAGAGTACGATCTACAGAAGTACAAAAATGGCAAGATGCCCATCTCAGAATTTGCCTTGCTGGTTGCCGGGGACATTAAGAAGCAACCCCAGTTCAATTCAATCCACAAGTCTACCAGAACAACGGTGAATTCGTTCCGCTCAGACCTCTCCATCTCTAAAGAAATCTACCCAGTTGCTGGAATAGTGGATACAAACACTGACACCTGCTTTACAATACGCAGCGCCACCCTGCGTAAACTCATCGACCCCACCACCGCCCAAAAACTTCTGGAGGCTCAGGCATCAACAGGCGGCATCATTGACATCAGCAACAAAATGAGATACCCAGTTCACAAGGCAGCGCTCAGAGGCCTCATTGAAGACAGTCAACTCCAGAGGCTACTCAATGCACAAAAGGCCTTTGCCGGCGTTGAAGACCCCATGACCAGAGAGTGTTTGTCCGTGGGAGAAGCTGTTCAGAAAGGCTGGATGCCAAAGGACACAGCCATTCACTACATGGAGGCGCAGCACTTGACGGGAGGGCTGGTTGATCCCAACACCGGCCGCCGAGTGAGCATCTTTGACGCCATCGGGTCCAAAATGATCGACAGCACAATGATGAGAGAGCTGCAGTCCGAGACAACCTATGTCAAGGATATTGTAGATCCAATCACGAAGGAGAAGATCAGCTACAAACAAGCTCTGGATCGCTGTAAGACAGACCCCGGGTCAGGCTTACCAATGCTGCCTGCCTCCTCTAAAGATACTGGTTACTCTAGATATGCAAGATTCTAAATATGTTTACTACATAGTTGCAGGTATCTGGTCTGTGGAGTGATGTGGTAAAATAAACAATAAATGTACTATTATTATATTATGGGAAATCCATACATTAATTACAATGCACATTTTGAGTCAGGAAATGTCTTCAGCTGCAAAGCTTTCTGTCTAGCCAAAATGATTGCTGCTGTGTTGCCTTTGTTTACCAAACATGTCTGATGTGGGCATGTGTTTGATTTAATTTAAAAAGAGTAAATATAAATGCAGTTTATTTTCTTTGATGCTGTGTTATTAGGGATACTGGGGCATGGTGCAATGCTATTTACAAAGATTGGTTTGATTCTGTATTACTCATGGGCTATCCTTGACACTGTTGACTTTAAACTCAATCTTGTTTGATACTTTATGAAGAAACAAATATCAATAAATATAAATTATAATGGTTAAAGAACATTGACTCCCTCACTGTCTGTGCTGTGTATGCTGTCTTTTTAAATAAAACACACAGGCGGGTACAGTTTTTCAGTGTTTACTTTCAAGAACATAATACCAGATTCAATCTTATTGGCATCTGCAAGATTTCACAGACCAGACATTAGGTAGCGCTGATCAAATATGAATCAATATTCTGTTACTGTAAAATGAGGAAGTTTGTGACCCAGCAGCCATGTTGAGATCAGCAGAGGAAATACCAAGCACCGCCCACCAGCTGGAGCAAACTTTCTCATTTTACAGCTAAACAGTTATATAGAGCTATATATCCATCCATCTGCAACTGTTTATCCTGTTAGGGGTTGTTGGAGGGCTGTAGCCGATCCCAGCTGGCATTTGGTGAAGGCGGGGTTCACCCTGGACAGGTCGCCAGTCCATCTCAGGGAGAGACAGACCATCATTCACACTCACATTCACACCGATGGGCAATTTAGAGTCCTCAAGAGTCCTCAGTATATATACATATATATATATATATATATATATATATATATATATATATATATATATATATATATATATATATATATATATATATATATATATATATATATATATATATATATATATATATATATATATATATATATATATATATACATATATATATATATATATATATATATATATATATATATATATATATATATATATATATATATATATATATATATATATATATATATATATATATATATATATATAAAACATAGCATTTGAAAATACTTTCTGAATACTTTGTGAATTTCCCCACTGTGGGACTAATAAAGGAATATCTTATCTTATCTTACTGATTTGGAGGTTGAATATCATGGTCGAAGCTTCATCATCATACTGCCTGTGTCCAAACGGAGACATGACTAAAAAATAAGCACCATTCATACGTCTCGGACCCAAAACATCAGCTATTATTTCCTCATTGACCAAACATGAAACCCATTCATTTGAGGCTTTCATTGTCAAATAAACACCAGGACTGATAAACAACTGTTAGGGTCAGGGCAGGGCTGCACAAATAATTGAAAATTAATCGTGATCACATTTTTGGCTTCCCACACTTAAATGAACATGATCACATGAGATATTGTTTAAAATGTGCGTTCTGTTTATAGAAAACACTGCTTCATATCAAACAGCCACCAGCCGGTTATTTTGGTAAGATATTATCTATACAACTAATGTGTTTATGATTAATTCAAAAGCATAAAATTGTTTATCTAGATTTTAATGGTGCTAATATTGCTCAAAGAGCACCACACTTATGTACTTAGCTTTAAAATGTAGCCATGAAAGGGGTGAGTATTGCTGTATTTTCCACACTGCAATATATAAAGCAGAAAAAAATTGCAATGTCAGTTTTTTCCAGCCCTAATTTGTACTTTAGCAGGAATGTAGCACAGCATGAAGGTGAAAACAGTGGTTTGTTTATTTTAATGTGAAAGAAAAGGGCCACAGTGCAATAATCGTAATATCAATATATATCAAAATAATTGTGATCAGCATTTTGACCAACACACCCAGGTCAGAAGTAAAAGATAGTCAGTGAATAATCACACTCTGTTAACTTATACAATACATGATCAAACAGGTCATAATTGTGATCAGCATTTTGACCATGATCATGCAGCCCTAGGTCAGAAGTGGGGGTTTTTTGCCTTTCTCAGGGGCACCCCGGCAGTGCCCAAGAGGTAAACTGGCACCTCTCCAGCTGCTCTCCAGACAGCATAGTTACATAAACTGTCTTTTAACTAAATGGTCTTGAAGATCACTGAGCTCACACAATAACAACAGTCCAAACAGCTTCAGGGGCAGAGCTGTAGTCTCTGGGAAACTGAACGCAGATCCTGATCAGGTTGCATGTGCAGGTTGTGCAGCATCACCCTGTTTGTGTTCCCTCTCCCTGAAGAAGCTCCTTTGCTCATTAATGGCTTTCTGGAGAAGGGCGACGTTTACACCATCAACGCAGTTCAGAACACGGGCACGGACCATCGCACCAACTCCTGTAAGGTGAAAAGATCCAGATAAAGGCAGGTGATAGAGGCAAAGTGTCCTGTATTTCTTTACTTTCACTATGCTACTTGCAGGCAGGCTGACCCAGATAGACAGTTTCCTTTTTGACTGATATGTGGACCCAAGAAAAACAAGAAATCTGAGCATCCTAATTAAGTATTCATCATTCCCCAGTCACAACATATTAGAAAGTCTTTCCTTACCCTCAGCATTTTCAACCTCACCCAGAACTATGTACTGGGCCCCAATTATTGGGTTAAAAGGCTCCACAAACAAGGTGTGGACAGCCACGTGGTGCTCTTTTGAAGCATGCTGAGCAGACAGAGTGGCTCTGGACTCCTCAGGCTGATAGCAGACAAGTCTGGAAAATTGAACAGGAAGATTTAATGTCCAGTCTGGAAGAATCACTTTAATCTTTTTTTCAAGGTTTTTCAAGTCTGACAGCTTTATTTACTAGTTACATATGTACATTATATATCATGATGCATTATTATAGATTACAGTAGGGATGCACCAAGACTGATACCGGATCAGATATCCATCTGATACTGACTCAAATAGCTGGATCAGTTCTATGTTTATATAGTACTGTATATAAACTTGTGTTTGGTGGATTATTTCTCTGTTGTTACAGTGATAATTTGCATTGTATTTTAGATCGTTGGAAATCGTTGACTCTTGCTCTGGGTGCTGATAATCAGGCACCACAACACAAGACCACAGGACCTTGTATCCCATCATAGTTTCACAGAATCCAAGATGACATTTTCAAATGTCTTTTTTCGTCCAACCAACAGTCCAAAACCCAAAGATATTTATCTTATAATTTTCGGAGAAACCTGTAAATAATCATGTTGTAGAGGTTGGAACTGAACAATTTGGGGATTTTTTTCCTTTAAAAAAAATGATTGATTTCACCAGAACACTCCAGTCAACAAATGACTGCTGAACATTGGATTAGGAATGCATCAATCAATCCCACTTTTTCAGTACCGATAGCGATACCTGGACTTTGGGTATCGGCTGATACCGTGTACCGATCCGACACCGGCCTTTAATTAATAAGCTGTATGCTTCACTGTGTGGTGGTGACTGGGATCATTATGTGTAAGGAAACATCAGGCTTGACTTAAACATTGTGTTCCTAACTTTGTAAAACAAAATGTAACCAATAAATACATAAATGCAAATTTAGTGAATTATCATTTATTATTAAAATAACAAATCGTACACTACACTTGGTAAAAAAAATCGCCCAAAAAATCAAAAATTGCTCAAAACTTAAACAGGAGTTAAAAATCCAGAATATAATTTATACAGTATATAAACATAGAACTGAATCGAATAGATCGGCCCCACTGTCACCGATATGTGATGTTGCTATTGGATCCAGTATCGATATCGGTGTATCCCTGAACAAAACCCACCTGCCAAACACTCTCACTGATTGTCCTTCCTGCACTGCTCCAGAGTTTACCTCCCAGGGGAAATGAAAAACCGCAGCTGGGGGAAGCATAGCGGAGAGAGAAACAGAGAAATCTGAAAAGGGTTTAAGTGTGTGAGGAAGTGTGGGTACTTCCGGGTTGTAGGTCACATGACTTTTCTCCGCCTCCCCGCACCTCTCTGCGGCTGCGTCAGGAGGAGGCCCTGACAGGGGGACCCGTCAAGTTGATGTTACCGGAGGTTATACGACACAGTTGTCATTT
Source organism: Pterois miles (assembly GCA_947000775.1). Lineage (NCBI taxonomy): Eukaryota > Metazoa > Chordata > Actinopteri > Perciformes > Scorpaenidae > Pterois > Pterois miles. The sequence goes on along the minus strand of CAMQGK010000224.1, from coordinate 10,600,931 downwards.
TACTTTTCCTACTTGCGTTATAAGCGCTGCTCTCAGTCGGGTACAGAACCATGAATCCTGATATCATGAGAGAGCGGCAAAACGCCACTTTTGACGTGGAGAAACTGACCAACATTTTGGACGGGGGCCTTGAAAAGACCAAAAGACGGCGAGAAATCGGTGAGTTTGAAATGTCTTCTCTGCCCGATAACGTTAGGAGTCATTGTGCTCGTTACCGGCGACACCGAAAACTTCAGACGATGGTGATAGCGATGAAAGTGGCTGAGAAAACACCGGGTTTGCGGAGAAAAGCGAGCTAATGCTTTCATCGGCTGATCGATAATAGCTTTCCTGTCGAGAGCCGCTTGTCAACGTGCTGTTTGTCCTGAACTGAACTCAACTTTTACGTTATTTAGAAACGGAACTCAACGTAAATCTATTTAAGATAGTATTTCCCACGTTAGGTATGTTGGGGTGATTTGAGGTCCTCTAAACGGTAAATTTGGCATTAAACATCTTTAACGTTACAGCAAAGATATTTGGTGCATTGCGGTAACAATTAATGTTTACCAACGGATGTAAAACTGATCTTAACCCTACACTACTTTATTAACGTTTTCTTTAGGTAAAACAGCGTTGTAGGTAGCAAAGAAGTACATACTGTGTGTCTGATTCAATGTGGACGGTACATAAATACCACAAGTTATGTCAGATCAAGGTAGTATATGTATATAAAGCTATGCAGAGAGATAGGTTTTTGAATGTGGACCCAGGTGTTTCAGTGTGTATACACATTTATAAATGTACGGGGCCCTTGTGGCACAATCCCTTGCAGATTTGTGTGGTGAGTTATGTAACTGTATCTCAGTCAGTGTGCGAGTAATCAGATTTGTAAAGTGTCAATAAAAACCTCCAAATGGTAGATTTGTAAATCTGTAGACAAATCTGTCAATGCAATGCAATACAATACAACTTTGTTTATAAAACAACGTCGTTGACCAGAGTGCTGCACACATTTAAAATAAAGTTAAAACGCATAAAAGAATTAAGACAAAATAATACAGTAAAAGACAAATAAAAACAATCCTCTCAAACTGAGGTAAAATGGTAAAAGCAACAAAACAGAGCAAAATAAAATAAGATAACCGTGTCACCATGCTACTGGGTATTAAAAGCCATCCTAAATAAATAGGTTTTTAGCCTGGATTATTATTATTATTCCAGAGCCTGGGAGCAGCAGCAGAGAAGGCTCGGTAAGAGTTTTAAAAACAAACGTTAAAAGTTTAAAATCAATTTTATAAAGCACGGGAAGCCAATGAAGGGAGTTAAGAACAGGAGTGATGAGCTCCCGTCTATTAGTGTTGGTTTAAAGACGGCAGCAGCGTTTTGCACAAGTTGAAGGCGACTTAGAGAAGTCTGGGCGACGCCAACACAAAGTGCATTGCAATAGTCTAATCTCGAATTGATTAGAGCATGCATGGCTTTTTCAAGGTTGTGACGGCTTAAAAACATTTTAACTTTGGCCAGGAGACGTACCTGGAAGAAACTAGTCCTGACAATGGTGTTGATTTGGTTGTCAACCCTCAGATGACTGTAGTCTGTAAGTGTGTAGGGCTGTGTCTTGCAATGTGATTCGTATCATGATACAGGGGTAACATTTCATTATATTGTGATATATTGCAATACTGTAAGCAAGGCGTTATATTGCAATTTTTTTCCAAATCTAATTTTAGGAAAACTGTCTTAGTATTAAGACACACCACCTGAGTATAAAAAAGTCACTATGTGAAATGGCTGTCATGGAGATTAACTTCATTACACATGAATACAGTTGGACTCAGTGGATCCACAAGACTCTCAGCTTTCCAGTGATACCTAATTCATGTAAAACTGTTTCGGGAGCCCAGTAGGCAGTAATATTCAAATACAACATTTTAGAACAAGCGAAAATAACACATTTGTACTGCATTCAAAAAACAAACAAACGTGTGTTTTGACCCAAACTGCATGTGATTATCATAAAGTGGGCATGTCTATAAAGGGGAGACTCGTGGGTACCCAGAGAACCCATTTACATTCACATATCTTAAGGTCAGAGTTAAATTTGGAGTGTTATTTAGCCTCCATCGCGCCATGTATATATATGACATGAAGGTTGGTACCATGCATTCCTTAGGTTTTGTAGTTTCATATGATATCAGTATCTTCACGCTAGCTTTAAAACTGACTCCGCTAAAACCTCCAAAGACAGATTAGTGGCTGTAGGATTTTTTTGAGGTTAATTAAAAATCAATACAGTGTTTTGGAGAATCCGTACAGTATCGCAAAACATAATGTTGTGATACTCGTGTATCAATATTTTTTTACAGTGTGTTGACAAAACTTAAATGTGTACAAATATTCTTGTGTTTTTAAGTGTGTACTATGTGCTTTTGCAGATTTGTCTACTCATTACACACATAAAGGATTCTGATTACACATTTGCAGATTCGTGTACATATTCACAAATCTCCAAATGCATTAAGAGATTGTTTTTACACATTTACAAATCTGATTGTGCACACACTGAGGATGTTATTAATTAACCGTTTAACCTTTGACATTAAGCATTTTAACCGATTAATGCTATCAAATAAATGGTTAAAACAAATATTAATAATTAATTATTAAGCTCATCACTTTAAGGAGAAAAGCTTGTCCACCTTAAGAGAGAGCCGGTGCAGATACAGGAAGTTGGACTTCCAGCTGAGGAGTTGTAGCTTGTAGCCTCGTAGCATTTATTCACCGACAAATAAACTGTACACACATTGTCTGCTACAGCTACGATCACAGCTATAACGCCACCAACAAACCCACACTCACTGCCGCCACAACACGGTCTGTTGGAAACTCGCTGAAGTTACACTACAGCGGCAAGAAGCCACTGACAACGCTAGCAGCTGTTAACACAAACACACACAGTGTCAGACAATAGCCATCGTTACGCTGGTCAGACACACAGCTGACAACCTGCTAAACTAAAGTAAATGTGTGGTGGAGACTTTTACTGGGAGAGTGGCTGCATGTCCGCGACATTACATGCAGCACTGTGGCTGCTAGTGTTCCTGGACAGTGAGCTGGAGACAGTGAACGCAGCACTGTGGCTGCTACAGTAACTCTCCTGATGGTGAACTGGAGACAGCGAACGCAGCACTGTGGCTGCTACAGTAACTCTCCTGATGGTGAACTGGAGACAGCGAACGCAGCACTGTGGCTGCTACAGTAACTCTCCTGATGGTGAACTGGAGACAGTGAACGCAGCACTGTGGCTGCTAACGCTCCTGGACAGTGAACTGGAGACAGTGAACGCAGCACTGTGGCTGCTTCAGTAACTCTCCTGATGGTGAACTGGAGACAGTGAACACAGCACTGTGGCTGCTACAGTAACTCTCTTGATGGTGAACTGTAGACAGCGAACGCAGCACTGTGGCTGCTAACGCTCCTGGACAGTGAACTGGAGACAGTGAACGCAGCACTGTGGCTGCTACAGTAACTCTCCTGATGGTGAACTGGAGACAGTGAACGCTGCACTGTGGCTGCTAACGCTCCTGGACAGTGAACTGGAGACAGTGAACGCAGCACTGTGGCTGCTTCAGTAACTCTCCTGATGGTGAACTGTTGACTCAGTTGTCTGTTGTGCTCATACTGAGCATGTGGCGCACTGCTGCATGAGAGCTACAATCTTGTCGGTTAACGGTTAACAAACGGTTAACGAGGGTCAGTTATTGGTTAAGAAAAAAATGTAAAAATTAGTAGCCCTAGCACACACAGATTGAGATACAGTTACACAACTTTACACACACATTTGCTACAATAATGGCCCTATAAAACTGTTTATAAGAAGCTTATTTAATATATCTCATTTTCCATGGTCAATTTTGTTGAACTTAAAGGAGCAGAGATTTGTACTGAAACCTGGTAGGGCCTCAAATAATAATTACTTTTCATTATTGATTAATTGAGCATTTTCTCAATTAATCTTTTTCTCTGTAAAATATAAAAAAAGTGAAAAAAAGTCCATCATAATTTCCCAGTGTCCAAAATGACATCTTCATTTAACTTCTTGTATTTAAATTAAAATTTTAGAAGACCAAGAAAACTGCAAATAATCACATTGTAGAGCTGCAACTGGAGAATTTGGGGATTTTTTTTTTTCTTGAAGTGAAGATTATGTGAGTATCAAAGTAGTTTCTGCTTTAAGTTCTGTCCATTGGACTTATTGATTGACCAGAACACTCCACTCAACAAATTACTGACGTTGGATTACAAGAGAAGATGCACTTGCTGAATCCTCCCACGTCTGACAAAAGAAGGCTTCCCTTCTTGACACAGGCCATGCAGGCACATATGATGTACTGTATTTGGTCTCGATATGTGGACTTTGCAGAATCCATCCCCTCCATTGTGACACAGCTATTAAAGCAGTTTTGGGGCGACTTTGGCTCAGAAGGTAGCAGGTCATCCACCAATCAGAAGGCCGGTGGTTCGATCCCCGGCTGCTCCGGTCACATGTCGATGTGTCCTCGAGCAAGACACCTAACCCCAAATCATTAGAAATCTTGTGCTTGGAGATCTCAGTTCCAAGTTCAAGCACCAAATATTGATACACGCTCACAAATCTTCATCAGTCATTGATACACACAGGTACACATTCACAGATTTTACTAGACTTTTGGAAATGTCCTCTGTCTATACATTATATGTGCTTTGTGGTCTAAAAGGTACTTTTCTGATTTGATTTCCACCTTCTACTGTAGAGTCAATGGTTCTCAACGACCCAGACTTTAAGGAGGAGGACCCAAACTTCCTGTCCCGCAGTGAGCGCTATGACCAGGCTGTTAAGAAAAGCGCCCTAATGATCCTGAAGCTCAGAGAGTACGGCATCGCAGACCCGGATGAGATCATCTGCTATAAAAAGTATGTGGTAAACGAGTCGACGTGAGGCAAACAGTCAGTACTTGCATGCTGTACTGTAGATCCAAATAGATCTATGTGATTGAACAGCCCACACACAGTCAAACAGCTACTGTGGACACACAAAGCACATGCAAAAAGGGGATTATGTCCTTTGAGGCGCTCAAATAAAATATATGAGAACTGTACATCATGATACCTCAAAATGAGAAACAACAACAATTTTAGCAAGCAATGTAAGGCGTTTAACAATCCAATTATTCTATTTTTTGGTTTGTTTATTGTCAAACATTAGGGCTGGGATGATTCACCTATCTCCTGATTCAACGCTATCATGATTCTTGAATGCTGTTTTGATAGGTACCATATTGTGATTTTTAACTATTGCGATTCAATGGGGATTACACAAAATTATAAAATTACAAAATTACACATTTTTCTTAATTTTTAAACACTAGACCATCGTAAAACGTTGATAATATACTTCTATCAGTCATTGTCAGGAATTATTTATTACATGTTTTCCAGCAACCCAACAATCAAAGAATAAAGACATTTCCTTCAGAAATTAGAGATATTTTCTTTAAAATTTATAAGGGACATGTCACTTTTTATGCTTCTGGTGAATATAATCCAATCAATCTTATTTCCATATATGTGTTTTGTATATATAGTTCCATTTTGTTAACATCTCATTTGAAATCCAGACATAGTCACAGATGTATACTTCTCTTTATACATCCATGGTCGGCTCCATCAGGGCTGTTTGAATGTATTTAACATAATGTCAGTATATAGGTGCTCTACAGCTGTAGTGTTGGATGATTTGACCGCAGAGATGAGAGTGACGGACGGCTCGACTGCATGTTACCACAATACGATAGCGTTTCCTGTCCATGACAGAGTTAGCTTTAGCCGTGATGTCTAGCTCTGTTTTTCCTGCAATGTGTGAAACTCAAAGTGTTTCCATACTTTACTGTATGTGTAGTGTTTCCCACTTTGGAGGGTTTAGGTTGTATCCATGCAGACTTTTTACTTTTTCATTTCAGCTGGCTGCTGTTTGTTTTGGTTGATGAATACTAACTTAACTAATATGACATTACATTACTTAGAAAAAAATAAACAATAAAACAATAAAAACGGTAACTTTCTCCAACCTCTGCATAGACTCAAATATATGGATTCTGGCATTAAAAAGTTTATTTGATAATCATAAAAAAAAAAAAATCACGATTTATAGCCAGTATGTGAATCGTTTTTTCCCCACCCCAATAAACATGGAGGTAACAGTGGTGAAGTTACTCTGGCACACAAGGAGTACAGAGTCAGAAATAAGAAATATTACTTTGTACTGTTTTTACAATTCAAATTTAATATTCAAATTTAATAGAGGTAAGTAATTTAAACACAGTATCTATGTGACTATACTTAGATATACATGTACTGTATATGTGGATATACTTGGAGCAAACTATTATGACCTCTGTCAGATACTGTCACTATCAAGAGTTTGTAATTTATACATTACATCTTGGACGAACGTACTTGGTTGACATGTTACACAGCGCACAATGGCTGTAATGCAACTCCACCCTGATCGTATATTATGATAGTAATCAAATAACATAACTGAATATAACTCACATAAATGCAGTCGGAACAAAGCTAAACATTAGATTAAAACTGTGTCAGAGGGTATGCAAGGTCCCAGCTTTCGCCAGCTGTACAACATAAAGCAGTGATATTGCTTTTTTAGAGATTTTGGTCAGCTTTTCAGTGTGCAGTCCCAAGCTTCCTGTCAGCCTATTTGATTTACAGTACACTGTCTGCAGTGGGTTTTTCAAAATCATCATTTTAATTGAGGCAACATGTAAAAAGGATAGATATGGATCACATGAATACCTCTTGTGCTGTCAGTCCCAGCTGTAATTTGATTTTTTTCCAGAGAGAAGCCCTAAAAGGTATTGTAAAAAAGAAAAATATAATGCTGCTATATCCAATCCTGATGACGAAGTACCTCAACCGGAGACTTTATTTCATCTGAAGTCTTAATTACTTGCTCGAACACTCAATTTGACTGAAACCGTTTTCAGTCGACAGATCAGCATGTCCAAACAGGTAAATAAATAGTATGAGCGAGATGAACTCAGCTAGCTGGGGTTCAATGTTCACAGTCTGTCAGAGCTTCTATAACAAAGTGAGTCAGCAGAACCTTTGAGGAACACCAAGTCTGAACTTAAGTTGTGTGTCCTATACCTTCCCTTCACCCAGTATGGCTAAAGGCGGCGTCCACGAGGCCATGGGGCTGCACTTTGTCATGTTCCTGCCGACCCTGTACGGCCAGTGTGACCCTCAGCAGTCCAAGAAATGGTTACCTCTGGCAGAGTCCTTCCAAGCCATTGGCACATATGCCCAAACTGAGCTGGGTCACGGTCAGTCCTGGACTTAGCTCGAACCTGGTTTACTTGCTTGTTGTTGAAGGCCCTCAGACACAACTTCATCATGCTCTTTTAAAATGGCACAAATTGGCATTTGTTTTTATTTAATTTTTTTACATTCCAGTAGCTGTTCTGGTGATTTTTTGTATGTGTTTGACAGATCCAAATCATGTAAACATTTCAAAAGTAGTTGCATGCGCGTCCTGACAATTACGTTTTTATGTTGAAAATGTTCCAACAAGATGCTGATTTATGGCTCGTTGAATTCATGTACTGTAGCTGTATTACTAACATCGCTGCACTAGTGGTTGCAGCTTACATCTTCAGGGTTAGTAGTATCTACATCTTAGAATATACAAGTTTTGTCTTGTCTTTTCCAAAACGTATTCCCATTTACATTAGGTAGTATTGCTTTCCCACTCACAACTCTCTCATTCCAACTTTATATCATGACTGTACTTTAAAGCAGAAATCAAATACCTGGATTGTTCATTGACTGAAGTGCTATAAACAAAATGACACTGCCAATGTTTGTTTCAAATACTAAAGAGTGTCACGATGTAGCTTGAGCACCATGATATGAGCACAGCCAGTTCCACTGTTGTCCTGTAACTATAACAAACAACTAAACAAATGAATTGTTTTGAAATTTCTGGTGGTAAATGTATCATATAAATTGAAGCTTGGCTAACAGTCGGAGTAGCTGTGTGTGGCCTTGAGGTGAATCTCTGTGGTCAGGGCAAAGTTTAACATGAGATTAAAACTGTGTCAGAGGGTATGCAAGGTCCTTGCTTTCACTAGCTGTACAACATAAATCAGTGTATTAGATAATCAGTTTTGATATTGCTTTTTTAAAGATTTTGATCAACTTCTCACTGTGCACTCCCAAGCTTTCTGTCAGTCTGTTTGATGTATATGCAGTGGGTTTTTCAAAACCACTTTAATTGAGGCAGCATGTAACAAGCATAGATGTGGATCACATTAATACCTCTTGTACTGTCAGTCCCAGTTGCAATTTGATTTTTTTTTTTTTTTTATGGGGCCATAAAAGGTTTTTTAAATAAAAACAAAATATGCGCCACTTTATTCAGACCTAATGATGAAGTACCTCGACTGGAGACTTTTTATTTTATCTGAAGTCTTAATTACGTGTTTGAACTATAGACTGGAGTCTCCACTTCCTCCCACTGTACATAAGTGAAGCCTAAACAACCTGGATGTGGGAGCTGCCATTTTGAGATGGTGACGTCATTTGAAACCAGAGTCTGCGCAGTAGTGATCGGGCGGTGGAGCCGCGGCAGCGAGGTAACCCGTCTGAACCAATTGCGAGCCGAGCACCGCTGCAGCTTGTCACTGAGAAAGACTCACAGCTGTCAATCATGATGTCCCACCCCCGTTTTATAGCATCAAATAACTAATTAAAACCAAAATCATCAGAAAAATGAACACTTGAACATACATCAGTGTGATAAGAACTGCCTAAAATGACAAAGTATTTGGACAACTAAACTATTTGGGAAAAAAGGATTTGATGTGTACTTTTGACTTTTTAATTTGGCTCACGTCCCATCCGCTAATACCAAGGGGTGGGATTTATGAGCTATACTGCAGCCAGCCACCAGGGGCGATCAAGATGCTTTGGCTTCACTTTTGGGGAGCTGGCACGTCGTCCATCTTTATATACTGTACAGTCTATGGTTTGAACGCTGAATTTGACTGAAAACAGGTCAGAATGTCCAAACAGGTAAATAAATTGTAAGTAACAACAAGTCTGAACTTAAGCTTTGTGTCCTATACCTTCCCCTTCACCCAGTATGGCTAATGGCAGCCACCTCGAGGCCTTGGGGCTGCATTTTTTAATGTTCCTCCCGACCCTGTACAGCCAGTGTGACCCTCAGCAGTCCAAGAAATAAGATAAGATAAGATATTCCTTTATTAGTCTCACAGTGGAGAAATTCACATAAATGGTTACCTCTGGCAGAGTCCAGCCAAACCATGGGCACCTATGCCCAAACTGAGCTGGGTCACGGTCAGTCCTGGACTTTGAAATGTGTTTGACTTTTTAGTTTGGCCCATGTCAACGTTAACATGGAGGAAGCGAGTTGTATGAGCTATACTGCAGCCAGCCACCAGGGTGCGATCAAGATGTTTTGGCTTCACTTTTGGGGAGCTGTCATGTCATCCAACTTTATATATTGTCCATGGTTTGAACACTGAATTAAACTGAAAAACTTTTCATACGACAGATCAGCATGTCCAAACAAGTTAATAGATTGCATGTGTGAGATGAACTTGAACCTCCATAAATACCGCCATAAAAATCACAGTCTGTCAGAGCTTCCATAACAAAGTGAGTCAGCAAATACATCAGAACCTTTGAGTAACAGCAAGTCTGAACTTGTGTGTCCTATGCCTTCCCTTCACCCAGTATGGCTAATGGCGGCCACCTCGAGGCCGCCACGCTGCACTTTACCATGTTCCTCCCGACCCTGTACGGCCAGTGTGACCCTCAGCAGTCCAAGAAATGGTTACCTCTGGCAGAGTCCGCCCAAGCCATTGGCACTTATGCTCAGACTGAGCTGGGTCACGGTCAGTCCTGGACTTGGCCCTAAACTTATTTGCTTGTTGTTGAAGGCCCTCAGACACAACTTCATGGTACTTTTATAAAATAGCACAAATTGGCATTTGGATTTTTACTGTTTAGTTCCAGGAACAGTTCTGGTGATTCCTTTTACATGTTTGACAGATACAAGTCATGTAGAAAATTCAAAAGTAGTTGCATGGTTGCATTTGTTTTCACATGAGCTGGTCAGGGCTCATCAGTAAGGATTGCCCACTTTCTCAGGGCAAATAAAATGCCACGTCAGGCTTGTAAATCTAGCAACTCTTTTCCTGATCAGGCAAGTGGTTAAAAAGAATTAAACACATTTTTCCAGAGCTGATGACGGAAGTAGCTCAGGAGTGAGCCATCTCGCTTCCCTCTCATCTCTGTAGAGAGATGCACATTTGCAGTACTGTGATCTTGTACTTGTGCAAAAATGGCATTAGGTTGAGACAAAATTCATGAATGAGGCACAAGGAAGCATTCTGGCAATTAAAGATGACAATAATTTTAGTCTTTGTTGTTATTTGATAACCACTTTAAAAAAATAGGGGCGTTGTTTAGCTCACTTGGTAGAGCAGGCGCCCCATGTGCTGAGGCTGAAGTCCTTGCTACAGCTGCTCTGGGTTCGAATCCTACCGGGAGCCCTTTGGTGCACTTCACCACTGTCTCTGTCAAGAAAAAGGAAAAACCCTCCAAAAAAATTAATAAAACAGTTTGTATGCTGTAGGGGCAACTAAAAACTGACTTTGTCAAGTACATTTCTGAGCCACTTGCCTGACCGGCAAGTGAAAAAAACATAAACGTTGAATCCTGTTGGTGAATTATGGCTAGTTAAATGTTTATTGTAGCTGCATTTTTAACATCGCTCCACTAGTGGTTGCCCCTCACACCTTCAGGGTTACTAATATAATAAATTAGTTTTGTCTGGTCTTTTCCAAAACATATTCCCATTTACATTAGGTAGCTCTACTGCTTTTCTTCTGAGAACTGAGAACCTTATATGCACTAATTGAGCACATTTTGATTGTTATATCTTGATTACTTATCACCTCTTTTGCTAATGATGAACTCCAATTATCAGAAGCTTCCAATGGATTCTAATCAATGATTTTGTCTTAATCATCTGGTCTGTCTTTGGTTTGGCTGTTGACATCTACAGTGACCAGAAATGGTGAAGAAATTGTTCTGGCATGTGATTCCCAATGTAAGTCTATGGGAAAAATGTGATAGACATGGAAGTTGTAGTGCCTCCATTTGGCCACTACAAAAATTTGCTTCTCATCCCAGCGCTCTTCCTGGGGGCTTGGTCCCGATATCTCAGGAATGCTTTAACCAAATTTCTTAAAGTTTGGCACAAACAACCACTTGGACTCAATGATGAACTGGTCAAAGGTCAAGGTCACTTTGACCTCACAAAACACATTTTTGACCATGACTCAAGAATTCACATGCTAATTCTAACAATTTCACACAAATGTCTAACAGGATAAAAAAAAAAAGTGATGATATTTTGGACAGACATAGATGTATGATGTACATGCATACGATGTATGCAGATGACTGCAACTTCACTGGTTGATGGAGGTATACACCTGCCAGGCGGTAATGCTTGTTTGTCCTTTTCATGCAACCTCACTTCAAAAGCAAAGGAAGCTGCATTATTTGCTTTGCATAAGTTGGTGGTCTGGGATCCCATAATGAGGCCGAGTTCAAGCTTCTGAATGTGTCTTTGTAATCTGAGAGAATGTAGGCCAAGCCAGTCATTGTTTGTTGCCTTAGTGTAACAAAGTCAAGTGGATGTTATTATGAATTAGCATTTCATCTGTGCAAACCTACACTGAAAGTTAAGAACTGATGGCCTCATCTTTAATGAGATATAATAAGAGTGTCCTTGATGTTGTGAAGTAATGTGTGCTCTTGGCCACGTTTCTAGGGCTACAACAAATGATTGTTTACCTCAATGATTAATCTGCTGGTTCTGTCATTATTAATCATTTGGTCTGTAAAACATCAGAAAACAGTGAAAAATGTGCCCACAGTATCGTAGATCTACCAAATGAAGAACAAGATGTTTACATGTGATCACCAAGTGTAAAGAAATGTAAGAGGCAGCTAAATCAGGAGTTTGTTTGACACAAAACCTTTATGCTTTAATTTGGTCAGCTTGTGGTCAGAAATGCTGAACATGGGCAGGCAGAGCCTAAACTGTGAACTGGCTAAGACTTAAGTGCTGTACATAACTGAGCCATTCAAACTCATGTGGCAGGGGAACTTTATTGATGCAGCTACTAAAGACAGATTTACATGAATGGCGTTTCAAGCCAAATTATGGGCGCATGATCAAATCAATTTGCATGATATGCTCACAAGCTGTTTCATTTTGTCTTTGTCACCTCTGCCTTTGCATCTGTCTTTATCTCTTCCCTCGCTTCTTCTTCATTTGGACCATATCAATTCTTATCCATAATCCCTCCGGTGGATTTTTGAAAATACTTTGTCCAACATCCTCTCCTCATTCATCTGCCCTTACATGGTTCAAACCTCTCATATTGCTTGCCTCAAAAATTCCCTAAGCATCTCCCTCCTTGCCCTTTTCGCATTTTTTGGCATAGCTGTGTGCACCCAGACAGGCCAGAGCCCTTGGATCTCCATCTGGGGATGTTCCTGCCCACACTGCTCAACCAGGCCACCCCAGAGCAAATGGACCGTTTCTTCATGCCCGCCTGGAACCTAGAGATCATCGGCACCTACGCCCAGACTGAGATGGGCCACGGTAAAATGCAGTCCAAAATGTCAGGCCTGAATAGGCCTACTGACTACTGGGTTTATTTGGTTTATCATTTCCTGTAGACCCCTAAATTGAGTAGTAATGATATTGTTTACAAAGATCGCAAAGACAGCAGACTGTGATAGGTTTAATCCTTTAGCTAAACTTAATGTTTGATTAGTTTTTGGAGAGAGGGGGTTGTTGTTGTGGGCCGCTGCAGCAAGGACTTACGCCTTTGGCACATGAGGCACCTGCTCTTGCAACTGAGCTAAACAGCTCCCTGCTAAAACTAATGTTGATCTAATAGGTACTAATATGTACTCAAACTACCATTAAAAATTACCAAAGAAGGGTTATTGATTGTCTGATTTGCAAGTGTTTTTAACAGGCTTTCCTCCATATTTTGCTTTTGTGTAGGATAAAAGTAATTTAAGTCAAGCAGAGAAAGCTACAAAAGTGGGCAGACAAGCAAACAAATCCCAAGTTTAACTTAATTTTCTAAACGGCTTCAAGTTAGGGGTCGGTTGGTGGTGTTGAGAAACTAGCAAGAGTACTCTAGATTTTAAAAATGATCCAAGTGAAAAATCCAGCCCAGTGTTGCCAACTCTTCAAGTGAGCAGCTCAAAAAGTCCCTAAATCTAGTCACCAAGTCTGCAGCACTGACAGTCCGTCCCTTCAGGTCTGCCTCCAAAGCCATTCCCCCACAATTATCAATATGAACGTAAACAGAGAACATGGCTATTGCTAGTGCTCACAGCTGTCCGGTGATGCACAATGAGTGTACGACAGAGTGCACGCAGGCAGACAGGTAGGTAGACAGACAGGTAGCTCATCCAATCATTACATTCAGCCCAAATGAAATGATTGCTTGGGTTTATTACAGTACCATAACAGCCAGAGGTACCGAATTGTTTTCCTTTTCTGATCAGATTATTTGATTTATTGATTGCTGTTGGGATGTAATAAGAATTTCAACAAATATAATAAAAAATGTTGCTGAACAACACTACCAAGCCTACCTTTAACATGATGAGCGCAACCAAAAGTAAATCAAATATTTGATATTTTTTAATCATATTTACAGCCTGTTTGACCACTTGTGTCAGTTGACCCAAAGTTATCACAAGTTTATACAAAATTAGATTTTCCTTTTGAATTGCATACCCTAACCTCTGAATAGAGTCACTAGGTGGTGTCTCCTTGACCACCAGCCTGCATCAGACAGTCCTCTTAGACAAAATAACTCTTTTGCTCTCTTGTTAACCCTTGTCATGTGTTATTGGCAGAACTGTTTCCTTTCCGAATAATCTTAGATGACATAGATATAGCATGAATTTAATTATCTTAAAATATGGTTCTTGCATATGTTTTTAGATCTGTCAAACACTTACAAAGTTCACTGCTTTGCTCCTTTTATGTTGTTGTTGAGGGCTGAACACGTTTTTCATCCATTATCACGTTTGATGTTTTGAGTTATTTTTTTTTTTTTTTTTTGCTGTTATTGTTGAAGTATTATTATGTTCTGGGTGATTTCATCTTCAGTCTGTTCATGTGTCAAGTTTTGCATTTCAACGGTTTGCTCTGTGTACTGTATGTGTGTGTTTGGTGGTGGTTGATATGTTGCCTCTCCAGGCACACACCTCAGGGGGCTGGAGACCACAGCCACGTATGACCCAGCCACACAGGAGTTTGTCATGAACAGTCCCACAATCAGCTCCATCAAATGGTGGCCTGGCGGACGTACGTACACAAGTTATTTTGCAGCCTTGAATTGGCATAGCATCATAATTCCTGTAAGCACAACTAATATGTTTTGTTTTCCTAAAGCTGTTACACTGCTTTTTCTCATTTTTCCTAACTTCTAGTTGGAAAGACCTCAAACCACGCCATAGTTCTAGCCCAGCTTTATACTCAGGGAAACTGCCACGGTCTGCACGCTTTCATCGTACCCGTCCGCGACATGACCACACACAAACCCCTGCCAGGTAACCACCGTCTGTGGTGTCTCTCTGGATGTGGTTTAGTGGTAGTAAGTCAGTCCTCATTTCTCCTCCTGTCTCTGCCTCCCCTTTTTCTGTCTGTCTTTCATGGTTTCTCTGTCTCTCTCTTTAGGTATTGTGGTTGGAGATATCGGCCCCAAGTTTGGCTTTAATGAAGTTGACAACGGCTTCCTGAAGCTAGAGAACGTACGAATCCCACGGGAGAACATGCTGATGAAATTCGCCAAGGTAATGTGACATTATTTGAGTTGATTGTTTCCCTGAGGTCAAGTGGGTTTAAGTTGAATAGGTACTTCTTGTTTTCTGAGATTTGGTCTTTTGTGAAATGATTGCTGTCAGTGTAATTACACTAGTGGTGGTTGTCCTCGCTGGTCTGTTTGCCACTAGAAAATGTAACTCATGCTGTTCTTAGCAAAAACGTAGGAGTTCAGCAAACACCTGCAGGGCTGTGTTTTGTTTAACAAATAAGGCTAGATGGTTGCATTGCATACGCAAGTTAGACAGTATGGTTGATCGTATTACAGATTTGCAAATATCATGCATGTTTAATGCAGGATAATAAAAGCAGCAGTGGGTAGAAGTGGAACAAATATGGTTATAAAACGGTCTCTATATCTTGACAGTAGTGCATGAGACAAGTAATCTGAAAAAAAATCATGTCCTCCGGTGCTCCTAAGGGCATCTTCAAGATTTCACAGACCAGAGGAAAACAACCAATCAGAGGCGAGCTGGATCCTGCTGTCTCTTAGCAGCTGTCAATCACTCTCAAACTCTGATCAAAAGGTCAAACTAGGCAGCGCTGATCAAATATGAATCAATATTCTGTTACTGTAATGACTATTTTTCACCTCAAATGTTTTCAGAAATATCTTGCAGTGTACTGTTCAGCTGTGCCTGTTATTTCCTCACTGATCTCAACATGGCTGCCGGGTCACAAACTTTCACACAGACTGTGTAAACAATAATTAAAAGATATTTCTGAAAACATTTGAGGTGAGAAATAGTCACTACAGTAACAGAATATTGATAAATTTCATTCATTCATTGATTCAGCCATGAGGAGGTGCAGAAGTCTAGTTTCTCTCCAAACGCTTGAATTACATTATGCTGAAAGGTTATTATGGAATTTTTGCCTAACAATGCCAAAAATATTCTGCCTGCTAGCACTTTAAGTAAAGACCTGCACGCTTGTGTTTTGTTTAGCAAATAAGGCAGGATTGTTGCACTGCATGCACAAGTTATCATAGAAACAAAAGTGTCATTAACAGAATTACTGATCTACAATCATGCATGTTTAATGCAGGATAATTAACACATATACATGTGTCTTTGGTCCTCAGGACTTTACTTTCTTCCAAACTGATCATGCAATTCAAACTCACTACAGCACATTATGCAAAGTTTTTTTTTTTTTTTAATCAGTACATGTTCTCTGCCTTTGTCCATGCTGTTGAGAAGTACAGCAGGACCATTATATTTCACTTTTTCTTTGCTAGGCAAGGCCAATGGTTTACTGGTTCTAAAATATCCTAATTGCATTGTGTCAGGAAGCTGTATAGTAAAACTATACTGTATAGTTAATTGAGTAATTGTGTATAAATGCTTGAATGCCAATTTATTAGGTACACCCAGCTAAAAGTAATGCAGCTTCATAAAAGTCCTGCAGTAATTTTTTACCTTCATGAAGGTAATAATGTTCTTTTTTTGATGATTCAACTTTGTGGTCATTTTAAAGGATGTAATTTGTGGTGCTGTTGAACTGTAGTGAATCATACAGAGAGATATTGCTTTTATTTATGGAGTAGCCCCATTGATATAAATGGAGTGGCCAAAATAATAGAGGTCTGACGAAGACACAGTAGTGTTGAACTTTAGTGTGCGTCCCAATATTTGTACTACAATACCATTTATTATGCTAGAAAAATAGTTGTCCCAATACATCATACGTCAAATGCAGTATGCCAAAAATACCAGGGTGTACTACAACATCTGGTCACATTTTGCTGACTGAAAGTCTGTATGCTTTACTGGCTGCACTGACCCATAATCCTCTGCACAACGGATATATGAGCAAGAGGGTCAAAGTTCAAGGCACAATGTTATGAAGAAGTCATATGTCCCAATGTATGCATACTGCATGCAACAATATGTACTTTGTAAGGGCAGCTACAGTATCTGCTGAATTAAAAATAAAAAGTATGCAATTTGGAACGCAGTCTTAGTCTGTTGCACTTTGCACAATTAAAGGCTCAAACTTGAACAGTGTGCTCCAGTACCTTTTTCCCTTTAAGTTTGCTGTCCTCAAAGTAAGGAGCACCTGATTCAGCTGCACACTGCTGCAAGATGTTTCAAATAGAAACAGCGGTCAGTAGAAACAATTCAACAGCGCCACATACAGTATATTTTCCAAAATGACCATAGAAGTTGAATCAACACTCTTTTAAGCAGCTTCAACAAAAACTGAACATTACAACCTTCCTGATGGTGGTATTTATTTCAGGACTGCTGTATTTTTTACTTTCTATGTGCTTAATAAACTGAGTTTATACAGTATATTGAAT
This sequence comes from Pterois miles, assembly GCA_947000775.1. Taxonomy (NCBI): domain Eukaryota; kingdom Metazoa; phylum Chordata; class Actinopteri; order Perciformes; family Scorpaenidae; genus Pterois; species Pterois miles. The sequence goes on along the minus strand of CAMQGK010000224.1, from coordinate 10,583,628 downwards.
TGAGAGTTGGACTTTTGCTCCAGAAGCATCTGCAGCTAGAATGACTCTGTTTCTCCACTAGGTGGAGCCAGATGGAACCTATATGAAGCCACCAAGTGCCAAGCTGACCTACGGCACCATGGTGTTCATCCGCTCCATGATCGTAGGCGAGTCAGCTCGGGCCCTCTCCAAAGCCTGCATCATCGCCATCCGCTACAGTGCTGTTCGACATCAGTCTGAAATCCGCCCAGGGTCAGTCAATACAAATGACTGCACTTCAGCAAACAGCTGCACAAACATTGCACAACTCATGGAAGTTGCAAGAAAAAACAAACCCATGCTTAAAGGAATAGTCTGGATTTCCTGAAGAGGGGTTGTATTAGGTACATAGTGCGTTTCTTACGGTAGATGACGGTCGGCATGCCCTCAGTTTGGAGAAGCAGAGAGGAGTTACCACACAGGAGTGGAGCAGTGTGGGTTTACTGAAAAAAAATAAAATAAAATTTACTAAACAAAAATCAATATCACTCTGAGTGTACGCTTATGAGGGGTGGAAGTAACAAAAATTAACTGATGAAAACAGAGGTGATGAAAATGCATATAAATTGAAAAATGGATGTGAAATGAAAAATGTGATATATTGTCAAGTGATTTGAATGATATATTGTTGATGTGATGAAAACAGAGCCATGTATGATCATTTTCACCATCTTACTTTCATCATTCACAACGCAAAAGTGCTATTTATCATCTGTGGAAAGTGGCCTCAACGGTCGAAGTAACAACTAAAAAAAAGAGCACGCCCACTCAGTGAACCACACTCTCGACTTCGTACAGACATTCGCCTACACTGCAGTCAGTGGACGTGGTTTTTGATTGGCATGTTGGGAGGTAGTAACAAAAATTGCGTGCTGTAAAGGATTAATGTCAGTGGGATGTTGTGAATGGTCGACAGCTGATTATCACATCAACAGTTTCAAATAAAATGTTAATCAAGTTTATCAAATCAGTTTACAATTTATCACTCTATTTTTCAGTTCACATACATTTTCATCACTTCCATTATTGATTCATTTGCCTTGTCATCACCTTAAATTATTTTGTTACTTCCACCCTTGAGGCCGCTCTCCACTCTCACAAACTCAATGTCAACCACTTCCTCGGGGTCGGGTCACAGGGGCAACAGCTCCAGCAGGGGACCCCAGACTTCCCGTTCCCTAGGGAGGCACCCAGGAGGCCTCCTTACCAAATGCCCGAACCACCTCAACTTCTTTCAACACAAAGTCCGGAACTTCTCACTCTATCTTATCTTATCTTATCTTATCTCTAAGAGAGACGCCAGCCACCCTCCTGAGAAAACCCATTTCAGCCGCTTGTACCCGCGATCTACTTCTTTCGGTCATGACCCAGCCCTCATGACCATAGGTGAGAGAATGAACGAACGATTGACCGGTAGATCGAGAGCTTTGCCTTCTTGCTCAACGGTGCAGTAAACCGAATGCAATACCGGCTACGCTGCTTCGACTCTACATCCAATCTCACGCTCCATCGTCCCCTCACTTGCGAACAAGACTCCGAGGTACTTGAACTCATTCCCTACCCAGAGTAGACAATCCATCAGTTTCCTGCTGAGAACCATGGCTTCAGATTTAGAGGTGCTGATCCTCATCCCAGCTGCTTCACACTCGGCTGCGAACTGATCCAGTAATTCTTGGAGGTCGCAGACCGACGATGCCAACAGAACAACATCATCTGCAAAAATCAGCGATGAGATCTTCAGCACTACAATTTGCAAACCCTCCTCCCCCGAGTACGCCTCGATATCCTGTCCCTGTAAACAAAATACTTTCCGTAAATGATAGCTAGAAATTTTATTTTGTGAATGTTGGATGATGGGGAAAATGATGACACATTGCTCTCTTTTCATCATATCATAACTGTTTTAGTCAAATTGGCTTTAAATGAATCACTTCATAATTTATCACTCCATTTTTAATTTTTTTCACTTAATTTTTTTTTTTTTTTTACTTCTGTCCCTCATATATGTTATATTTTGACTGTTTTCAGCACTTTACCTCTCAACCAGTCAGCCCTTTCTGATGGGAAACTACCATGACATGTAATGTACCAAGTTACTTTTAAAAGTAAAGTTACCCAAATCACAAATGTGTTTATGTCCCACAGAGAGCCAGAGCCTCAGATCCTGGATTACCAGACGCAGCAGTACAAGCTGTTCCCTCTGCTGGCTACAGCCTATGCCTTCACTTTTGTCGGCCAGTATATGAGACAGACCTATCACCGCATCAGTGGAGACATCAGCCAGGGGGACTTCAGTGAGTTGCCTGAGGTACTGACAGGACGTGCATGTGTCGGGTGTGATCGAGGTTTCATGATGACAGAGGATATGCGATTTAGTGACTGGGCTGTAGATGAGCCTCAGTCTTTCCAGTTGTATGCGTGGTGAGTGTGTGGTAGCAAATTTAATTATTCAGACTTCACATAGGTTTGTTTATTGACACACATCAGCATGAAAGCAAGTTCCTCAGATCAAGTACCATCTGCTATATACAGAGAAAAAAAAAAATATATATATATATATATATATATATATATATATATACTGTATATATTGTTTTTGCTCACACAAGAGGCCTATTTCTCCCATACACATAATATATTGTCAATATCTGTGTTAGTGAGTTCTTCTCCTTTGCCGAAATAATCCATCCGCCTCACAGGTGTGGCATATCAAGATGTTGATTAGACAGCATGTTGCGTTTATATTTTTATTCAGTATATAATAATAATTAGGGCTGTCAAAGTTAACACAATAATGTAAATTTGTTTTAACAGCACAAATTCCTTTAACACGGTTTTGGAGGTTGTAGCGGGCTCAGTTTTGAAAGTAGAGTGAAGATACTGGTGAAATCATATGAAACTAGAAAGCCTAAAGAATCCATTGGTACCAGCCATGTCATACTAGCTTGTCGAGAAGGACATTAAATACGCAAAATTTTAGTGGGGAAAAATGTCGTGGCCATTTTCAGGGGGTCCCTTGACCCGAAAATGGGTTCTCTGGGTACCCACAAGTCTCCCCTTTACAGACATGCCCACTTTATGATAATCACATGTAGTCTGGATCAAGTCATAGTCAAGTCAGCACACTGACACACTGACAGCTGTTGTTGCCTGTTGGGCTGCAGTTTACCATGTTATGATCTGAGCATATTTTTATGCTAAATGCAGAACCTGTGAGGGTTTCTGGACAATATTTGTCGCTGTTTTGTGTTGTTAATTGATTTCTAATAATAAATATGTATATACATTTGCATAAAACAGTATATTTGTCCACTCCCATGTTGATAAGAGTATTAAATACTTGACAAATCTCCCTTTAAGGTACATTAAACAGATAGAAAAAAATCTGTGATTAATTGTGGTTAATCATAGACAATCATGCAATTATTCTCGATTAAATATTTTAATCGATTGACAGTCCTAATAATAATACAGAAAAACGTAACATATCAGCAGGCTACATACTAAATCCCTACCTCATAGCCATCACTGACATCAAATTATAGACCATCCATAGCAAATTTTGTTTTTCTTTGCTTTCCAATCAGCTCCATGCCCTGTCGGCGGGTCTGAAGGCTTTCACCACGTGGGTAGCCAACTCTGCCATCGAGGTGTGCCGCATGTCATGCGGCGGCCACGGCTACTCTCGCAGCAGCGCCTTGCCAGACATCTACGTCGACTTCACCCCTACATGCACCTATGAGGGAGAGAACACAGTCATGATGCTGCAGACTGCGAGGTAACTCGTCACACAGAATCCTGTGACCACAAATGTGACACTTCGCTGGGACCAAGTTCACAGCCTGACAAAGTTTCCCACCCAGTTCTGACTCAAACACACTAAAACACCTTTTAGTTTAGAGTGCTCATACAGTAGGAGGGATTTCATAACTTTACATTGCTTTTACTTAAAGTTGTAACAACAAAACGTACAGTAACATATCCTTGATTCCTAAATCGTACAATTTTTAGTACAGGTAATCAATAGTACTCACACAAAAGCTCACATTTAGCTTATTCACCTGTTTTTCTCACACACTTAAATAGAAAGAGAGCGAGACAAATACAGACGCATACGGACATAAACATACACCCACTCAGCAGTCATGTCATACCACAAATGCAGGAGACACACCTGCGCTCCTCCCACTGCAAAAACAAACACTGGTGACAATTTATATCCCTAAATGATGGCTGTTATGGTTTTATATCACCAGTACCAGGCCTGGACTGGCCATCTGACATACCGGGCATTTTTCCGGTGGGCTGACATGCCTTTTGGGCCGGTCGCGGATGTATGTGTATGTGTAAACACGAGCAAAAATAAATAAAAACTGATGCAGATTAGTTTATGTCAGAGATTAAATACCACAGGGGGAAATTATTTAGTTTTCTTTCCTGGGAGTTAAAGGTGAAATTAAAAGTTTAACATAAAATGCTGTTGCAGTGAACTTATTATTTTGTTATTTTCACCCTTTTAAAGTCACCAGAATGCAGGAAACAAAGTCTCTGAAACTCACATTTTTCTTTTTCTTTTTCATCTTTTGGTTTTAAAATCCTCCCTTTTTTAAGCTCTCATGGTTGTAATATTCGTATGTCATGAGAGATGAGTCTGTGCTACTCTCAGTCCACGGACACATTACGATCCCCTTGATAAAACTGAGCCACAGAGCACTAATGGTGAACAAACTAGCTGGTGTTTGCAGAGTTATATTGATGTGTGATCGATCCTGTGTGGGGAGGATGAGATGGGGCCGGTCTGACCAGTACTATAAAGGTCAGCTGTGCAGATTAGAAAAGCTGAATTATTTTGGCCTTTTGTAAGTATATTGTCTTGCTGGCAATGATGAACAGTTAATGAAATGCTCAATTACACAGTGAGCTCATGACTGAACATTAAAGGAACAGTGTGTAACATTTTAGGGGATCTGTTAGCAGAAATGAAATATAATATTTCTTACTGTTTTTATTAGTGTACAGTCACCTGTAACTAAGAGTCATGTTTTCATTTCTACATAGGGAGCGGGTTCTCTTCACAGGGTAACCATGTTGCTCTGCCATGTTTCTACAGTAGCCCAGAACAGACAAACCAAACACGTTTCATGTTGTTTTGTCACCTGAAGGCCAATGCAGTTATCCGACACGCTAGTGAATCTGCAGTAACGTGAGCTGCAGAGTGCAAAACCGTGACACCGCCTGCCGCCGGCTGACTTCTGTTGCTCCTAAAGCGCTGTTGTTATGGTAAAGATGACCTCTGAATGAGGCAAACAGCATTGAGTTGCCAGCACTGAGTTGGCTGCAGTCTGCTACTACACCACTAGATGTCACAAAATGTACACATTGTATATGTATACATATAAGTACACACCCAACAGCTAAAGGTGTTGTGAATAAGATATTTATATATGAAACCAGACTTGGTTTTGGTGTTGGTGAAATTCTAAACAATCACACAAGAAGAAATGAATTAGAAAAAAAAAAATACCAATTTTATTTTTAATAGTACCACAAGAAATACTGTATTTGGGTACAGCTGAGTTACATGACTGTGAACACAAATACTCACTAGTTAGCTTGTGCCCCCATGTTTAACTGGTTTAACCCTCACCTGTGTACCTGCCGTGTGTCTCTGCAGATACCTGGTGAAGTGCTACCGGCAGGCTAAGGCAGGGCAGCAGCTGAGCGGCATCGTGTCGTATCTGAATGAAGCAAAGCATCAGAGGGTCCAGCCCCAGCCCGTCGCTGCCAGACCAATCGTGGTCGACATAAACGACCTGGCGAGCCTGGTGGAGGTCTACAAACAACGGGCTGCCATGTAAGAGATGTGGGCAGTAGAGAAAATGATCTAGTTGCTCGAGCTATGGTCTGTGTTTTCATTTCTAGTTTAGTTTGTTAAAGCCTTTTACCATTTCTCATTTATGTTGTGAAACAATTATTTTAACTTTATTTTTTAGTGGTTATTATTCATAGTCAATGTACAGCTGCTTTGACCCCTCCACCTTTGGCTCATGGTTGCATGTAATGTATGATGTAAAGATATTATATTTTGTCTTTGAGTGAATGATATTGGATATGGGCATGTACTAAATGTGCAAAATGTAAATTGAAGTGTTTAACAAGTGCGTAAAAAGAGGAAGGATGGATGCTGACACTCCGTTTACTGTTACGTCAGACAGTTGGATTTTTATCTCAGGTGTTGCTGTTGGCCAGAGCTTCAGCTGTCAACATTATTCACCCTGACAGTCTAATCATTTTTCTCTGCTGTCAAGCATATTTCTGTCTTTGTCTTTTTCACTGTCACTGACATAATATGCTGCCCTGATCACATCCCTGCATACTGTCAGCCTTAGTCACATCTAAATTCATTTGGCAGCCAGCGTCAGTTGTGTGATGAGCACAAACAGCGGCGTAGCCTGACTGGTGGAGGGAGACAAAATGCTCAGAAGGATAAAGGACAGTTGCGTAGTAATCATTTTTGCTGTGTTTCTGATAAGGCTCCATTCCGTATATTCCTACCATTAAAAATGTACGATAACTAGGGCTGTCATTCAGTTAAAATATGTAATTGTGATTAATCTCATGACTGTCCATAGTTAATCGTGATTAATTGCATTGTACACTAAAGGGTGTTTTGTCAAGAATTTCATACATCTTATCAACATCAGAGTGGGCAAATATGCTGTGTTATGCAAATATATTTATTATTGCAAATCAATTAGCAACTCTAAACACTGACAAATATTGTCCATAAACCCTCACAGGTACTGCTTTTAGCATAAAAAATAGGCTCAAATCATAACATGGCAAATGGCAGCCCAACAGGTAACAACAGCTGTTAGAGTGTCAGAGTCCTGACTTGACTATGGCTTGATCCAGACTGCATGTGATTATCATAAATGGCCATGCCAATTTTTCCTCTGCAAAATGTATTGTAAGTTTGGAGCAAGCTAGTTCAGTATGACATGGTCGATACCAATGGATTACTTGGATTTTCCTGTTCCTTGGGCTGCTGCCCCATTTGTGAAGGCTGGCGAAGCACGGGCCATGTCCGGACCTGAATCTATTGAGGGTTGACCACTGTGTCCTTGTCAGATTGAAGCCAGGGACCTGTTGGGTGGGGTCTGACACCAGATGTTGGATTCCTTTACCAGTTGACTGGTGGGGTATTCTTCCAAATCGGTTGTCTAGATGGAAGACAGGCAGTGGGTGGGTTGAAGATGTCTGCATGAATTGGTAGATGGGGAGAGTCTTTGACCTTTTGAAGCATCCTTTGAGCAAATGCCATTAGTCAGATATGTGGAGGGTTATATTGGATAAGACAGGGAGCCAGGGAGGGGTGTTGTAAACCAATAGTCCTGGTTATGATTTGCATGGTTGTGTTGAGCTGGGTTTCCACATGGTGTGTATGAGTTGACCTGGACCAAACAGGGGCACAGTATTTTCCTGTGGAGTATGCGAGGGCCAGTGTTGAGGTGGGCAGTGTGGGGGCTGCTGTCCCCCATTTTGAGCCAGCAAGCTTACAGAGCAGGTTGTTTCTAGACGTTCCTTTCAAGTGTTTGTTAAAGGATAGAGTCCTGTCCAGTTTCATATGATAGCAGTCCTTCACTCTAGCTAACTAACTAACAGCCTCAAAAGAATGATTGCGTTAAAGAAATTAGTGGCATTAAAACAATTTTGCATTAGCGCTTTATTATCTCGTTAACTTTGACAGCTCTAGTGAAAAGACAATCTTATTCCATAGGAGCAGCTCCAGATTTCAGGGGAAAGGCTATGGAGGTATAAAGTCTCTTAATGTGTTTAATTCATTTACATTAAGTACAGATGATGTGTGTGTTTCTAGTTTAGTTGAGCTGGCAGCGAAGAGCATCCAGCAGGAGTTGCAGCGCAGGAAGAGCCAGGAGGATGCCTGGAACAACAGTGCTATTGACCTGGTCAGAGCCTCAGATGTAAGTTGTGTGATCATGATCATTACATACTGTAGTTTAAAGCTTTCCATAGCTCGTGATACACAGATCTGACTTGGAGAGTGTGGAGATTGATGCTGAGCTCCCAAATACTACTCATGTCCATCTCATTACTTCTTTTTCTGTCCCTTTCTTTCTTATTGGTTGCCGTTCATTCATTTAACTATCTCCCTGTTTCCTTTGTCTCCAGGCCCACTGTCACTATGTTGTCGTGAAGCTCTTTACTGACAGGCTGGGGGAGATGGGTGACACAGCGATACACTCAGTGCTGTCGACCCTGGCTCTGCTCTACGCCCTGCATGGCATCACAAATAACTCTGGAGACTTCCTGCAGGTCAGAAAAATCATAACTGACAGAAACAACATGGTCCACAGTCAGCGGTTCATCTTATTCATCTTATTGCAGGAGTTACAGGCATATTGTGCAAAGCTGCTCCAGTTATTTGCATACTCCCTGTGCTGTTGGTCTGTTTTACTGTCCGCTTCCATATAAAGGACCGGCTTCAATTCTTTCTTTGTCTCTGAGCTAACAAAATGGGGTCTTTGTGTGCAGGATTTGTATGCCTGGGCGGATGGTGGGTGGTGGTGGCCTTTTTGCTGGTTAATTAAGGCAAATTAGATGTTATCAGTTGAGCTTTAGATTGAAAATAAAATATAAGACTTCATGCTTTATTTAACAACCGGCTGCCTCTTCTCTCATTTTCCTCGCTGTTGGGACAGCGAAGTGAGGTTCAGCATCACATTTTCATCCACATCTCCATCTGTTTTATTCCAGGCTGGACTGCTGAATGTGCCCCAGGTGATGCAGATTTCTGTTCGTATCAAGGAGCTGCTGTCTCAGCTGAGGCCCAACGCTGTGGCGCTGGTCGATGCCTTTGACGTCCACGACAGGAAGCTGAATTCGGTCCTGGGACGATATGACGGGAACGTCTACGAGCACATGTTCGAGTGGGCTCGGCGCTCACCCCTGAATGCCACAGAGGTCAGTCAGGGTCACAAGGATGAAAAAATAGTGCCAAAAGTGTGTTGTGGTTAGGCCCAAAGGATTTAATTTAATGTACAAACTACTAACAGGCCACAATGTAGGCTAAATGCTAGTAACAAGAACAGGATGCAGGTTTTATCTGAACCCAGGCAAACTCAGCCTGCTTCCTGCCGTCACTCCACTGGTTACCAACAGCGGCACTTGCATAATTGGATGTTTAGTCCAGGCAAGTCTTTTCCTGTTGCCAACTGTGCACTGAGCTTGTTAAAGCTGAACCTTCAGTACTTCAAGCATGAGGGTTTTCATTTGTTGTCCATCACAATCTCAATGAAATGCTGCTCTTTCCATTCATCTGCTGCACGTCCTTAATATCTACTCTCCTTGGCATCTGCTCTCAGACAGGCTCACATGAGTTAAGACCTACCCTTCATGTCTTAGCTTCTCAGTTCATGTGTAATATCTCTTGGCGAGGGAAGTGCCTTTCTGTGGGGAGTGTGCATGTTCTCCCCATGTTTGTGTGGATTTCCTCCAGGTTCTCTGGTTTCCTCCCACCGCCAAAACATACACCCCCACCCCCACAGTCAGTCAAAAGCCTATGCCAAATCAATGTGCAGATCAATGATCCACTGTGGCGACCCCTAATGGAGGAACAACATCTGTTGACAAGAGAAGCCCTTTAATATGGCAGGGGCAGTATTGATTGGAATTTGACACCATTACTATATTGGTATAGAATAAAAACATTATTTACCGTTGCATTTAAATGGATGTATATAGAGACATGAACACTAGCCAACAGTGAAAGTCATTTTCATTTTTGTAGGACTTTAATGCTTTCCAGTCCAGATGGTCAGTCAGTTACGGACAGCAGGTTATAGAAGATGACTTAAATAGCTTTTCTTGACCATCTAAACTTGTACTATTACATTTGTGCTGTAGACTGTGTGAGATTACATAAGCATGCCCCCCCCCCCCCCCCTTTGCTCATTGTTATATCATCATTATAATTATCATTTCTGAAAACATTTGAGGTGAGAAATAAGCATAACAGTAACAGAATTAGGGATGTGACAGTGAGGAAATGTTCCCACCAGTTAATGAACTCGTGACAACACCGGTGTTACCGTTTACACTGGGCATTTTACAAGAAAAGATGATGGTCAGTATGTGTAGCACGCTTACTTTGATCTGTAGCGTCCAGTGGCTGCGTGTCGGTCTCTCTGGTCCAGCTTTTACTGCAGGGCCACAGGGATCTACCTGACCGCTCTGTCCCCCTCATGATGCTTACCTAATTATCGTTATGGTTCCCTTATTGTATTGGGTTTAAATCTGACATGTTGCCAAATAGGGGCTTTTCGCTTTGACACCAAATCCACTGCGATCATCTTGTCTGTTAACTCTCTTTTGTCTTGTGTGTGAAATATGACATCTGCTACTCTGGGCTGAGGCTCCGTACGGAGCAGATGCATTCACTGTCAGTTTGTAGCATCTGTCGTCCGACTATCTATTGATAGATTGAACATGCCACTGATACACCAAAATGAACAAAATGATTTTTATTTCTGTTAAAAAAAAGCAAAGCAACGGTGGGGATTTAATGTAAACAGTCTGTGCCCGACAACCGTGTAACACTGGTAACACGACTACTACGACAAGCCTAAACAGAATATGGATTCATATTTGAGCAGCGCTGCGAAGTTTGACCTTTTGATCGAAGTTCACAAGTGGCTCTCATAGATAGAAGCTAAACAGCAGACTCCAGATCGGCTCTGATTGGTTGTTTTCCTCTGGTCTGTGAAATCTTGCAGATGCCATTAGGAGCACCGGAGGACACATGATTACCTGTCTCATGCACTACTGTCAGGATATAGTGACTGTTTTGCAAAAATAACGTTTTTTGCTCCATTTCTACCCACCTCAGCTTTAACAAATGCTCCATTCCTTCTTCCTTCCCCAGGTCCACGAGTCATTCCACAAGTACCTGAAGCCCTTGCGGTCCAAACTGTGAGCTGACCCCCTTGCCCCTTGATTCCTGGCTGCGACCCTTCAACTCTGCGTATATAGGCACAACCTTAACCACACTACCACCACCTTCCCTCTAAAGGCCATGGTATACTGTAACATGTCGGAGCTGTATACATTGTTCTCTTGGGCGATGGGGATGATGGAGGTGGGCTGTAAGCAGGGTGGACAACCTAAAACAATCTGATGACAGTGCAGGCTAATGATTAAGGAGAATAACAGCAGAACCAGGAATGAAAATTCAATTTAAAAGCCACTAATGAAATAAAAATACAGCTTTAAGAAAACTGAACACAATCAAGTATTTGCAGTTTTAGATGACCATGTTTTCTGTAGAGAAATTCAGTTATGAATTTTCTTAGTATTTCATTTTTCCCTATCTTTTGTTCCCTTTCTGCTGCGTGCCTGATGGCTCCTCTGTGTGAGCCAGCCAAGATAGAAATGTCTAACAAGAACAGAACGTTATTATGAATGTTACATAATGTCAGAGCGTTTTACATTAGGAACAAACTAACAGCAAAATCTGTTTTGGTTGTTCCCCTGATCATGAGGACCAAGAACGATGCATGCTGTTTGTTATAAATGTTATACACAACCTTTACCAATAGCTGTAGGCATCAAGAAAGAATTGCACAAGGTTGATGCAACTGTAACTTTAACTGTAAGCCTGCGGCAACCCCCGTAGCCTTCCATTCCCCTGAATAATGGTGTAACATGACAGCCATAATGTAGTTTACACTGGATAAACAACAAATTAGAGCCAACAGAAACATCAAGTAAAGATATAAAACTATTCCCTTGTAGAATAATTTTGAATTTTGAGCCTGTCAGTAGATTAAAAACTCTGCATTTACATCAAGTTTCTTCAGAGTGGTTTTAATAACTACGCCTTAAAAGTCACTGTCCTACATTGTTCTGAACTGTTCCTCTCTGCCTTAAGTTGATACTTCACCCAAAAATGCTTCAAGTATTTCAGTCACAAAAGGTAAAACAGTCTGCTTTTACGCTCAGCCCCACCACCTGTCCCTTCTCTTGCAGTGTAATGAATAACATTGTCATACTTTAATGATCCTCTGCACAGATACTAGTGTGTAGGCTATAAACAGCAGACAGTACAGTACTACAGTAAGTGCATTCCATTGACACAACCTGAGCTCAAGACCATTTCACACCTGTAAACACAAGCCAAATGTGTCCCAGTTTATTTCCTGTTGCAGTGGATGTGAATGACATCAGCTGACAGGAAGTAAACACGGACCCAAGCTGTTGCCTAGCAACACAATTCCACGGAAACAGTCTATAGAGAGAAGACGTCGTGCTTTCAGATTAAAATCCTGAGCTCACGTTTACAACATGGGAAGTCGTGTACACAATATGCTCACCATTCAAGTGATTTAGTCGGGAAGAACACTGCTGCTAAGTAACAGCAATATTAACGTTGCTGTCTGAGTTTAAAAGACACAAAGACTTCACACTAAAGACTTATTGGAGATGAAATGATGCACTTGGGAGTGATTTATGAGTTATGTAGGTTCTCTGACAAGCCGTGTGTTCAGTCATTAGAATGAAAGATTACACTGTGCTGTGTTTGTGGGAAACAGGGAAAGCTCTCTGCAGATAATGTTGAAGGATGTCTAATGTGTAAAAAGCACCTGCAAGGACAGGTGGTATTTGGTAATGGTAATTTCTGACAGTTATCAAATGTTTAATGAGGCCACATATTCACTGTATATGTGAATTAGTATTCTCCCTCCCTGCTGTGTGGGGTTGACATAATGAAGGGTACTAAAGGCCCCAGCCAACATCTACATGGTTTCTTTTTCTGGTTTTTAATCAAGCACATTTCAAACTCAAAACTGTAAATACATCCATTGTTAATATGCTGCAATGTTCAAATCCTGCGGATTGAATCATTCACATTCATATATGATGAAATATGCACAAACTGGATCTTTTTTCTTTTTCTTTATATAGATTAATGCTTCCTTCTCTGTTATTACAGTTCCACAAACAAAAACAGTTTTAGAAAAATAATTTAATAAATTGATTTATCAAGCAGAAATGTAGAATTCTTCATTTAACTGGTAGATTTGTGCTGTTGGTTTATCTCAGCGTGCAGTAGTTCAAATAATTTTAAATGGTCGACACTGGGGCTGGTGAATAAAAGAAGCAACTCATAAAATTTAATGAGGTTTATATTATGACTGTAACGACATGATGATAAAAAGGAGAGCTTTAATCAAAAGCCTCACTTTGAACTGTGACGATGATTTGTGGGATAATTATGTGCCTGAGGAAGGCGTCTTTTCTTAATGTAATTAGGCTCATAGTGTTTAATTTCTGTATTTGTATGACTTTTGATCCATTTATTTCTGCCGTAAGGGCCAGATTATCAATATGTAATGACTAAGCTCTTTGTTAAACATATTTGTGTGATAATGTTTTATTGAATAATAATGATTTTAAACAATATGATTTTAATGGTTGGTAAAAAATTTGACCTGCAAGATGCATTAATAAAAAAACAAAATAATCAGTTTGTTTTCTGTCTTGATCCTGTGGTTAACCAGCTTTTATGTCCTCTTTATGCCCAGTATTAATAACCTAGTATTACTAACATGCATTGCCACTTTCATTAGAAATCAATCAGTCAAACTTAATTTATATCTAAAATGTACTGGAAGAACTTAACATGCAAGTCAAAAACTTAACATAGTAGACTGTAAAACTACAAATTAAGTTGATCACGTTTCAGCCTGAAATGACACTGGGATCCTATCGCAAAAGTGTATAGGAAGTTAAATACAGCAAATAGAAAAATCTAGTGTACAAGTTTCAGAGTCATTGCTGGCGTAGCTGAGTTTATTTGTCATGGTCAGTGCTTATCAGGCTCTGAACAGCTGTAAAAGTCTGGCAGGTCTCTTTAAAGTTGGAAGGCTTATCTTGGACTGGGCTTGAGATGTTTACAGAAAGCCTTTGTTACTAATAAGGGGTCTAGAGATCAACATTTTGGTATCGATATCGGTACCAATATGTATTTCGATACTTTTCGATACTTTTCCAAATAAAAGCAGAACACATCATACATGAGTAAATAAAATAAAATACCACAAAACAGGCTTTTCTAATAACGAGTTTTAAAATAAATAAAGAATAAAATACGATTCCAAACACTGACACCTGATAATCTGAAAACACTGCATCTTTTCTGTTATTTGGACCAGTTGTAAGTTTTGGGAGAAATTGTTATCAGTAGCTTATAGAATGAAACAAAAACGTTCATTTTACTCAAACACACATCTATAAATAGGCAACTAAAACCAGAGAAAGTGGTGATTGCAATGCAGCTTTGATTTTTTTTTTTTCCAGAGCTAGTTGTGTGCAGAGTGAGGGGGGCTGCGCTGCTGGCTTTTAGCTTTGAATGTGGCTTTTTTCATGGGTATATCAGTTATTACCTGTCGTTCTCTGAACACCTTGTGCAGGTCTGGGTGCTTGTCAATCAAATGTTTTGCCAAGTTGGAAGTGTTTCCACTCATGGCCAGACCTGTTTTCTAACACTGTTTGCACAGTGGTGCTTCGGTGTTAGTGGCTTCACTGTGCTCATTTATTCTGAAGTCGAAGTAACTCCAGATAGCACTTCGCCCTCCTGGTTTCTCTACGAGTTGCGGCGCGTTGAGGGTTGTGGTAGCTGCCGTCCTCTCCCTGCTCCTCTCTCTACATCTGTCACCAAGCTTTCCTCCTTCTCCGTTTGCTCCTAAACGCTGCTCGCTCAAAATACAAAGCAGTAACGTCACAGCTGCCAGCTCTATATGTGTAATGCAAGTACCGGTCTCATCCAAATGGAGTATAGTACCATTTTAAATGTATCAGTACCCCGGTACCAATTTAGTACTGGTATACCGAACAAGCCTAATACAGTATATATAGTTATATATATTATGGTGTTATAACAATATTCGTATTGCGTAAATGTTGTTCCTTTAATCCAAATCAGGTGTGAAAAATAAGTGAAAATTAAACTTGTACATCTGATTATTTTGTATGTCTATTTTTTTTTTTTTATTATTTGTTATGGCCTTTCTTTGCTTCCATACTTGTGAGGCACTTCTGAGTAACGCTGGGCATTTCTTCATAGAGAACTGCTCATTGAAAGTTGCACAATAATAAAAACAAATATAGGCTAAAAACCACTAATGTACCGAACTAAACAGCAGGGCAGCCCAGTGTGCTGTATGTACAGTGTGTGTGGGAGTTAATCACTTACTACAGGATTCCCGTGGTTTCCACACACGGCCCGCCGTTGGAGGGTTGGACCCGGGCCCAGCTCCTCTTCTGCGGGCACGACGAGTCGTAACTCCGCCCCCTGCCCCTCCGTGGAGCCGCAGTCAAGGATGTTGGGCTGGAAGAGGGAAAGAGGGAAGTAGTGACACACTGGTGGTCGGACAGTAGCTCACAGTGTCGGACGGACGGTAATAAAGCCTCTGCTAATGAATGACTGCCCGGTTGTTTCTTCTCGGAGGTGAGTGGACCGACACCTAACGTTTGTTTTTCAGCCGTTAAAAAGACGTTAAAAGTTTAACTTCGTCAACGAGCATTATCGAGTTTGTAAAATGGAAACATATCAAATAGCTCTAAATGGCCTCGCTTAAGTAAAGTGAGTTTCAATATTAGACGTGAAGCAAAGCTTTTATTAAAGGACAAAAAACCCAGTTAACGTACAACGTTAGCTAACAGCGGCGGTTTCCACGCAGCGTCAGACGAGCCGCTGAAAGCCTGCCTCGACAAGCCCTTTGTTGCCCCAACGTTACCCGCCGGGACAAATATATATGAATACCATGATTCATCTCACATTTCCTCCTATTATCCCTGTGAAGTTAATTATAGTCGCCATGTGCCTACATATTCAGTTGTTGTTCCACTCCTCCCATTTGTTTTTCAAAGGCTGTAGGAGGGAGTGTTAACGGGAAATTACCGTAACTGACACTGACATTTTCAGCTGAATTATGACGGAAATTAAACCGCATTTTGTACAGATAACCTAATAGAAAGACGTCAGTTCTCGTGTGTGTTATCTTAAAGATCTATATATTTTTAGATTTACACAGTGGTGACTAAAATGTGGACAGTCAAGTCAGTCATTAAAAGTTACTGCAGATTCAAAATGCAGGAGTTCTGTTGTGTTCACGTGTCACAGTTCTGGCCTCACCCCCTGTAGAGAGTTACATAATAATGTGCCGGTTTTTGTCTACTAATTATCACAGAATAATGAGGATAAACCTCATCGGATGTTTGGGGTCCTTCACATAAAAATGACAACACCTTGTCATGAGATTAAAGCTCCAGTAGGAAGACAAAATTTCATAATAACATTTCAGCATTAGGGACGCTAATTTTGGAAAAAAAAAAAATCTTAACTGATAACTGACCTTTGTTATTTATTATTAACCGTTAACTGACAAGATTTGTGCCTCACATGCAGTGGTGTGCCAGTTGCAATATATGAGCACAACAAACTGAGTTAGGAGAGTTACTGTAGCAGCCACGGTGCTGCGTTCACTAACTCCAGTTCACCATCAGGGAGAGTTACTGTAGCAGCCATGGTGCTGCGTTCAATGTCTGCAGTTCACCGTTAGGAGAGTTACTGTGGCAGGTGTGGTGCTGCGTTGTCTGTCTCCAGTTCACCATCAGGGAGAGTTACTGTAGCAGCCACTGTGCTGCGTTCAATGTCTGCAGTTCACCGTTAGGAGAGTTACTGTAGCAGACGTGGTGCTGTGTTCTCTGTCTCCAGTTTACCAACAGGGAGAGTTACTGTAGCAGCCTCGGTGCTGTGTTCACTGTCTGCAGTTCCCCATTAGGAGAGTTACTGTAGCAGCCACGGTGCTGTGTTCACTAACTCCAGTTCACCATCAGGGAGAGTTACTGTAGCAGCCATGGTGCTGCATTCACTGTCTCCAGTTTACCATCAGGGAGAGTTACTATAGCAGCCATGGTGCTGCGTTCAATGTCTGCAGTTCACTGTTAGGAGAGTTACTGTAGCAGCCACGGTGCGTGTTTGTAGCGGTGGTGGGTGGGGGTTGGTTGGTGGCGTTATAGCTGTGAACGTAGCTGTAGCACAGTTTGTGTACAGTTTATTTGTTGGTGAATAAATGCTACGAGGCTACAACTCCTCAGCTGGAAGTCCAGAGCCAACTTCCTGTATCTGCATGGCTCTCTCTTAAGGTGGACCACCTTTTCTCCTTAAAGTGATGAGCAGCTCCTCTGCGTTTTCCTCAGCTTTTTAATTCATAACTAATATTTCTTTTAACCGTTGATAGTCGGTTAAATTGTTAATTATTAACACTCCCTACTCAGCATATTGTAATTCAAGTGTTTTGAGAGAAAACTAGACTTCTGCACCCCCTCATGGCCTCGTTTTCAGGCTTTAAAAAAATCTAGACCTTGTCGGAAGACTTTGACCAATCACAGGTCATTTCAGAGAGAGTGTTCCTATTGAGTGTTCCTATTGGTTGTGCTCCTGCTGGTGGGCAGTGCTTGGTATTTCCTTTACTGTTCTCAACATGGCTGCCAGGTCACAAACTGTCATTTTACAGCTAGACAGTAACTACAAGATGATTCTGACTGCAGGCGAGAAATAGTCATTACAGTAACAGAATATTGATTCCTTTTTGATAAGCGCTGCCTCCTCTGCATTTTTCTCAGCTTTTTAATTACTTATTAATATTTCTTTTAACTCTTGAAGCGGCAGCGTTAATTGATTAACATGTTTAATGTTGGTTACTGGTTAAACTGAGATCAACTGATAATAAGATCAACTGTATGTGCACACGTGTTGTGTACAAGCAGAAGCAGTGAATGAGGACATACTATTGCATGGTGTTTTTTATTGTTCTCTTCCTCAGCACATCGTCCTAGCTTTCTGCAGTTGTGAAGGCAATGCAGAAAAAGGGGAAACACATTGTCTAAGTAATAAGCATGGAAGGCAAAGGGTGTACATTGTACAACAAGCATCTAAGCAACAGCTGCATCTGCATGGTTGAACTGGCATGTCGCTTGCTCCAGCTGCACACCTGTTACTGTCGGAGTTAATGGACTATCAAGGAAAACTGTGACCCAGTGAGGAGACATGAGTTCAGGTCACGCACGCTTCATCAGAATCAGCAAGCAAGCTCTGCCTCCATTTTAAACAAGCCATGTAAAATAGATGCATTTGGACATATTTGGACATCCTGTTCATGTTTCTAGAAAAGAGATTTTGTTTGTTGTTAAACCTGGTTTTAAACTGAGGCCCGTACCATGGATGTACAGTGTAAAGAGAACTGGATACAGCGTTGGAGGCAGGGACCCGTTCATATCTGTGGAAGTTGCTCAGTGGTGCGTGATACCAAAATGGCTCGACGCTGGACTGGAAAAGTACCCGGATCTTACAGCGATCTTCTGCATCCTAATTATTTAAATAAGGGCTATTCATAGTGGGAAGTTGATTCACCTCAAAAAAAGGTATCCACTGAGTTACAGACGTCTCTTTCCCGATATAAGTCTATGGGAAAAAGACTTTTTGTGCCCAATGGCATCATGTGACAGACACGGAAGTTGTAGTACAGCCATTTGGCCACTGTGAAAATTGGGATGAATGACTGATAATCTTCCTCGCGGTTTGGCCTGTTCTATGAAGCAGGATTTAAGGTGAGCAAGGTAACTTCAAGGTTAACCCTGGGTTTTCTGTCCTACAAAGGTCGTTCACTTCTTACCGGGGTAGATCGCTATGGCTGAATACCTAACCTGCTCCGGAGCCGGTTATGTACCAGATAAGAGATCAACATGTATAAAAGCACCGCCTACTGACCAATCAGAGCTTGGTGTGCAGATTATATGATAGCTGTATGCTTTGGGTGCTCACCGCTTTGAATTTTGTTGTAATATTCATTTTTTTTACTTGCTCTCAAGTCCGTTTCTCACCACTGGAGTCAGGGACGCAGCTGAAAGAAGGGTGAAATAGTCACACACACCGTCTTGTCAAAGGCCATAATGAAGTAATCTATTCATCCATCATATTGTGAAAGTTTTTAATATCACTGCCCCATCTAGATGAATATATCTGACTTTTGAGTGAATAAGTCTGTTAATTTCAGCATTCACACATCAGCATTTTTTTTCTTTTGCAAGCTGTTCTTCCTGCATTTGGCAGCTTCAACTGTTACTTGTAGTCTGGATTATGTGTTTAATTTCTTCATATTTGTGTAATATTATAGTTTGAAAAAAGTGCAGCTCTGCTGACACAATACTTGTCCATGTCTGTGATTGGTCATATGCTGCAAACACTGCCCCCTTTATGTGAATACGCTCATATCCAGATTGAGAAACCCTGAGTTATTCGCCACTATCGCACGACAACTTAGCAGGATCACACTTGTTAGGGTTAGTTAGATAACGAGAAGATACCCTGAGTATGTAGTTTGCCTCAGGTGTAGTAGATTCTTCCAGTGGTTTGCAGATGGGGTATGTTGATCTGAGTGGTTCACAAGCAACTGATTGTTGCATCTTTTGATAAAGTGCAGTGCAAGAAAATGCATCTGCTCAGAGGTTCCAGTTTCTTCATAGTTACCTCCCCATCAGCGCTGCACCACGGTCCATGTTATCCAATAAGAAAGTGGTGCCTGCCCTGAAGAATGCATATCTAATTTCACTGCTCTTATAATTTGAGCTCTTATCATTTTCGCTTGTCCACTTTTGTTTCAGGTTCTTCTAGTCTGTCACGGTGCCACAGTCAGATCCTATCATCACTTCCCTCCAGGGGCTGTCATTCCAAGATCTTATCTGTTTTCAGCTGCTGCGCCATAACACGCCCAGAAAATGTTGTGCCTGTTTTTTTTTTCCTTTTTATAATAATAACGCCCCACCTCAGTAACAAGTTGCTGGGTAGGCTGTTGGAATTTTTCCTGCTCTCCCATGTCAACCTTCGCTCCACAGTGCATGACACCTTATTTCAAAATATTGGGACACTCCGGAAATGCTTTGAATCCCAGAGACTCATAAACATAATAGGATTTCTGTGGATACTCTGGCTTTGTCATGAAGCACTCAGCGGTGCAGAGAGTAGGTTGTATCGACCATTTACATTTATCGCGGCACAGAAACTGCTCATTTTCCTCCTATGTTTTCTGGTGTTACCACAATGGGACGAAATGTCTTTACTCACATTCTGTCTGGCACCACAGCTAATTTGTGATGGCGAGTGAGAGTACACTACTTTGTCTTTCTCAGTTTTAGCAGCCCAGCTGGGCAAGTGGACAAGTTGTATATGACAGAACCCTCAGAAGTTTTTGGTGACACATTGCTGCATACTGTACACACACATATGCAAGCACCACTGACAGAGAGAAAGGGTAGAAGCAGTGCCTTGTTGTATGTGTACACATGCTGTATGAACACTAGTCAAGTTATTTAGGTCACATCTCGAGGACTGTGAGGAACTCTTGGACTGGGAACAAGGCTGTTGCTGAGGTATTGCATAGTAGCTCGCTCTATTATGCAGGTTTGGGCATGCAGACTCTGGAAAATGGTGCAATGATTTAAACTGTCCCTGGGATGGTTAGCTTGAAGCCAAGGTCCTTCTCAAACTGAATACCTCAATAGTGAACTTGGATTTACTGTCTTCTAATAGCTTTGAAATGGAACTATTGATTTGTTTGAGGCACCAAAGTGCTATTATTGTCAGCCAAAGATGGGTATAATGGGATATGTAAAGAACCAAGGTTTTGTTTAGGGAGTCATCATCAAGAGATGTTGTGGTTGGAAGTGAAAAATGAGGGGGCGGTTTCGATTGTTGCTCTGGTAGCACACACAGACACCACTGAAACTCACACACTCTCCTACGCCTTCAGTAGCATTCGACTCATTACTGTCTGCTCCGTCATGATCAGCACCCCACACACATAGCAACAGCGCAGGCAGTCCAAACCAAGCATGTTGTCCACTTAATGCATGTCTGAAGTTTATCACATCATTTCATTGCAGCCATCAAAGGTTTCGATTGTCTTAAAAAGGTCTTGGTAGAGCCGAGCACTCCTCTTCATTTTCAAGGCATCTTGCCAGCTGACTGCTAGCCCATGTTTTACACACTCAGTGCTTTCTGGTCTTCCATTTACAGCATGGGACTTATCCAACACCTCAGTTTGTTGAGACTGACATAGGCTTCATTAGGAAAACTCAATGTGTCAAAAATGGATACAGGAAAGAAAATTACCTACTGTATGCTACGGTTTTTAACTGTTCTTTTTTTCTAATGCCAGAATTGATATATTTGCTTCAGTTGATTTTTTGCAGAGGTAGAAGTATGTTACCACTTTTATTGTTGTAGTCTGAATACATGAATCCCTTCCCTATCTGTCAACCAAAACAAAAGACAGTTGGCTGCAATGAGCCGAAACAACAGAACAGAAAACGGTGGACATGTTGAATCCAAAGTGGTAAACACTACACATACAGTAAAGTATGGAAACATTTTGGGTTTCACACACTGCAGGAAAGGCAGAGCTAGACATCATGGCTAAAGCGTCATGCTAGCTCTGAACACCCATATACTGATATTTATGTTAAATGCATTCAGATGGCCCCAGTGGAGCTGACCATGGATGCATAAAGAGAATGAAGCTGATGAGAGACCTTATTTTAAACTTTAAACTTTTTGAAATTAGCGGAAGTATGACCGTGTGATTATGTCCAGTTTTCTGAATAATGTGTTAACCCTAAGAGACCTGCAGGGCTAGAGGCAAACCCGACCAACTTAAATGTCTTTCAGAGGTTCTAGCAGGTTCAGTGTTAGGGCTAGTGGAGCTACAGATATCATATGAAACTAGAAGACCTAAAGAATCCACTGTTACCAACCATGTCATGTTAACATGTCGGAAAGGTTCATATAACTCTCCAAATTTGGGCCACATTTTAGCGAGGAAAAATTGGCATGGTCATTTTCAAAGGGGTCGCTTGACCTCTGACCTCAAGATATGGGTTCTATATGTACCCACGAGTCTCCCCTTCACAGACATGCCCACTTTATGATAATCACATGCAGTTTGAGGCAAAAAACATGCATTTTTTTCATGTGGTGTAAATGTGTTATTTTCGCCTATTCTAAAAATGGTGTATTTGAATATTTCTGCATGCTGGGGTCCCTGAAGAGTCTTAGAAATTGGGGATCGGTTGAGATTCTTGTGGATCCAATGAGCCCAACTGTATTCATGTGTGATGATGTTAGTCCTCATAGCAGCCATTTCATTGTAATGAGACCTTTTTTTTTTTTTTTTTTACTTCACCTGTGGTGACCTCCAGGATAATCACAGCCTTGTGAAACTTTACAGCCACAAACCAGAGACCCATAGCATTCAGAGGATGGATGGCTTTACTAGGTAGTCTGACAATAAGGGGGTTTCTGAGCAGTTAACACAACAGAGGTGCTTGCCATTAAACAATTAATTAATTTGTGTTTATTTCTGATTTATGTCTAGAACAAGAAGAAGAAGAAGAAGATAGTCCTTTATTAGTCCCGCTAGGGGAAATTCAATTTTTTCACTCTGTTAACTTATACACACACATGCACAAACAGGTCCATATACATCAACAATTGGAGAGGTGTCAGAGTGAGGGGGCTGCTCCTGACAAGCGCCCTGAGCAGTTGGGGGTTTGGTGCCTTGCTCAGGGGCACCTCGGCAGTGCCCAAGAGGTAAACGGCACCTCTCCAGCTACCAGTTCACACTCAGTTCTTGTCCATTCGGGACTTGAACCAGTGACCCTCCGGTCCCAAGCCAACTCCCTACAACTGAGCTACTGCCGCCCCCTATACAACTAAACACACAGTGCTGCATCTCAAATTAATCTTGAGGTTCAGCTTTCAGATGATGGTCACCACTTCTATGTGAGATCTACTGTTAACCTGCTATCTCCCATTGAAGACCCTTTTTACCCCCCTAAAAAAGACAAAAAATGGGTCCATTGTGAGTCTAATTGGACTATATTCACCAAAACTCTAAAACATTACATATCCCTTATAAATTAAAATGAAAATATCAGTAATTTGTTAGGGAAATATAATAAGGCCTGACAATGACTGCTACATTTGACTTTAGGACATCCCTGACTACATAAATGCTGAAAATTAAACATTTTTACTGTATTAATTTATATATTTTCCAAAGTAAAAAGTCTTCAACTTTTTCCCGTGGTCTAATGTTGAATTGACTCAGGATGTAGGTGAATCATCCCAGCCCTACTCTTTGATGGATTCATACTTGAAAACAGTAAGATATTGTGACTTTTTGTGAAATGAGAGAAAAACCTTTTTTTTTTTTACTGCAGTCATGCGCTGCTCAAGGGATACAGCTACATACATTGCTATGTTTATGTTGTATGAGATCTGATATGTGCAGCACCTATAGCAGATAACACACAGCTCTACCCCAAACTCTTGTTCCAGAGTCGCTTTCAGCAATCCAAAAAGAGAAATAATAGCTACGCCATGGCTTGTATGCCCCAAAACAAGCTGACAGAATGGAAACCACAACTTGAAAATGAAAATTAGGAAGTGAAAATTTTGGATGATGGTGCCAGAGTAAGGGTCAGTGAATCAACAGGATGTTATAGTTCATCCTCTGCTTAGAGAGAAATTTTGACCTGTGATTGGTGGGAGGGGAGGTGGACGGGCCCAACAAACACCAGACTTTTAGCCAGGAGACCCGTGTTTGAGCTCGTTGTTGACCAGCATTTTGTTTTGTTTTGTAAGTTACATTAGTGACGTGCGGCACATAACAATTGCGTTTTATTGATGTTTGAAATGTGTTTTCTGTTGTTGGGTTACCTTGTTTCTGTATGTGTCTTACTTACTTTACATATTTATTTTAAGCCCCACCATGACATTTCCTTTACCTAACTAAGTGTTTGAATCTGAATCTGAGTAAGTGTTTTTCTTGCCTAAACCTAACTGAAAATGTTTGCATGATGTACAAATAAAGACAAAATAAAAAATAACAGCAAGCACGTCTCCAGAGCTTGAAAAGTATCGAGTGCCAGGCAGAAGCAAGAACAGAGGGAACAAAATCTCCAGCACTCACAGATAAAGTGTTTTCTTTATTGTATTGGGCAAACAAACAAAAGCGTTTCAGCAAGACGCAGAAGGAACATATTAAAGGTCATCAAGAAATCTATTGGACTTTTTAATTGGAGATGGCTACGATGTTGATTCATGTCATTAGACACCTGTAGAAAACACAACCCAGCCTCTCGGGATGGCATTTAAATACCACAACATGACAAGGACACATGACACAAAATGCGAAACTGACAGGTGGTTTAAATACACTATATCTCCTCATGTTATTATTCTAGCTCAGTTAGTGTGGTCAAGTCCCACACAAATTAGCACTTATCATAGCTGTCCACACACTTTCGGACTGTGTGAGACGGTGAATCTGTGTGTAAGGATGTGAACACACCCTCGGTCCTCTCCTCGTTGCACTGGTGCTTCGTAATTTTAATCACACTTGTTCTTAAAGCCTCTGAGTAATTGCATATGTGAATTTATCTTTTGTGTATTTTTGAATTGCTGTGTCCATACAGAAATGCGCTCTTCTGGTGCTTTGAGAGACATTTGGTAAATCTCATTCAGCCGCACTCATCGTATTTATAAAGCTTTAACGCAGTTTAAAGTATATGGTGGAAGATGAAATATACAGTCACGGTAAACAACGCAGTTACATGTGTCTTTTTTATGTCTCCTTAGGAAACAGGAGGATTTACAAACTTGGTGGATGTTAAGAAGAAGAAGAAGAAGTGATGAGGAAGTTTTCTGAAGGTCAGTTCCTCATTTAGCCTCCAAGAGTTTCATAATAAGCGACACTGCTGTTTCCACTTTGGGCATACACAGTAAGACAGCAGTCATCAGAGGTAAATGGTCATCATTACTGTAGCTCAGTCTAAGTGAGAATAAGCAAAGTATCAAGTTTCTGCAATAAAAGGAAGGACGTTGTTATGCAACAAATTTAATTATCACAAATTCACACCAGTGTTAGAAGTACCACCAAAAAAAACACTGCCTGACTCAGAGTTACTATTGCTTTTATAATGTTTGATGATGAATGCTAGTTCTGCAAGGTAACACTTATTGATATTAGTTACTGTCACCCATGAAGTAGATGTGAAGCTTTCTGGACTGCTACATGCTGTCATATAATGCTTATACATGGAAAAGCAGGAAAAAAGGCTGAGCTTGGCACACACACCACTTGAGCTGAGTGAGACTCACTCTTTTCCCCACAGTAAGCAGCATCTACAAGCTTTGTATCGCTTTGTGGAGGCGCATAGTGTAGTTTCTCAACAATTCCCTTGGCTCATATGAAGACTGCTAAAAATATACAGCAAGTGAAAGAGTTTGGTTGCTTTTGAAGAAGCATAGTTGGTGCCATGTTTTGATATGATGAACAACATATGAGGCTGTGGCTCCACCTAAAGCTTCTATGATGATAGTTATTTAAATGCAATGAAATATCTAATTATGGTGTTTTACAGTATGCAACGTGTTTCTAATAGGGCTGTCAAAGTTTACGCAATAATAACGCGTTAACGCAAATTTGTTTTAATGTTGCTTATTTCTTTGAAGCATTAATGCAACTTGCGATTTTTAGGTTGTATTCGTTTCAGTTTGAAAGCTCGAGATGAAGATACTGTCATCATATGAAACAAGAAAACCTAATAAATCCACTGCTTCCAACCATGTCATACTAGCGTGTCATAAACGAGGTTAAATAATGCTCCAAATTTATATTAAACTTTGGCAAGGAAAAACTGGCATGGATGTTTTCAAAGGAGTCCCTTGGCCTCTGACCTCCAGACATATTAATGAAAATGGGTTCTGTGGGTAGGGCTGCACGGTGGTGCAGTGGTTAGCGCTGTTGCCTCACAACAAGAGGGTCGCAGGGTCGATACCGGCTTGGGACTCTTCTGTGTGGAGTTTGCATGTTCTCCCCATGTAAGCGTGGGTTTTCTCCAGGTACTCCGGCTTCCTCCCACAGTCCAAAGACATGCTGTTTAGGTTGATTGATCACTCTAAATTGCCCGTAGGTGTGGATGAGTGTGAATGGTTGTCTGTCTATATGTTGTCTGTCTCTATGTGCCCTGCGATGGACTGGCGACCTGTCCAGGGTGAACCCTGCCTTCGCCCAATGCCAGCTGGGATCGGCTCCATAAACCTGTTAGGGTTTCTGCACAACATGTCATTGTTTTGTGTTGTTATCTGATTTACAATAATAAATGTATACCTACATTTGCGTAAAGCAGCTTATTTGCCCACTCCCATGTTGATAAGAGTATCAAATACTTGACAAATGTCCCTTTAAGATACATTTTGAACAGATAAAAAAATCGATTGCGATTAAATATTTTAATCCATTGAAAGCCCTAGCTTCTATGCTATCATAACTTTCTTAATTGTCAAACAATACAACTGCCTTTAAGCTCATGTTAATGAGCTCAAGCCTGGAAAAGCTCCTTTGTAGCCTTGGCGTGTTTAAGGGCTGCCTATATTAATCATGAGTCACAGTAAGTGTGCTTGGTCCACGTGGACTCAGTCAAGAGGGAGTGTGGCAGAAAACATGATATCTTCTCTACACCCTTATATGCAGGTTAGGTGTGGGGTTCATAAAAGATATTTTCCAAAGTAAAAGTCCTTAGAAGTGTATGATTCAACTTTTTGCCATGGTTTAGCAATACATATTGAATCGGCACCCATGTATTGTGATAGCATTAGATCAAGGATGGGGATCATCCCAGTCCTACTGTAAACATTCTTTTTATTCTTTATTTTTGGTTATTTTTTTTCAGAGGTCTTTGGGGTCTGACTCGCTTTTTTAGCCACCCTCAATTGCCCCCCCCTTGAATTCCATTTTTTTGGCTTTTTCTTTTTTTTTTTTTTTTTTCCTCTTGGTGATATCACTGCGTTGAGCATTAGTCAAATGGGAATACTCACAAACAAAGAAACACTGATACATGCTCAAGGCAGGTCTGTCTCTTGGGGGGGCCATGACTGAACCATGGTGATATGGTACTCTCAGAGGAACATGTGCTCTCACCAAACACAGGAGGGGGAGGGAGGTCGCTAACAGTACAGTGCCACTGATTAATGGTCGAGTCATAAACAAGGGATTTTTTTTTCGATGCACAGGCACTTGCTGGAAATGGTACTTTCCATGTCATGTGATGACATTAGCTATGGGTGATGTCATTGTGGACATAACCTCTTCCTTGCTCTGACACATGACTCTTTGGCAGTGAGTGTGTTGACAGGTTCACTCAGCACATCTGAGGATGGGGAATCACTGAATATTTCTTTCCAAGGTTTCCCCTTTTTCAGCTTTTATATGTTTTTCTTTTCCTTGTCTTCTTAGCAAGCTTCAACTTGGCCTGATTTGACTTTCATTTCCTGTCACTCCGTCATGGTTTTAGAAACACGAGCAGAGCGACGGACATACTGTATGTAATTAGCTCAAAACCCATTTGTCACTTTCTAAAGTTAAACATCACATTAGCTAGATGCTAGATCAGGATGGGCAATTATTTTTCCTGGGGGGCCACTTGAGAAACCCAGATTGTTGCTGGGGGCCGAACAAATAATGCCAGACGTAACCTCT
Source organism: Pterois miles (assembly GCA_947000775.1). Taxonomy (NCBI): domain Eukaryota; kingdom Metazoa; phylum Chordata; class Actinopteri; order Perciformes; family Scorpaenidae; genus Pterois; species Pterois miles. The sequence goes on along the minus strand of CAMQGK010000224.1, from coordinate 10,555,927 downwards.
GTTTTAACACTATAGAAAACATACTGGGCACTTACTGTTCAGTATTTATTATACTGAAAATCACAGCAGATTAATAAGAAAATGACATTATATACAGGAGTCTTTGAACCATACAGGACTGACTGTTTAGAGTAGTAATGTTTCTGTTAAAAAAATTTAACATTTAACTTAACATTAACACTTACATTTATCATTTAACTTAACATTAAAACTTAATTTAACATTTACCTTAACATTAACACTTACATTTCCTTCTTTGGTTGCATGCAGCTTTGTAAAAAGTCCTTGCTGCTTTAGTATCTTAGCCAGCAGCCCCTCGGCTGTCCTCTCCTTCTCATCTCCAGACAGGTTTCTGGATTTTTCTGCATGTTTTGTCTCAAAGTGACGGTTCAAGTTGCATTCGTTGAATACAGCCGTGATTTTTGCAAACTAAGCACACAGCTTTACCACCAACCTCCACGAAAAACTACTTAGCAGTCCATGACTTAATAAAGACGTGCCGCTGGAGGGACCGCTGCCTGTGGACTGGGACTGGACCACGTTTCAGTGTCTCGGTACAGGGGAGGGGGCCACCACATTACCCGCTGCTCGTTGAGGAGTAAGAATGAAACATGCTTTCACGTCTCCAAAAGTCTCCAATAACAACAGAAAAAAAGTTGCTAGATTTGTCTCTGGTCGCCTTCTTGACAAAGAGTCGCTGGAGGGTTTGAAAACTCACTAAATATAGCGACAAATTCACTGAGTTGGCAACACTGCCGCCTCAGCAGGTGACACTACCTCAAACATCACTCAGGTCAGTTTGCATCAGTGTCAACTGTGAAGGAAGAAGCACACTAACTAACTCAAACATTTCAAAATAAAAGCTGTTTTTTTTTTTTTTTTTTTTTTTTTAGCTTTGCAGGGTAAATTGTGTGGTTTGACTGAGACCTCATAATGCCATAGGTCATGTATAATGCCAAGGTCTGTGCTAGATGCAAGAGAGTGCACAGATGGTTAATGATTAGAAAGAAATGATCCATGTTTATTCAGAAAACATGCCCCTGTGGTGCTGCTGCTGCCTGCTGACGTGCTACTATTCCCAGACACAGCTGGGGGAAATCATGGGCATGGATTCAGTAAAAAATAACTGAACTCATTCTTCAGATGTTTTTTCCTGTTGGTGGCTGCCAGAACAGGCTTACTGCTTAAGAATATTTTTGGCATCACTGGGCAAAAAAATCCATAATAACCTTTCAACATGTTGTAATTCAAGTGCTCTGAGAGAAAACTAGACCTCTGCACCTCCTCATGGTTCTGTTTTCAGGATTTAAAATTTGGCAAATCACAGGTCATTTCAGAGAGAGAGCGTTCCTATTGGTTGTTCATTCAACGGAGGCAGCTGTCAATCACTCGCAAACAGTGATCAAACAAAGCAGCGCTGATCAAATATGAATCAATTTTCAATCAATATTACAATGCATTACTTTCTATGGGTATAGCTCTGAATGGTGTATGAGAACAGCCTGACCGTATCAACACACTGTACATTCCTCAGTGAAGGTAGTCTTGATGGAAAAAATATGCTAAATTTCAAATTAAAGACAAAATAAGATAAAAAATAGTCTATGTTGCAGGTGGAGTCCTTATGAAATGGTCTGATAGGCAGGATCTTGGTCTGGTAGTTTGAGACCCATGTGCTATATAATGCCTCTTATTGTTATTTTCTTTGGGAAAAATGACTCTCAGGTTGCTGTTTCAAAATATGTATAACTTCAAGATGGCTGAGTATCATTATATTATAATCAGGCCGTCAAACTTAATGCATTAAGACAAATTCATTTTAATGCCACTAACTTAAAGGCATTAATCAATCTTTCAGAGGTTGTAGCGGGCTCAGTATTCAAACTAGAAAACCATTAGAATCCATTGGTACCAACAGTCCATCCATCACATGAAGGAGGCTAAATAAACAAGGCTATATTTTAGCAAGGAAAAACTGCCATGGCCATATTCAAAGGGGTCCCTTGACCTCTGACCTCCAGATATGTGAATATAAATGGGTTCTATGGGAACCCACGAGTCTCCCCTTTACAGACATGCCCACTTTATGATAATCACATGCAGTTTGGGACAAGTCATAGTCAAGTCAGCACACTGACACGCTAACAGCTGTTGTTGCCTGTTGGCCTGCAGTTTGCTATGTTATGATTTGAGCATATGGTTGTGCTAAATGCAGAACCTGTTAGTGTTTCTGGACAATATTTGTCATTGTTTTATGTTGTTAATTGATTTACAATAATACATATGTACATACATTTGCATAAAGCATCATATTTGCCTACTCCCATGTTGATAAGAGTATTAAATTCTTGACAAATGTCCTTTTTAAGGTACATTTTGAACAGATAAAAAATGTGCAATTAATTTGTGATTAAGTGTGATTAATCATGGACAATTATGCATTTAAAAAAAAACCTAACAACTCATGAATGAATCCTTGCAACAGCACCCAGTTATGTTAACTGAACACATCGTGCGTGTTAAGCTTAAAGCAATATTTTCCTTTTTTTGAAGACTATTCTCACTCTTAATCATTAATATTTAAAATAAATTAATTAATTAATTAAATATTTTAATCGATTCACAGCCCTACATTATATATAGCAAAACATGTCATTACAAATACTCCGTGTCCCCAGTTAGTGCCTCATATTCTTTAGGTTTCTATCTCTGTTTCTATCTTTTTCCTCTGGAGAATACCATGTGTTGTTCATTACTGGTCTACATTCATAGGCTATGTTTGGCAGCAGTCTCCCCACCACTTGGGCACTCTGTCCATTAGCCAAAGTCCTAGCTACTTCATTATCTAAATGGGTGGGTGGGTTCCAGCCCCTACCCACTACTCCACTAAACCACAGGCTTGATAGATTGCCAGTAGTCTCCTCTCCGTCCTAATAGAACTGAATCAGGCCCAAGTTTTGAATATCTAACACGCATAATTGAAAACCCTCTTGGCAGAATTGAAATATACACCCTTATTAGCATCAAGTCATCATAGGAAATGCTGTTTTTTGGGGGGTTGGGGCAAAGGAAGTGACATGAACAATATGTAAAGCCCTGTCTAACTGCGTCTTGGCTCTGTAGTGGAAGCTACGCTATTGACTGAGCTGGTGTCAGATTTCCCTGCTGCTGCCATTCCTGCCGCAGACACCCACGGTCTCGCATTGATTTTACAAACCACAACTCCAGGACAACTTCAAGGCTTTCAGGACCATAATGACATAATGGATGTGTTGGCCAGTGCTTGTGTCCTTATAGGTTTAGGTTTGCAGTGCCTTTGGTTTCTCTGGAAATATTCAGTGTAATGCTCCGAGACATTCTGAGCTCCAGGAATAGACTGGCTGGTTGTTTCGCTGTTGACTGTGATTGGTAAAGACTGGAAGACAGAGATAAGTAAGTTTAACCATATTATTTAGTCCCTGATCAGACAGAGAGGCAGTTTATGAATTTCATTACAGCAGCTCAACTAACTAGTGGCGTGAGATATATTATTTGTGTCATCGTAAGTGTGTATTTGCATTTTGCACATGTGATGTACTTCAGTAAATATGGTGTTTTGTTTGTAAACACGGGGATCTTGAGTTTACCGGTGCTGTCATGAGTATTTTTTAAACAGTTGGGTGTAAAATGTGTTTCAGACACAAACTGAGGATCTCATTCAAAGTAAACTATAGCCCAGTGATGTAGGAGAAGCTACTAGATAACCATTATCATATGCAATCAATTAAAAAGGATTGCAAGGTTGTTTTCAGTTCAAGCAGAGGAAAAGGATATGGATTACCAACCACCTGGAGGATGCATGATGATTTGAGAGCACTATTGATCGCTGTCATTTCATGTCATCGGGTGTCACTCCCAACAGCTTAACAGCTGGTGTATCAGTTGCTTTTTCATTAGTGGTCCAAGTGTGTACATTAGGTGCTGCAGAGTCGATTTCTGGTTCATTTATCTGGTTGGCTAACCAGTTGGAATTTAAAATTGAATTTATTTTCAATAGGGCCGTGAATCGATTAAAATATTAAATCATGATTAATTGAGTGATTGTCCATAATTCATCACGATTAATCGCACATTTTTTAATCTGTTCAAAATGTACCTTAAATGAAGATTTGTCAAGTATTTAATATTCATATCAACATGGGAGTGGGCAAATATGCTGCTTTATGCAACTGTATGTATATATGTTTTATTATAAATCAACAACACAGTGACAAATATTGTCCAGAAATCCTCACAGGTACTGCATTTAGCATAAAAATTATGCTCAAATCATAACATGGTAAACTCAAATCCAAAAGGCAACAACAGCTGTCAGTGTGTCAGTGTGCTGACTTGACTATGACTTGATCCAAACTGCATGTGATTATCATAAAGTGGGCATGTCTGTAAAGGGGAGACTCGTGGGGACCCAGAGAACCCATTTACATTCACATATCTAGAGGTCAGAGGTCAAGGGACCCCTTTGAAAATGGCCATGACAGTTTTTCCTCACCAAAACTTAGCATGAATACGTAGTGTTATTTAGGTTCCTTTGCAGCAAGCTAGTATAACATGGTTCCAATGGATTCTAATGGTTTTCTAGTTTCACATAATGGTGTCGTCACTGAAACTTTAAAACTGAGCCCGATACAACCGCTGAAAAATTGGTTGCATTAATGCATTAAGCAAATCAGTGGCGTTAAAACAATTTTGCATGAACACGTTATAATCGTGTTAACTTTGAGAGTCGTAATTTTTAAGTCTCTGGTTGGGCTTAACAGTAATGTGACCCTATGTATCATGAAATGATCATTCAGTGGAGAGATTTAGCTGTACGGTTTATGCCAAGGAAAGACTGCTGTTGACATTATAATAACATACTTATCAATGTGATGAAGTTTGATTACAAATGTCTTACACATCTGTATCGTCGACTCTCTGGGGTAGCAACCTCAATATGTTCACAGGCATATAAATCATCATGTGACACTTTCAAATAAACTCATTTCTAAAATGTAATTAATTAAATCTAAAACTAAATTACATTTAAATTAATGAAACTGAATCTTTAACTTGTTTAGGTTGTGCCATTATTTCCACTTACACTTCCTTATCAGAGGTTTATTGGCAATGACAGAAATGTAGTATTTAATTATTTGTTTACCTTTGTTTGTTTATTCGTTTTTAGATGGATAGATAGAGTCAGAGTGAAACACTCTGGCAGGCACATCAGCTTCCTGTCCTCCCGCCTCTTCACTTATAATCGCGTTAACTTAAAGCAATTAACCAAAGCACTGTAGCAAGACACAGTCTCTATCCTTGATATAACACCATTTCTCATCTGCTAGAAGTAAATGCAGAGCCTTTTAAGGATCACTTAAGCAATTGCCTATGAAGGCAATCAAAAATCTAGGGAAGTTGGCAGTAATATGTCGAGCAGATTGAACTGGAGGAGAGCCAGCTGCTGCTGAACAGACTGTTTGAATAGACTCTAATAATTTGCTTTTTGAGTTATTGTTGGACCTATAAAGTAAAGAGGAGTGGCTCATCTGTTATGCACACATTTGCCACAAGAAACAACACATTTAAGTTTCTAAAGCTGAGCATTTTGTGCTGTTTTTAGCTTATTTCTTGTTTGATGAGAATTGATCTTGGTTAAATATTTTCATCTTGTCCTAGTGACCCAGTTTATATGAAGGCAAAGCATTAGTTATGTCACATCAACATGCATTCATTAGTAAAGATAGGCTACCTGTTTGAGCAGTGATAGTGAGTTCATATTTCTCAGCAGAAATATTTAATCTTCATAATTACAGACATCAGCCACAGTTTTTGTTTTCAGCACCAATTTTGTCTTGTCTTTATGAATGTATTTTTGACTTATTATTTTATTGTATATATGTGCTTCAATTATGCGTTTGAATCAAATGCATTATGATTTTCTCCTCTCCAGCACTCTGACAGGATGGCATCACAGGGGGGAGAGGAGCCTCCTCCGAACAGAGGTCAATCAGATAGCCGTTTAAAGAGCAAGAAGCCGCCCAGCCTTGTAATAGCCATCCCTCCACCTGAGCAGATGATGTCCCATGACCCTGCAAAACAGGTAGGCTGACCGTTTTGACCTCACAGCCCGGCCTCTCGGGGCAGATTATCACTTAGAAGATGTGTTATCACAAAAACTAACCACTTCCTCTAACAGAGCTGGTGTTCAGCACTTTCCCACACATATTGAATTAATCAATAAATACCCTTAGACTGCAGTCTGTTTAAATGGCTGCGGCTGTGTCCAAAATCAGTCACTATGCACTATACAGAGGACTATATTGTGACTTTTATTGTGCTGACTGAATGTATAGTGATAATTATTATACCATGTATAGCGAACTCATAGTATCCCACAATGCATTGTGAAAAGTAGTGGACAACAATGACCACTAAACAGGCACTATATTGTATACCATCATGCATTGCACTAAAGGAAAAATGGCAGAGAGAGAGCAGCGCAACAGAGCCAAATCCTTAAATAATGCGTGAAAACAGTGAATTAAATGTGAGCATAGCAGCACATCATAACACAAGCAGTCACAAAGTACTTTGTATTTATTAATTTGGGAAAATATGGTGCCTTCAACTGAAACTTGTGAGCTTGTGTTTAAAACATTGGAAGTCGTGAACATGACATACGTTGCGTTCAAGTGCGCTGCTAAACAACAGCAATATTAACGTCACTGTTGGTGAGCTAGCAAGCGGGTAACAATGCAGAAAATGTAAAGGTATAATGACAATTGGCAATATCAACATTTAACTCACACATCTTATAAAATTACAAAGAAAAACGACATGAGGGGGTGTTCACATGGGCCCAACTCATAAACACAGTAAACACGACCACATTTGAAGGCACCAATACACGTATTGCCCTCATTCACAATGGCTGTTAATTCTTACCTTTCACAATAAAAGCCCTAGACATATACACTGTGTCACTGCTTGCCAGGGGAACTTAAATGCACTGAGACAACTCAGGAAAATAGCTTCCACATGTATTTATCGGATGCAAAAATGCATGTCTGTATTTATTATGGATGGTCTACCAGCAGATGTTAATCTGGCACATTTTAATTGTGCGACAGCAATGACGTAATGAACGGCGCTGACAAAATGACAACCTGAGTAGTATCTGAAAATGTTTTTTCATTTTGCCCTTGAGCTCACTGTATAGTTCTCTAGAACTTCCTGGATAGTGAGTATGCAGTAGTGAATGAATGAATTATTTCAGACAGCCTATGATTTATTGTTGTGTGTAGTACTATTGACTCAGTTGAAGTTTATTTGTCAATTGATCAGTTAGTCACACACCTGACCTGACGAAAAGGTTCAGATCAGTCCAGATCTTGATTAACTCGAGAAAGGCTCAGTATGTTGATTTAGAGCACAATCAAATCGCAGTCAGTTAAATTCTGTTTGAAACATGCTCAGCAGTTATTACAGGAACTTCAGTTTTATTGAGATGAATAGTAAAAAAGCTTTTAATATTCCTTCTTATCTTTACAGCAGTTGTTGCAAGTCATTCAGCTCACTCAGGTTGATGGACTCTTTGGAGGGAGAGGACATGCCTACTGATCATTTGCCTCAGAGTTTGCTTACATTTAGGAAGGACAAAAAAGACTTGCAGCAGTACTTTATTTTTAAAAGTTCAAAAGAGATTAAAACATGCTAATGGGGGGTAGCGCGCTCTCCCTCTCTCCAACTTAATTTGCAATTTGTTCAGACAGGGAAGCATTTTGGACAGATGTTCTCCAGTTTTCAGGCACAAGGCCATGTTTCGCCCCTGTGCCTCCCCATATCTAGAACACAAACGATGGCATTTCAGCTATATAAAGTAGTAGGTCGTCAGAGGTTAATTGAGCATGCTACAGTTAAACTGTTCCCAAAGAGCAACTAGTGTAATAAACATGCAAATAAAGTGTGTATCCGGCCAAGTACTATAGCTTTTGTTGTTACAAGAGAGAGAAGGTATTTCCATTACTAATGGTGCCTTCAAATGCCATGTTCACAAGCTGGGCCCATATGAACGCCCCCCTCATATGGTATTCACAACCTCATAAATGGAAAGTTTCTAAAAGCTCCAAGTTCACGACTTTTTGTTGACGTTGTCAGAAACGGCGGTGGCCATGAAAGTTTATTTTAAAATGTTGTTCAATGTGTTCAGTGCTATACCAGAAAATGCTCTTCATAACTTAACAACTTGAACTCCAAACACATCGTATACACAACATCCCATGTTGTAAACATGACATTCACTGCAAGGCACCATAAAGGCACCACTTTTAAATAATAGTACATTTGAAAATGTTTTGCAACTTCATGTACTGCAGTTAATACTGAAACAACTACATGTACATTTGAAAACTGAAGACAAAAAGTCTGTTTACCACACCATTTATTTACTGATTCAAATATAATTAATCTAGACTCTTTTCTGCCAAGCTTAAAGAGAGATTTAAGTGCACAAATCCTGCATAAAGTGTCCAAGATCATGGAATTTATATGTGCAGCCATTGTTTTTCGCTAATTGTGGCTCTACAGTGGCAGAAACTGTATATCCCCCTATCGACAAGCTGAGCCACAACCTGATCATACAGCTCACTTACAGCTTGCCTCGAGCCCCATTAACTCTCAGAGTGACAGCACCATTAGCCTCATCCAACTGCAGATTCACTGCAGGTTAAGATAATGGACTCTCACTGGACCCCACATAATTGAAGAACACTATAAACAGCATACACAAGTAAGTATTTAAGAGAGCAGAGCCCTTTTAGCAATGTTCAACCACATAAAATATTGACTGAGTCCACATTAAATGTGCACTTAATCCAAATATCTCAATACTGGGATTTAGCCATGCTACTGACCCTGAGTATTGTTGTCATTAGAATAATTACTTAATTACTTTCTTAGCAGTCTAATGATTTAAAAATAATTTCATCTAAGTTGTTCCCTGCAGTCCTGCAATAAGTAATTGCTATAGTTTTATTCTTTTAATTGGCCAGTAAATTACTGTAGACCTTCATAATTAACTATGCTGCTTTTGCCGCTGCTACTGCTGCTCTATTTAGGTTATCGGAATATTCATACTACTGTAATTGTGACACTAATTAATATCAGGGCTGTCAGTTGATTAAAATATTTAATTATGATTAATTTTAAATTAATTGCACATTTTTTTTTTTTTTATCTGTTCAAAGTCTTAAAGGGAGATTTGTCAAGTATTTAATGTACTTATCAACTTGGGAGTGGTCAAATATGCTGCTTTACACAAATGTATGTATATATTAATATTGGTAGTCAGTTAACAACACAAAACAATGACAGATATTGTCCAGAAACCCTCACAGGTACTGCATTTAGCATTAAATCTTTATGAGAACCTGGTAAGACAAGGTTGGTACCAATGGATTCATTAGGTTTTCTAGTTTCATATGATGCCAGTACAAACCTCCACGGCTACAACCTCCGACAGATCGAATAGTGGCAAAAATTGTAAGTTGAGTTAATGCCAATAAGAAATTTGTGGCATTAAAACAAATTTGCATCAACACGTTATTATCACATTAACTTTGACAGCCCTAATAATATCTCAATTTTCCACTGTATTAATAAGTCTTCATTATACGGTAACAACAATTACTGTATTACTGTCACAGTATTTCTTCTTTCCTCTGGTCAGCCACTACGACCGTCCCTGAAAAAAAAGCGCGAGTGGCCAAGCGACCAGTTCTGTGTCAGAGAGCATCAGTGGAGCCAGAGATGGAGCAGGAGATGGAGGCTTCTCGTTCAGAGACAGAAGGGCAAAGTTTGGAAGACAAACGTCGCTCTCACAAAGTATCCGCAGGTAAGATGAAGAGTTTGTTGTTTGAGGCATGTTTATAATTTTTTGTTCATGTTGCTCAACATTCAAGCAAAGAATGAATATTAATAAGAAGTGAAAGTCAGTTAGTCATCCCATTGCAGCGTCAGTGCCCAGCAGTAGCAATGCTGTGTTTCTGCCATTTTGGACTGAAAGCGACGACCGGACACTTATAAAACGTCCGCCTACAAAGTGCCATAAAACAAAATTATGTCTGTTCTATTGTCGTATTTAATGTCTCTACTGAAATGGCCTGTGTTGAACAATAAAAATATTATAAATATGCATATAAATATTTACTTGATAACTTATTTATGTATAAAAATTCCCTGGCTGCTTCACAGAGGAGCATAAAATGAGCAATGGACAAAAATAGAAATAGCACCTGGAGGCACACAGATTTTGAGAGTAATCTCAAAATTTTTCATGCCAAGGACCTCCAAAATAATGGTCCAATAGACCACAGACCATGCATATACAGAATAACAGGTTGTGCCCTGTGCTTTTGATCTGTATGTTAGTATATAGCCTACAACTACAATAAAGTCTGTATATGTCATGCTACTAGCACTACTAGCTACTGGCTGATAGCTGGTTGTTTGGGCACAGAGACGTTAATACATCTGCCATGGTACAGGCTTACAGCACACAGCCGATGGGTGTATTATAAGATGATAAAAGTGATGACTTGAAACCAGTATATCCATTATTACAGCTGCATACAGCTAGCAGGAAGTCAGCAGAACTAAACCGTGCAGGGCGGTGTAGCCCCGTGGGTCTAATGCACGTTCAACTTTTTACATAATGATTTTTAAAAAATGATCCTCTAAGCTCATGAGCAGATGCTATTTGATTGTACTCTGTGATACTGAGGCCACCGTCTTGTTTCTGTACCTGTAGGAATACAGCCCAGTGGTTTGGCGTAGGGGAAGACTGTGAGACCGAGCAGCAGGTATGGCACAGGAAGAGCCTACGTCACTGCAGCCAGCGCTATGGCAAGCTGAAGGCCCAGTATAGAGAGCCTGAGACGGCCACCAGCATCGACCAGGGCCCTGACTCACCAGCCACCAGCAAGATGCCCAAGGTAATTTCTGCTGACATAGAGACATGTGATCACTGTGTGTGTCTTAACCTTCATGCTCTAATCCAGCTATTTATTCACATCCTGATTAAGCTTTTGTTCCAGTTCATTTCTTTAGAAACATCTTTAATATCCTGATCCTGTTGCTTGAATAGACCAAAATATCCTACCATATAGATTAACTACAGAGACAACAAAAAGAAACAGAAAGAGACAGAGCAGGCTCTGAGTCATGTGGTCCTTTCACTTTCCACTCAACTTCACAGCCAGCCAACAAGTAATACTTTCTAATAGAAACACACTGAGGGGCTTCCCTGGAAGGACAGGAGGAAAAATGACTGAAGGAGATTGTGAGGAGAGAGGAAAACTGTGTCTGGCTTTAATAAAACAGAGTGCTGTATGGTGATAGACGTGGACCATCTGTGGCCCAGATGAATCATACCATGCTCATCATCCACTGTGAAGTTTTTCTTTTGCTTTTTATTGTGCGACTACCCTCACCTGTTTTTTTTTTTTTTTACTCCATTTTGTTGCTCTTGTTTATTTAGATGGCCATTCTCATGAACGCAATATCTCAACTTGAAAGAAATTTAATTTTCATCTGGGACAAGCATCCAAGATGGATGAACTGATTAGATTTTGGTGGTCAAAGATCACTGAGACCACATGAGTCATGTTTTTGGCCATCACACAATACAGTGGAAACTACTGAAAGGGATCACGATTACAGTGATCAGAAGCTTATATGGATCAAAAGCCTGCGACAGAATCATTCCTATATAAATGCTGTTCAAACAATTTGCTTATAGTAATCAAGTAGTCAGCGTACAGCATGCATTTTGTGTGACAACATATGGAAAAAAACATTTTAAAACTACGGTAGACTAACAATAATTACATTTTTGTTTTGTTTTTTTACTTTACTCTCTTTATGCTTTGCCTTGCACATCGTCTGCTCTCCGGCTTGATACCTATGCAGCGTGCACATTGATATCATGACAGAAAAATGAATGAAAAACGAATGTGCACAGGGGAAAACACCTGTGGTTGAAGCCACCCTCGTCATGTCTTCTGCCGTCCTCAGCTGGTTCTGCTGCACACATGCAGACTTGCGCCAATCTCCCTCCATGCCACAACCGGGGCGCTGTTCTGCATGCACGCTAGCTCTGCAGAGCCACCCAAAAACGGCAATGCCTCACCCTTGGTGAGGGAAAAGGCAGAGGCTTCGAGCCATTAAATAGGGCAGAAGCGGCCTGTCTCATTACTTTTTATTCATGTTATAAATATACAAATATCAATTAGATGGTAATCTGTATGAGAAATGATGCACAACTACAAAAAAAAAAAAAAAACAGTTAGAATAATCATCCGCTTAGTGTAATCGATTTGACCTGGACAGATGTGATCACTATTAGCGGTTGCCACTGTAATTCATGTGCTAATTATGACAATTTTACACAAATATCAGACATGGATGTCAATGCTAACTTGACTGGTCAGTGGAGATATACAAGCATGAGGCGGTTATTTTAGTCTGAATGCATCTTTTCACTCTTGTAATCTGGAAGGTCAGTGATAAGACTTTCCATCTAGCATCGTTGTTTTTTTACATACAGGTATACACACAGACAGCTGAGAGGTCGACTCTTTCTCAAAGTGTCACACTCAGATGTTTAGTAAGATATATCAAAGTTATGTTAATGTCATGATAAAAAATATATATATATTTCTGTCAGGTTGACCCTAATCTCTGTTTTTGGCAGATCGTGGATCCCCTGGCACGGGGGCGAGCTTTCCGTTGCCCAGATGAGGACAGTCGCTCCCCCAAGACGCCCCACACCACTCAGGCGGGTCCTGTCACCCCGGGTGTCACCTCACTCAGCTCCTTCACCAGCCAGCGCTCCGGGTACAACCGCTTCCCCAGGCGAAAGAGGGAGTCCGTCGCCCGCATGAGCATCCGAGCTGCATCCAACCTGCTGAGGGTGGGTGATGAGTGAGTCTGTCTGCTCTGTGTCGGAGTTCTCTAACTCTCAACATACACACATAGTGAACTCATCAAACAGCTGATCAGAGAGGCCAATTGTCAAATTGACAATCATTATGCTTGTTACTGCAAATAAGTGCAATATTAAACTTTTATACTTTCAACAAGCATAAATATAAATAAACTTTTAGAAAAGAGATATTTTTAAGCAATATATCTCTTCCCAGTCTCTCATTCATCACTCTATGTTTACACAAGCACAAAACGTTAGCTCTGCAGGTCAATAGCTACAGTGAGAGATTAATGACTATATATTGTATGGTGACTTCGCTGTTGTGACCATTACGCTTCCAGCTCTTGAAACAACATTTTGCCATTTAGCCAACCATTTAGTATTCAGTTCTAGGGCTATGTGGTGTTGCGGTGGTTAGCGCTGTCGCCTGTCAGCTCTCAGCAAGAGGGTCGCAGGTTCGAGTCCGGCTTGGGACTCCTTCTGTGTGGAGTTGGCATGTTCTCCTGGGTTCTCTGGCTTCCTCCCACAGTCCAAAGACATGTCATATGTGAATTGATGACTCTAAATTGCCCGTAGATGGACTGGCGACCTGTCCAGTATGTACCCTGCCTTCGCCCAGCCTCACCCCACCCCCCGTGACCCCTAACGGGATAAGCAGTTGCAGATGGATGGATATTCAGTTCTCATCCAGTTCCTAATTTAAAGACAACCAGGCTGACATAAGTATAGCTAATATGCACAATTCAATATTTGTTTATTTATCACAAGTCACAACAATATTGAACAATGATATCGTAGATTTTCCACATATCGTGCAGGCCTCACCACTTTAATTACATAACCTTTAATCTATTAATTACCTTATTTCTAAGTAGAGCAGAAGTGATCTAAGAAAAACTATGCATGTGAAAAGTAACTTGTGTTGTTCAGGGTCGTAGCAGCTTGGTGGGCTCCCAGACAGGTCGTAGTTTCCCCAAGAGGAGCTTTGTCAGGCCCAGCTGGATGGACGAGGACACGGTAGACTCTGCAGACACGTCCGAGTCGCTCTTCTTCAGCAAGGTCAGCACTCACTCTCTCTGTCCTCTTCCTGTCAGTGCCTTGGCAGCAATTTCTCTCTTTGCTGCGATTTCCTTTGGCAGTTTTTAAAAACAGTCTTACTTCCTTTCCCTCCCTGCATTTGTACCGCACTTCTCCACCACTGTGTTCTGCTTTCATTGCTAATCTCATTATCGTCCTTTCCTTAGCAACCACTATCTATCTTTCTGTATCCTTCCTTCCACAGGCCTATATCTGATAAGTATGTATTCATAAACCTTTCTATCACCCTCTATAGCCCTCTATATGTCAAACCTATTAAAATATGGGATGTTTGAAAGATAAAACTAAAGCTGCTCATCATGTCAGCTGTATTTCCAGCTTCCTTGATGTCTGCTACAGCCGGAACAGGATCCTATTGTCTAAACACATATGGCTGCAAATTAATTACCGCGCTTCATTTTTTTCTTCCTGCACTTCCTCTTCCACTACTGTGACCTCCATGACCTCCCCTGAGTAGGTCGATGCCCATGATGAGTTCTACTCTATGGCTGATGACGTGTTTGAATCGCCTCCCATGTCTGCAGCTCTTGCTTCCAGCGAGCAGCTTGACCAGAAGTTCCCAAGCCTGTGAGTAAATAAACCACAAACATTTAAACACCTTTATAAAGTCACTGAACTGGTGTCACAGATGCTCCTATATTGCACAAATTTTCAATATTCCTTATTTTGCCAAACAGGTATGGCTGTTAAATGTCAATACAAATGCTGTATGTAGACTGTAACAGAAGCAAAGTTTACAAGTCATGTAGACAGGAGGAGTTATGCTAAATTTTGACATACATTTTGAATATTTCTGCATACTGGAGTCCCTAAATAGTCTTGGAATCACATAGATTGGGTATCATTGTAAAGCTGAGACTCTTGTGTCAATGAGCCCAGTTGTATTCATGTGTGCTGATGTTAGTTCTCATAACAGCCATTTAGTTGCATTGAGACCCGACAACGTGAGATGTGACCTGACTGTATAAAATGACCTGTGGTGACCTCTAGGATAATCACAGCCTGATGAAACTAAGCCACAAACTAGAGACCTAGAGCATTCAGAGGATGGATGGTTTTCCTAGCTAGGTTGACAACAAGGGGGTTTCTGAGCAGTTTCTACAACAGAAATGCTTGCTATTCAATCGCTGAAAAATGCAATTCATGCAGAAATCTCAGAATGTCAGAAGTTTTTGTTACCAAATCACAGCATGGCTTTTTTTTATGGTGGTCCTCAAGGTCTTGGCGTATTAATGTGGTATTTTCGAGAGATTATTGATCTTTTTTGTTTAGTTGTCGACTGGTTAAAAAAAAAATAATAATAATTTAGCACCAAATCTCTGTCAAACAAATGGTGTCAACCCCAAATTGCTGCACAATTTATTTTATTTGATTAATTAATAGATTCATATTTATTTCCTATTAATGACTAGAACAGCTCAAGACACCGTGCTGTGCTGCATCGCTTTATCTGTAAAAACTCCACTTTCCTGCTCTTTCCTTCACTTTTGCCTCAACCTCTTTCTCACCCTTTTTACATTTCTTCAACACCTTTCTCCCAACCCCAGTAAGGACATATCTCGAACGCCCAGGACACCACAAACGGTAGGCCCCGAAAAGAGCCGTCCTCGTCGGGGACGTCGCATCGCCTCCCAAGTTAAGCACTTTGCATTTGACAAACACAAGCGTCAGTACGGCATGGGCGTCGTGGGGAAGTGGCTGAACCGGCACTACCGACGCAGCCTCAGCAGCAACATCCAGAAGCAGCTGGACGACTTCCACAGCCACAGGTCAGGAATGAGTCCATGCTTAATATGTGGTTGGACATATCATTGGATTATTCACACACTCTAAATAACTGACTTGTAGACCTCAGTCAGCAAGAGAAATTTGAATTTTTGGGGCAGTTTTAACAGTAAAAAGTGACATAAATCCTCCGGAGAGAGCTTTTGTAATCTTTACAGCATCTTCCCCCTGTAATGTGATGTTTGACACCAGAACTGTGTCATGATTTTCACCTGATTTACAGTGGTTTTCTGCTGTGTATTTTAGGCCCTACTTTGCCTACTGGATCACGTTTGTCCATATAGTAATCACTTTGCTGGCCTGTTGTACATACGGTTTTGCCCCTGTGGGGTTTGCACAACATTCTACGTCTGAACTGGTGAGTGAAGCTCAAAACTAGCAGGTTTAGTGTGAAATACTGACTTAATTTAATTATTTTGACATGATTGGTTGCATTTTACTACCAAGAGAATGTAGACATCCTGCTATATGTAGTACCAAAGTGGCTGGTTATTGGTTATGCTGTCTGGTTGCGCCTTCATAATCTGCTCAATCAATACATGGCTGAAAGCATTAATTATTGAAATTTATCAAAGCAAAGAGAATTCATCAACACCAAGATGCATTTAAGAGACATAGTGTATTTTTTTAACTATCCTTAACACTTTAAATGTTTTGGTGCTTATTTGGCAGATCCTGTGCCAACCGTGTCACTCTGTCGCCCTCTGTAGGTGCTGAAGAATAAAGGTATTTATGAGAGTGTCAAGTACATCCAACAGGAGAACTTCTGGATCGGTCCCAGCTCTGTGAGTCTCTTGCTGCTCTCAGTTCAGCTGCTATTATGCTATATGTTTTTCACTATCTTCCTAGATGGACACTCGGATTAGATGTTTGTGATGATGTGTAAAACCCAAGTGAACTGTCCTTTACACCGATCACTCATTGCCTCACCGGATGCAGCAGCTTTACACCCTCATCAGTTTGTGACTTTATCACTTGCTGCATTTCCTGTCACATACTGTTGTGTCACACAGTTTTTTTTTTTTTTTTCAGCACTTAAGGTTTCATTTGATAAAGTGTCAAGTACTCAGTGTTGTGAACACATTAACTTGTTAACAGTGAGAGAAATGTAATCCACATCCAGAAATAATGCATGTAAGGAGTTGATTGTGAGTTTTTCTTCTCTGTAGATCACTTAACTCACTTATGTGTGGGTTGCCAGGTTTGTGCACATCCAGGTTTTTCTCATCTGTAATTTTCTGCACTTTTCAGGACGACCTGATCCACCTGGGGGCCAAGTTCTCACCATGCATCCGTAAGGACACACAGATAGTCAGTCTGATCCAGAAGGCCAAAGACCTGGAGAGAGAGTCCGGCTGCTGCGTTCAGAACGACAACTCCGGCTGTGTGCAGACGCTTAGGTCCGACTGCTCCGTAAGTGGTTTATCCTGCTTCTTCATACTTTATTACATTAAGAAAATTTGCTTTTAAGAAAAGGAGTCAAGCAAAGACACATTCAGTGAATATGCATAAGAAACTGCAATTGAAAACCTCAAAAGGGGATTCAGTATACTTAAGTTACACCCACCTATAGCCACAGCACACACTCCTAAACACTCACTCACATGTCAGATCATAATCTGTGAGCATTTAATCGCAATCTTTTCAGACTGCTGCACAAATTTTGGTGAGGAAAAACTGGCATGGACATTTTCAAAGGGGTCCCTTGACCTCTGACCTCCAGACATGTGAATCTGCCATGCCCACTTTATGATAATCACATGCACACACTGACTGACACACTACACTGACAGCTGTTGTTGCGTCTTTGCCCTCAGTTTGCCATGTTATGATTTGAGCATATTTTTTAGGCTAAATGCAGTACCTGTAAGGGTTTCTGCACAATATTTGTCATTGTTTTGTGTTGTTAATTGATTCCCAATAATAAATATATACAAACATTTGCATAAAATAGCATTTGTTGATAAGCATATTAAATACTTGACAGATCTGCCTGTAATGTACATTTTGAACAGATAAAAAATGTTTGATTAATCATAATTAAATATGGACAATGCAATTAATTGTGATTAAATATTTTAATCAAGTGATTAGTTTAAATGTAACAAATCACTTTCTTAAATACAAAGATATTTATAAGTTGTGGGAAAGTGCAAAGCTATCTTGTGGAGTAAATGAACTTTTCTTAAGATTTAAATTGTTATCTGATATTTCTGTATTTGTTGTCAGTGTTCAAGATGCCTTAACATGGATATACACAATGATTACTGTTTTGTGTATTATATAGTTTCTATGAAATAAATACTAAAATTGAATACAAAAATAACTGTATATGCAGGAGACGCTGGCCACCTTTATTAAATGGAAGAATGAGCAGGTGGACATCAACAGGTCCTCTGGTTCTGTCTGCCATCAGGATCCCAGGTGAGAATGTGTATGTGATCATTGTACCACATGACCTGTTGTACCCTCAGAAAAAAAGTTGTCATTATAGATTTGTAAGTGAATCAAATGCCCATATTTCGAGTTTTCTTTTGTCCTTGTGTGTTGCATGTTGTGACCAGAGTGTGTGAAGAGCCGGCCTCTGCAGAGCCTCATATGTGGTCGGATGACATCACCCAGTGGCCGGTAAGGGGACCCTGCCAGTTATTTGGACATTTAGTTTGTACACTAGCATTCTTCATTTGAAGTTACTACAAGGAACTTTAACTGGTTATAAAACAGTTTCATTTTAATACTGATGACTCCTATGTGACCTGCGTAAGCAAGAAAGATCATCAGCGAGAAGACTGGCTATCTATATGGGGATGTCCCTGCGACATTAGACGAAACAGTTTACAGCATGCAGGTTCACCAGAATCTCTTTTTGTAAGAATTATTTTTATTATAAGTGACAGAGTGAAATGGGGGTGGGGGGACGACATGCAGGGCTGCTGCAGCAAGGACTCAGCCTTGATACATGAGGCGCCTGCTCTACCAGGTGAGCTACAACGGCGCCCCCACGAGAAAGTCTTTCAGCTCAGACTCCAGTTGGGCTTCAAGCAGCACCATTAGGTTTAGGCTTCACTGCATTCAGAGCTCCAGCAGGAGGCAGAGAGCTCTACACCCGGCAGCCAGGGCTCCTCCTCCTGCCAGAAGCAGAGCTGCGCCTTGCTGCGCTGCTGGTCCCTGTTGATCCAGACTGTCCAAAGTCAAGGTGGTGGTCGGGAGGATCTACATCAACCTCGGTGGGTAGTTCTTCTGCCTGTGCTGGTGGATGGAGAGAAGCTGCAGCGTGAGAGTAGCGAACATCAGCGGCTGCAAGACCTGGATGGCAGCTTCCTGGGAGCCGACACTGACACCACACTAAGGGGAGGCACAGGAGAATCAGGACTGAACAGGGTGGACTGTCAGACCCAGCTGCAGTAAAAGTCTGGCAGCTGAATGAGGAGGTCGAGCTTCTAGAAGCACTGCCACTTTAGTCCACATGGTGGCGCCAAAATGAACACAAAATGAATGTTCCTTGTTGTAACTTCGAAAGAAATATATTTATGGCTCTGCACCGGCGAAAGCCTTTGCCAGAGGGATTATTTTTTTGTGTTGTTTGGACGTTTGTGCATACATACATATGTACATTTTTGTGAATGCGAAATCCCAGGAACGCCTGGAGGAAATTTCTTCAAATTTGGCACAAATGTCCACTTAAAGTGAAGGATGAACTGATTAGATTTTGGTTGTCAAAGGTCACTCTGACATCACAAAACACAGTTTTGGCCTTAATTCAAGAATTCGCATCCCAAATACTATTTGTTGGAGGTGTTTGAAGCTTTGGTGAGACATATTCAAAGGTATTCAAAGTTTCAGGACAGCGCTGCTGCCGCACTATTGTACACACATGCACCTTTACACACAACGAATAGCGATATTTGGCTGAGATTAACTAATAATAGTTAATGTTGAATATCAATAATGATGTAATGTGGGATTATTTCTTACTTCATGGGCTGTTTTGTATTTTCTACATTACTATTACATAATTATATTTATTTAAAAAAAGAAGCATTGGAATACTGATTTGGAGGTTGATTAACATGGCAATCGAAGCTTTGAAGCATTCTGGGCAGCCTCATAATTATGACAATTTCACACAAAGGTCTAACAGGATAAAATGTTGGTGATGACATTTTGGACTGACATGAATGTAAAGTGTGACTCGACTGGGTGGTGGAGGCGTACAGCGAGGCTGTAACTCTAGTGCTCTATGCTACTCTGTCTTTGAGAGCAACAACAGCAAATAAAAAAATAAATAAAGGCAAAGATTGTTGTGCAGTATGTCTGTGTAACGGCTCATTGCTTGTCTCCAGGTGTGTACGTATCCCAAGAAGTGGAACCACACGGGCTACAGACACATGGACTGCACCATCAAGGGACGGCCTTGCTGCATAGGAACTAAGGGCAGGTGAGACAGCAAGTGTGTTGTTTACTGACTTAAAGTCCTTCAGATATCACCTGGATCTACTGTTCCACTTCTTAACCGGCTACATTGCCAGGTCAGCTGGAGAAAATTTGAACTGCATTGTGCTTGTCTCTCCCGTAGATGTGAGATCACGACCAGAGAGTATTGCTCTTTCATGCATGGTTACTTCCATGAGGAGGCCACACTCTGCTCACAGGTAGTGTGTGTGTGTGTGTGTGTGTGTGTGTGTGTGTGTGTGTGTGTGTGTGTGTGTGTGTGTGTGTGTGTGTGTGATGTGTGTCAGTGTGTCAGTGTGTTTCTGAATCCATATATTACTCTTGTACAGGTCCACTGTCTGGATGATGTTTGCGGCTTGTTGCCCTTCCTCAACCCTGATGTTCCTGATCAGTTCTACCGTCTCTGGCTGTCTCTCTTCCTCCACGCTGGGTACGCAATACAACCCTCACGAATTTCTCTTCAAGTAAACATTTTTGAACATATCAAGATGGGGCTCTTAATTTTCTTATTTTTTTCTGGGTTTCAGCTGAGTCAGCTGTTCAAGTATAGGTGTAGCTACTGCAAAAGTAACACTTCTTAACTGCTTAATAGCTTGTGTTTAATATGCCTTGGCACAGTGCTAAGCCTATTACACTGAGTCAATCAGCCATTTCAGTCGTTTGCTATGAATGATTGCTAAGTGTGATTTCATTGTCAGCATCCTTCAGGATTCAAACTTAATGAAATATTTCTAAATGAGGCCCCAGTGCTCGTAAGCTGCTCAGTCACATTAATACAGAGGCTTAGTGCTAATACTAGGCACGTGGGAAATCCCTTGGGTCTGCTTTTAAAACAAGCAAACAAACAGGCCAAGGAAGCTTAATGGAAAAAGTGCAGATATTTGCAGTGTGTTTAAAAATGCGTATTTGATATAATACACTGGTTGAAATAGCAGCAGACTCAGATGTGTCATTATCATTATTATATTGTTATATTATTATATTATATTATCATTGACTGACTAACTGTGTGTGTGTGTGTGTGTGTGTGTGTGTGTGTGTGTGTGTGTTGTGTGTGTGTGTGTAGGCTGTTACACTGCGTGGTGTCAGTGGTGTTCCAGATGACCATACTGAGAGACCTGGAGAAGCTGGCAGGTTGGGTCCGCATCTCCATCATTTATATCCTCAGTGGTATCACTGGAAACCTCGCCTCCGCCCTGTTCCTGCCCTACAGAGCTGAGGTGAGTCCTTCACACAGATAATCGCATGCATGGACATAAAATGTACACAAACAAACGAAGTGCAGAAATATAACAGTAGACTCATGGGGCACTTTCACACATAATATTGAGGCGGGTTGATGTGGCATACAGGCCAGAACAGGATGATTACATTGGTGGTACAACAACCTCAGCAGAGGGAGTTTGGGGTGGGCTTCAATTGGCTGTTAGTGAATAACAAACATCAACTCATATCATCAGTTCATGTCTAAAAGTAGTAGTGGTAGTAGTAGTAGTAGTAGTAGTAGTAAAAGTAGTACTAGTAATAGTAATACAGTTAACGGACCCTCTTCACTCCCACTTTGTGATGAGTGAAGGCTGTTTGTAGTCACACTCACAGCTGGAGGATGCACCCTTCTTTAAGGTGTACAATATAAATACAGCAGCAAGCTTTGGAAAAACTTCCCTCTCTTTGCAGGAAACTGTTGTGTTTCGTAATTATGGTTTTGTATCAAGTGGAGTTGAAATGCAAAGGTCGACAGTAAACAGAGAAAGTAAAAAGAAGATGTAGTCTCATGCCTCTGTGGTGGCATTTCTGTCTTATGACAGACTTATGTCTATGAGTTTCTTGGTTTTTGCAAAGTCCTTTTATACAACATACACAACACTTTATAATCAAATGTACATTTCTGCTGTTTTCTAGACCAGACAAGGGTAGATTTGATCCTAAATACAACAGTATCAAATGCCTGTTTTAGTTTGAGCAGTTTACATTTGTAGGAGTTGCACAGAACTACCTTTATATGTAGAGTGTTCGGTGACCAACACAAAATGCAGTTGCACTTGACCAGTAAGATGGCATCGTTACAAGCTCGCTGTTGGAGGGTTTTATAACCCACTTCCACTCCCTTCTAATTGGTTTGGGGTGGCGCTTATTATGGCGGGCCCTCCATGCAGAGATGCAAACAGAATGATAGTAGGTAGGGAGAGGGTGTAGGGCAGGGATGGGCATTTATTTTTCTTGGGGGGCCACCTGAGAAACCCAGATTGTTGCCAGGGGCCAAACAAATACTGTCAGATGTAACCTCTATTTTATCACTATGGGAAACATACTGGGCTCTTCTTTTTCAGCATTTATTATGCTGAAAATCACTCCAAACAGCAGATTATTAAGAAAATAACATTATATGCATGGGTCTTTGAACTGTACAGGACTGATTGTTTTGGTTAGTAATGTTTCCATTAACAAAACTTAACATTTAACTCAACATTACCACTTACATTTCCTTCTTTGGTTCATGCAGCTTTGTAAAAAGTCCTTGCTACTTTAGTATCTTAGCTAGCAGCCCCTCGGCTGTCCTCTCCTTCTCATCTCCAGATAGGTTTCTGTATTTTTCTGCATGCTTTGTCTCAAAATGGTGGTTCAAGTTGTATTCTTTGAATACAACCACATGTCACACAGCTTTACCACCAACCTCCATGAAAATATACTGAACACTCCATGACTCAGCAGGTGACGCTACTTCAAACATCACTCATGTCAATTTACATCAATGTCAAATGTGACAGGAAGAAGCACACTAACAATACACAAGCATTTCAAAACAAAAGCTATTTTCTTTACTTTACTTTTTTTTTTTTTTTTTTTTGGCTTCGTACGTGAAATTGTGTAGTTTGTCTGAGACCTCCTGGGCCGGGCAGAACGGGCTGGTTCTGACCGCAGGCAGTATAATGGCCAGGTCTGGTGTGTTTGTGTGTCTACAAGAGTACAGTAAGGGCCCAAATGGTAAAAACACTATAAGGAAAGTCTCTTAAAGTCTAAAGAAAGTCTGTCTAATTTCTTAACATGATTTCCCAAACTGACAGCTTCACATAGTAAGACTTATGCACTGTACACTATGTACAGTATGCACTAGAATCTCCTGTAATGTTGATCTAATATAGATGCATTTACAAACAAACAAATATTTTTGCACATACTCTGTCGTCTAATGTTTTCTTTTACATATATGTAAGGCAAATAAATCTCCTGTAACTTTACAGGAGCACAAAGTCAAAGAGAATCTAAAAAAAAAAGGAGGAGGGACTACTTTTCTTGCCATAGAGATTTCCAAGGGAAGATGATTTATTTCCATTACTTTAGCATGCGTACTTCATATGCAGATATGGTCAAATGTCTGTGGTGTGGGACACATGTGAGATAGGGACCTACGCATCGATATCTCCAAAATCCTTTAACATTCCTTGAATGAGCTAATGACCCAAAGCTGCCGCCCTCACCAAATTGTCAGACTGTTGTACTTGTTCTGTTCCTCTCTTCCGGGACACCTTTATATTGAGACTTAGTAGCTACTAAATCTGGTCTGAATGTGCCACATGAACCAAGACAGCCTTTACCGCTTATTTTACAGCAGTTTTTGATGCCATGACAACACACATTTTAATACACATTTCCATTGTAACTATACTTTGTTTGCCTGCTATTCCCACTCAGTGGCTTAGCCCAGCTTACCAAGGCTCACTTACTGGAGGGGAGTTTGTCATACTGGAGGTTATTAGAGCAGACTGGGCTGCCCCCATCTAGAGAAGTCTGGAGGGGCAAACCATGAGGAAACACCTCATGGTGTTAACTGTGCAAGCGCCTGGAGAAACTGAGCTTAAGTGGGTAACACCTTATGAGACCGCTTTACTGTAACTGAGTCATTCCTATGAAGAGAGCAGTGACATCCAACCAAGTGTTAAGCTCACTGTTGTTGTCTCTAATCATCTCTCAAAATATTAGATACATGTTTCAGAAACAACTGAAGCATCTAACAAACAAGCTGTGCTTATTTTTACCTCCTCTGACCTTTTAGGCAGACATTGGTTTTGTTTCTGTTGGTAGCAACTTGTACTGAAAGAAGAACCAAATAGTTAAAGATTACCTATCATGCTTTTGTGATCTGAATATTTACAAAGCCCAAAGTCCAGGCCAAAGGAAGTTACTCTCCTCCGCAGAAACACTGCCCCTGAACTGCCTGAAACGCCTTGATTTAAATCCCACCTTTTCTTCCGTAACTTGGTGATGTCACCAAGTAACACATTTGCAAAATACCTGCCTAGAGGCTAGTTTGGCGCACCCTCAAATAAAGGCATTCAGAGTGGAGCTGGAGTACAGTCCGAAGAGTTTGGTTTCGATGACCAGTCACAACAGAGATGGCCAGCTGTCCAATCAGAGCAGACTGGGCTTTTCAACATCTCAAACAGAGGTTGCATCTGAAATTTAATATACTAAAACTGTATGAGAGATATTTTAGTATGTCTGAAACTTTAGAATGAAACCAACAGTATGCAAATTTGTTTAAATACTTTAGTATTAAATACTTGACAAATCTCCCTTTTAAGGTACATTTTAAACAGATCAGAAAATGTGATTAATTTGCGATTAATCGTGCGATTATCGTGATCAATTATGGATAATCATGCGATTAAATATTGAAATCAATTGACAGCCTTAATTTTAACCACAATTTTGTGAAATGAAAGTGAAACTGAATACACACATTAAAAGAAAATTCCTAACAAGACAAAGTGGGACTTGATGAATATCAGGCAAAACCATGAAAACACCAGAACGGGTTCCTTGGTTAAGTTCATTATTGACTTTGTAATGTGAGACAGCACCCACAAGATGATTTATGCTAACACACCTGCAAGATGAAGCTTCATATGTTTTATTTAGAAATGGTTAGCATAATTAATCCACTCCATAATGTCCTGTTGGATGTGCTGATGGAAAGTTGAAGCAATCCTCTCGGCACGCGAGATTAAGCTGCTGTGTGTCTGAGAGAGAGAGAGAGGTTGCTGAGTCAACTGCAGCTAATTAGGTGATGTCTGTACATGCTTTTTAATCACTCTGATGAGTCCATGCTGTTCTCTGTTCTGTCATCTTCTCTTTGAAAGTGACTCGTATTAGATATGTTTTTTATGCCATACGCACAGAGAGAGAATTCAAGAATGAACCAGGACATCCACTGATATTTAAAACATGAATATTTTTGTTGTCAGTTGCGAACGAACCGCAAGCCTCAAACTGCAACAATCTGTGCATTCAAATGGGGTTGTGTTTACCGCGTTTATGAGTTAAATCCATATGAACGCCACGTTCATGTCATGTCGTATTCACGACCTCGTAAGTGGAAAGTTTTTGAAAGCTCCGAGTGACGTGTTTGTTGACGTTGTCAAAAATGGCGGCGGCCATGGAAGTTCATTTTTCAGTGCATAATAAGTTAATATATTGTAATTTTAGTTGTATATTCTAAATCTTTGTAATTTTCTATGTCTGAGGAAAATGAAGATGTTCTCAACAACCTCATCTTTCTCCTCTGTCATATCTTTGCATTTCCTGTATTATGTTACCTACTTGCTAGCTTGCTAAATGGTTAGCCTGTGGCTCCTAGACTCAGACAGTAACGTTAATATGGCCGTTGCTTAGCAGCGGTGTTCCTCACGACTTAGCCACTTGAACGTATAGAGAAAAAGAGTGATGTCGTTAATTGATTTCATAAACTTGATTGACGTTAATTGTTTACAGCACGCAATTTTTGTTACTTCTGCCCAAGATGTCAGTCAGAAAGCACGTCTACTGGCTAATAGGACAGGCACAAAGTTCAGAGTGCTTAGTGGATGTGGTATTATGCAAAATTTGAATCAATAGCTGTAGTTTTAGTTAAACTCAACTCACATCTGTGTCTGGTAAAGAGACTAGGTTCATTTGATCTAATAATAATATTCCACTAAAACAGTGAAATTTATGACTATTCTTTTTAAAGGGATGTTGAATTTAGTGGATCTCTCTGCAGAGTTTTAGTAACTGAAGTTGTTGTTGAACTTTCACAATTTTGTAGATCTCCTTTACATGAGAGATTTATCATTCCTCCAGTCCTAGCTGCTACAGGGTCTCCTTAACTAAACAGTTAAAGGATAAGCCACTTAAACTGCCTCCTTAAGCGTCTTGACCGTCCTGTGTTTTGCCTTGCATGTGCTTCCTCCGGTTATTCCTGGTGTGTGAAGACCTGTGAGCTGGCCAGTGCTAAGCAGAGCTGTATGGTGGGATTTCTGGTTCTCACGTCATACAGAGAGTCACCTCATGTCGCACACCACGCAAATATCAGATGAGGGTAGCTGGTGTCGGCTCACAAACAACATAACAGATGTGTCAATGACATCAAGATATAAATATAAAGGATAAGAAGTGATAAACTCTGTCAGTGCTCAAGAATTAAGTGCTCTGTTTGCTGATCCACTATAACTCTCCATTATGTGAACTCTGGTGTGCCAGGACGAACCTGTTGTGTTCATAAAGGTGTACAGACCAGAAGCATCAGTCCAGTCTTTGTTACATGTGTTTGTGTTTAAAAGACAAAAGTGTGATCCCTTTCACTAAGTGCCGTAGCAGTGACCTTTGTTCACCCACACAATGGCATTACACTAATCTGTTAAAGGGGAAAGTGGGCTTTACAGAGACACGCCGAAGAGAACAGACGTGCCAATAAAAAGTAGGTAATCCAGGCTGTGTTCTTTTCACACGCTGGGTGATTTGCGCAGATCAACATGTTTTTTTGCAAAGATCATACTTTCAATTAGAAACTTCTAGAGCAGAATTAATCCACAAAGGACAGAGGTTTATGGTGCCTTCAAATGAAACTCATGAGCTTGTGTTTACAATATGGGAAGTTGTGTACACAATATGCGTGGCGTTCAAGTGCATGTGTGTGTACTTTGAAGGTCTAAAGTCAAACTGGTCCTCACAATGATAGCTGTACGTGTGTGTGTGTGTGTAGAGGAATATATTGCTTTACCAACAGTCTTGCCAGTACAAAAAAGAGAAAAAAAATAACAATTAAGTTAAATAACTAATAATATTAAATGATTTAAAAGATTAAGGGGGTGCTGCCTGCTTCCAGTTAAGTAGTATTAATCTGCATGTCTGCAGTCTACCAAATGTGATCATATTGCACTCTGAACTAGTTTTGCCCACTGTAGGAACACCAAAAACAGCTGTTAGAGGGTTTAAATCAACATTTCTGTCCACTACCTTTAGATAAAGTTAGAAAAATACTTTTCTAATAGTTCAAGAGACTAGGACAGCTCCAGAACGTGTGTCTCTATTCCTAATTCTTCCTGTCATACAAGTCTGAGGTGCTGCATAGTGTTTGTACCTGTCAGCTGAGACAGCGTTTTAAATATTACTGATATGCCCCATGATGAATGTAAGACAGGGAAAATTATGAAACATGGCTGTTTTCATCATATCACAACTGACTGTAAATGAATCAAATCACTTATAATTTATCACTCTATTTTTGGATTCACAGGCATTTTCAGCACCTCCATTTTCATCAGTTACTTTTTGTTACTTCAGCCCCTCATAGATAAGAGCATTAAGCATTAACATTACATATTTCCATCCATTGGTTTGGTTATGGAAGTTGTAGTCCAGCCCCTTCAAATGGAGAGCCAGTTTATTCTCATCAGGTTGTTTTAAAATTGCCGGTAAGCATTTTTACTCTGATTATTAGTGGAGGCCATGTGATGATAGTTGAGGAGTAGACAGTAGAAGAATTGATTTGGAAACCAGAATAGTATGATTTTGTAGATTTTAGTCAGATAAAAATAGATGACATGTCCGGTCCCTTGACACACATACATACACAATGCTAGGAATTTAATCAAAGATGTATTTAAGGGATGTTTCTGTTCCCACTGATATTAATGTCCAACAGTAAGTATCTGTTAATGTGCTAGGTTAGCAGGTGCGTCATCCCAGGCGCAGCCCCGTCCTTTAACGCACCTGTTCCAGTACTTTCTATGTCAGCCAACGCTCAGTGACCATGGCGCGTGGCAGGAACGTGTCGGCCTGCGTGTCCGGGGTGTGTGGGCGTGGAGCGCAGTGCCATGCTCCTCTTCTGTTTGTGGGAGTTTAATGTCATCACAGATTAGCCAGCTGCCTCCGACCAGGCCAAGCCTCCAAGCTCAGCCCTGACGTCACTCTAATCTGCTCACCTTTACTGTCTGATCCAGCACTCCTACTGTGGTCCTTCCGCAGAACTAAGAGAGACTGCTAGAGCTGGTCACGATGAGTCAATTTAAATAATTGTTACCTAAAATACAGTCTTGGTAATCAGGTTAAAGTCCAACTGAAATTAAATTGCACTTGCACTTTGTGTGTGTGTTGCTTATACTATGACTATTTCCTCTGCAGCTGCTGGGAAGCTGGCAAATTAGCATTTAGCATCAAAAACTTGATATGAGGGGCATCTTGGTAGCTGTAAAGCAGGCATCCCATGTATCAGAGGTCCTTGCTGCAACGGCCTGGGGTTCAAATCTGACTTGCCGACCCTTTGCTGCATGTCGTCCCCTCTCTCTCCCCCTTTCACAACTATCACTATCTCTGTCAAAATAAATGCAAAAGCCAAAAAAAAAATCTTTAAACAGTAAAAAACTTGATAGAATACATTATTTATTCTTCAGTGAACAAAATCCCTTGTAACACATTTAAACTTAAATCTATACGACCAGCTTGTATGACTGTTACCTACCAAATACGTGTGCGTCACAACTTGTATTCACCGTTAAGAGCACCGTTCGCTGTTACTTGAAGCAAATATGAATGAATGACAATGCTGTCAACTAACATCAAGGTCACCCAAAAGCCCTGTTTCACCAGTAAGCAGGATGTATGCATTTTATCTCCGGTACACAGCAGAGATGATGCGTGTATCCACTGCTCAGTCATCCATGTCTTTAGTATACACAGTGTGGAAGGTGTTTCCTATGCAAAAGGGAATATAGCTTAGTTTATTTGTGAAGGGACAGTGCAAGTTAATAAATACAGATGATGTAAAAACATCAGAACAAAAACATAAAATAGGACATGTGGTTTAAAAGTTGGAAAATGACACAGTTGTTAAAATCAGTGTCATGACATTTATACATATAAAACGATATTGCAAGACAAGCAGGACATGTAGATAAAAGCAGCAGAAAGAGGGATTAGTGCTGATGTGTGTATTTATTAAGTCACAGAAAACTTGGTAACACTTAATTTTGCAGGTCAGCAAATTTCATGGTATTAGGTGATAATTAGCAAGTAACCTATTTGAAATTTCTTTTGAATTACTGCCATATTACCCCAATATTTAACATTTATCTGTTACCAAGAACTCTGATATCATTTGTTAAGCTGGTTTTGATTGAATTGCGTGATAGCCTGTAACTTGTCTTCGTCTCTTGTTCCCTCCCTCCAGGTGGGTCCAGCAGGGTCTCAGTTTGGACTCCTGGCTTGCTTGTTTGTTGAGCTGTTTCAAGGCTGGCAGATGCTGGAGAAGCCGTGGAAGGCTTTCCTCAAGCTGCTGGGCATCGTGCTCTTCCTCTTCATGTGCGGCCTCCTGCCGTGGATCGACAACATCGCCCACATCTTTGGTTTCCTCAGCGGCTTGTTGCTGTCCTTCGCCTTCCTGCCCTACGTCACCTTCGGGACATTTGACAAATACCGGAAGCGCATCCTCATCGCCGTCTCAATGTTGGCCTACATCGGGCTGTTCTCTTCCCTCATCGTTTGGTTTTATATTTACCCCATTAACTGGCACTGGCTGGAACGTCTCACCTGCCTGCCCCTCACAAACAAGTTCTGTGAAAAGTATGACATAGACCATGACATTAACGAAGTGGTGCACTAGTCTCTGGACTACTGATCCACTATCTTCGAGCCAAGGACCGGGTCGGCTGTTTCCAGGTCAGCTCGGCGGCCTTTTAATAATAATGTTTTTTTATTATTCGCTCATCAAAGTCCATGTGAATAGAACTGAATCAGTCTTTTCTCCTCAGCCTGCTGACTTCCTTTAAAAGTTACTGAACCATGTTAATCCTCAGTCAAGTCTGGCACTACCTAGCAGTTAATTTGCTAACGGGCTAGTAATCAGAGGACAGGAAAAGGTACTCAGGATGTCAAATCTGTGTAGGGCTGGGTGGACCTAAAGGAAAAGATCTACAGAGCGAAACTGTCTGGTACCTTCAGGTCAAAGTTACTCTCAAGAAGCCAAATGAATCACCTCTGGCCTGCAGTCACTTTTCTCTTGAACTGTAGGTACGACAAACAGCTGAGATGAAAAGGAAGACATGCCGTGTTGGGTCGTCAGGTACCTGAGATGCATCAGATGCATCCTGCCACTAAGTAACACTGGGTTTAACACTACAAACACTGTGGCTCAGTTCTGCTCCTTCTATATGTTTTAACAGTTGTGAAATGCTTTCAGACTTACATTTTTTTTATCTTCGCTCTTTTTTATGTATGCACAGCAGACTGTATATAAAGATGGACAACCTGTCTCCACTTCTTCCCATTGTACAGGTGAAGCCAAAATATCCCAGATACGGGAGCTGCCATATTGAGATTTTGATGTCATTTGGAGTCTGAGCAGAGCACGGCCACAGCTCATCATCAAGAGACTCATAGCTGTCAATCATGACTTCTTACCCCCTTTTCATAGCATTAAATAACTAATTAAAACCAAACTTATCAGAAAAATAAACACTTGAACAAACATCGGTTTGATCAGAACTACCTAAAATCACAGAAACCATCTTTGGGATAAATTAATTTGATGTGTACTTGACTTAGTTTGGCTCATGTCCCATCCACTACAGGCTGTCGTACAGTTTGGGGCTGTCGGTGAGCATCTATTGATCTAGTTTTTATGTATCCCGCACCATTGGCTCTAGTCTGCCCATGTTAGAGGTTTTTCAGCCGATTTAGCATGATGAATCAGATTGGCTGTTCAGCTTAAACAAATCAGTGCAGGAGAAGTGAAATGGACGTAAGGAAAGCAAGCGAGAAAGTCAAGAGCGCACACACAAGAGGCTCTTCTCATTTTTTATCTGCATGTCATCTGATTACTGCAACACAGATATTTTCATGACATGGCCATCTGGAATCTAAGTGGTGATGGTGTGAAAATGGTCAGCAAACGCCACTTAATTTCATGTACACATCATAACAGCTTGTATAAGTGCTGTCCTCTGTCTTGTTTTCCTTTTTGAATGGCAAACAGACTATGGCGACCTGCTGGTGTGGAGCCAAGATAAAATCGACAAGAGCCGACGCAACCGGTGGCCTTCGTTGTTGTCGGTTTGGTGTGTTCCCAGCTTGACATGGAGGAGGTGGGACCTATCCAGATGTTTTGGCTTCACTTTTAGGGAGCTATCATGCCGTCCATCTTTATGTAGAGACTGGTGTGCGCCAGTGAAATGTGCTAAAGTTAACAAGGTGTTCCGAGTATTACCTGTGCAGCTGGACTAGTTAAAGGGAAATATCAGTGGTCAACTAAGGCAAGATTTCTATCTAAAACCACTAGTTGCCTTAAACAGACGATGATGTCAGATGTCATTTTACAGAGATGCCTCATTTGACTTTTTGCATACTGCTCGTGATCAACTTTCTGAATGCTGATGAACACATTTCTGACCTGAAACCTACCAAAGCAACTATGCTGCTTATATATGCATGTTGTTGTTCTTCCCAATCACGTAGTTTTCTGTACGTCACTGCCACAAACACAAGCTCTCGGTCAAGCTCTACTTTTAATGTCTCATACTTGTCCGTTAACACAGTGGGTGCCTGAACCATTTTGTAGATTTACTCTGGAAACAAATCATGAAAATAACATTTGTTCCAGGAGTGATTATCTAAACAGGCCTTTTCGTTAGATCAAATTAAGTTTCGCACTGTAGTTTTTAACAGTCGTAGAATCACAACGTGTCATTTATGTTTCACCTGAGCCTTAAAATGTTAAATACACCGTAAAAAAGGCTTTGTTTTTGTCATTTACACAAAAATAATGCAAAAAAGTCTTGTCCTCTACGTCTACTCTTTTTGTCTGGACGCTAGCGGTTGATTGCTCGGGATGTGGTCCATATACCCAGCGCAGGTTGTTGCTGCTCTGGTGGCTCTCTGAAAAAGTGTGTTTCAGACGTGGTGACAGATCTCTCCTTCGGTTTCCCGGCTCTTGTCTTGGATCGTGTTTGTTGTTGTAGGAGATCCTGGCATGTGTTGACCCCAGCTGTTAGGAAAAACCACCGTAATGACTGTTGTGTGGAGGATTTAGTGAGTTACTAAGTGAGTTATGAGATTACGTGAGTTCGTCTGTGGGGCTGACTCACTGATTATCTGGTGGTGTTGAGAACATGAGTCGGTAAGCACAGAATAGGTTTTGTGTTGAACAATACAAAAATTTTAATATTTAGATTGTAAAGACCGTCTGTTTAAAACAGAACTCGGCCCTCGTACTGAATAGCATGAACAATGACATCCACCTGTTTTTAGGAAACCTCTTAACTGTGCCTTTTGACGTGTGTTTGATCCGAACCACATTTTCAGTCATGACGCAGTTACATAGCTGTTTGCAACGGGACCAAATCATTTCATCCTTTTGTATTTATCAGAATAAAAAGGGAAACTTTTAAATGGATTTCAGGTCAAGGTACTGTTCTGTTTTGCTTTGGTTTTATATGTGAAATATGTTAATGCAATCATGTCAAAATAAATGCCTCTCTAGTAATAATAATGAAGTTACATGTGTCCGAGAGACCTTTCATTTCTAGGGCTCGGACTATTCATCTGTCTCCTGATTTGATACTATCACGATACTTGGGTGTTGATTCAAAAAAGTTGAACCATACACTTCTAGGGACTTTTACTTTGAAAAATATCAAAATTAATACAGTAGAAATGTTTGATTTGCAGCATGTATGTAGTCAGAGATGTCCTGAAGTCAAATATATCTGTCATTGTCAGGAATAATTTATTAATACATTTCCCTCACCAATTAGTGTTATTTTCTTTTAATATATAAGGGGTGTGTAATGTTTCAAACTACTGGTTAATATAAGCCAATCAATCTTATTTCCATACGTGTATTATTTTGTATATACAGTTCCCTTTGTTAACACCTTTTTTTGAAATTCGGACGTAGTCACACATGTATACTTTCTCTAATTTCTCTAAGATGGTCGCTAGCTCTCTTTATACATCCATGTCAGCTCCATCGGGACCATTTGAATGTATTTAACATAAATGTCAGTATACCGGTGCTCTACAGTTGTAGCGTCAGCTCATTTGACCACAGAGAGTGACGGCTGGTTTGACCGTACGTTACTGCAACACAATAACATTTCCTGTCCAGCATGCAACTTTAGCTGTGATGTCTAGCTCTGCTTTTCCTGGTAATGTGTGAAACCCAGAGTGTTTCCATACTTTACTGTATGTGTATGTGCAGGTCATATCCACACAGACCCGTTTTCTGCTGTTGTTTCAGCTCACTGCGACCGACTGAAGTCCCGTTACTCAGACTACAACAATAAAAGCGGTAACTTCCTTCTTCTTCCACATAGACTCAAATAAAGCCAATATATCAGTTCTGGCATTTAAGAAATCTATTTCAAAATCATTAAAAAAAAATGCAATATGCTTCCTGTTCATTTGGAGCCACACCAGTGAGAGTTTGACCCCAAAAGATAACTTGAATTTTTACATTAAAGTGGAAAAAAAAATGAAAATTATATTTTTCTGGATCTAAATTAAGGTTGTAAATAGTGCATCCATGTATTTTGGGTTTCAATTAGAACAATTTTACATGCTTTAATGTTCAAAAACAGCTTTATTTTTTCTCTGACCCCTCTCTGTTGTGACTGGTCAGCCAAACTATTCGGACTCCGCTCTAACGAGCGCCATTTGATGGCGATCACTAGCTGTCAGGCAGGTATTATGCAATTGATTTACTTAGTGACATCACCATGTTACAGAAGAAAAGGCGGGACTTCAGGACCAGTGTTTCTGTGGAGAAGAGTAGCTCTCTTTGGTGTGGACTTTGTAACTTTACAAATCTTTTACAGTGGATAGAAAAAGTCTCCACACCCTGGTGAAAATACCAGGTTTTTGTGATGTAAATCATTTAATTTTTCCACCTTTCCATGTGACCTATAACCTGTACAATTCAAATGAAAGACGAAAGATGAAAGACATGAA
The DNA here is from genome assembly GCA_947000775.1 of Pterois miles. Lineage (NCBI taxonomy): Eukaryota > Metazoa > Chordata > Actinopteri > Perciformes > Scorpaenidae > Pterois > Pterois miles. The sequence continues at coordinate 10,521,324 of CAMQGK010000224.1, read as the reverse complement.
AATTAAAAAACAACATGCAAACATTTAGCTTGCATAAATATGCACACCCATAAAGTAATACTTTATTGAAGCAACTTTTGATTTTATCACAGCTCTCAGTGTTTTTGGGTAGGAGTCTATCAGCATGGCACATCTTTACTCGGCAATATTTGACCACTTGCTATTCAAAAGTGCTCCAGCTCTGTCAGACTATGAGGACATCTCCTGCTCAGCCCTCTTCAGGTCACCCCACTGATTTTCAGCAGGACTCAGGTCTGGGTTCTGGCTGAGCCGTTTCAAAACCTCTTCTAGTGAAGCCAGTCTTTTGTTGGTTTGGATGAATGCTTATAAAGGAATATCTTATCTTATCTCTTATCTTATCTTATAGGTTACAGGTCACATTAAAGTTCATTAAAGTTCTGAAATGACTTACCATGGTCGCCGTTTTTTTTAAATTACAAAAACCTGGCATTTTAAGAGGTGTGTGTAGACTTTTTCTATCATTGTACGTGCACAAACAACTACATAACACACCAAAGAAAAGCACAATCAGTAGGTCCCCTTTAAAAAAGTGAGAATAATGGCAAATTATATTTCTGTGGATCTGTATTAATGTACGTTTGATAATAAGCACAAATTCCTCTAACAGAAGTTTTCAAATCATACAATATGATGGAAATCTCCAGAACAGCTACTTGTGTTGTGACTGCTTTCTCAACTGTTGTTTCCATTTTCAAACATCAGCTTTTAAGCCAACACAGACGAGGAGTCCTTAAGGAGCTCAGACAACATGGTAATTTCATAACAACTGGGTAAACTGCATCTGCTGATGATCGTGATGTGATTGAAAGCTCCAGAAAGAGCTACTAAACGGACCTTGTGGTGAGACTGTTTTCTCAGCTGCTATTAAAATGAAAAGACCTCAAAGCCAACATGCCAGAAAATATAACATTTATTATCTGAAGAACAAAATGTAAAAAACAACAACAACATATTTGTCTTGATTCAAGACTTTGGGAGGCAGAGGTGGTGATTGTCTACAAGGGGGAAGGCGAGCGGAGACTATCAAGGAGACATTTTGAAAGCATATACTGTATATATTTAGGAAATATACAAAATCTACTTATTGGTGATTTTATGTCACTGATGGAAACAGACAGGAGAACTTAGATCTTAATATAAAGTAACAGGCGAGCATGTTGAAGTCCATATATTGACTTATTATCTGATGTGTGATTGCTGATCCGTCCCTTTGTATTTATATTCCTTGAAGGTTAGCTGTTTACTTTGGCATTTTACGTTATAGTCGTCTTCATAGGTATACAAAGTGTAACATAAACAGTAATCTAATGCTGCTGTGAAAGACGTGCTGATAATACAAAACTATACATGACAGAATGCATTAGTAATGGGCAGATACTGCTTTTAATGACTAAAAATGTCCTTTTTTCTGGTTTCAGAGAGCCAGAAACTATGTTAGGTTTGGATAAGTAACATATAAAAAAAGAGGGTAAAGACAGAAACAAGGCAGCTGCATTCTATTAAATACAATAATACATTTTTAACAATATAAATAAGAGTTTTATAAAAAAAAAAAAAAAAATTGAAATATTCTTTCAGGCTCTAATTATTTGGGGTATTCTGTCCTCACATTGAACTACAGATCAATATATTTGTAGTTTCCCACAACTTTTCCAGCTGTTGTTGGCAGCTCTTCGCTGTCTGCAGACTCACAGCCAGAACGTACACCTCGTCGTCTGCTGAGCGAGTTACTCAGCGATGACCACAAACACTGCGCCGGTCACTCACATCTGACAACGGCACTCAGACGTCCCCTAATTCTGTCTCCAAGAAGGGAGTGGTCCAACCACCATTGATCACCAGGGAGAAAGTCCGTCTGTCCTCAACAACCGCTGTTACGACGCATGAAGGCGTGGCCCCTGACTGGGTACACCATCTCGATGAAGGCCAGGGGCCCCACCGTGATCTCACTGGGGCCCTGCACCTTGAAACCCGACTTCCGGTAGAAGGGGACCAGGAAGTCTTCACACATGAGTACGGCACGGCGGACGTAGGGCAGGCAGCGGAGGTACTGCAGGTATCGCCACATCAGGATGGAGCCTTTGCCCTGCTGGCGGAAGGTCCGGTGGACGGCCAGGACGTGGATGTGGACGGTGGTCCCGTGAGGCTTATGGAGGGTGAGAGCATCCTGGGAAACAGAGAGGGAGAGCTCTAAGAACAGGTAAATGCTGCATCGTTGAGAGACTAATACATGATACCAAAACAAATGGAAAAAGTCCATGTTGAGTTCAGTTTTCTCTGCGATTTGGGAGACGGATGGTATTTCAGTCTTAACAGTGAGACAGTGTAATTTTTGAAATATGAAATAAAACATTGTTCCTCTTACAAGACAAACTGAATTCATGAGCATTAAAATGCACCGTTGCTCAGTTCAGCACACTCTTCTTCTATGGTATGGCCATGGCTCATGGTGGCTAATGTTAAAGGAACAGTGTGTCGACTCTGGTGGTATCTAGCGGTGAGTTTGCAGATTACAACTTCTTCCTAGAGCTAAATGGTCAACGTGAAAACCCGAATAGCCCTCTCTAGAGCCAGTTGTTGTAAGGCAGTTTATCGACTTCGGCCTGAGCGTCAAAAGTTAACAGAGTGTGGTTTGTCTCTTCTGGGCTGCTGTACTAACATGGCAGCCAGCTCTCTGAAGAGGACCCGCTCCCATGTAGATATAAACAGCTCATTCTAAGGTAAAGAAAACACGATTCCTATCATCAGGTGACTATACACTAAAGAAAACATACTAATTTTTATTATATTACATTTTTGCCAATAGATCCCCCTAATTGTTACACACTGGTTATTTCAAACTTTTACTGATTATGTAACTGACTTTATAGCGAAAGTTTGCCAACGTTTTGATTTTTCGCTTTAGCATTTTCTCTTCTCCTGTAAATACCACTTGTGGCTGCAGTGGCCACTGTTACATGCTGTATGGTCACTTTAAACTCTGACTCATCGCTTCCTGTTTCCTGTCAAGCGTCTGTATTTGCCACCAGAATCACATCTGGGAACATAAGGCAAATAAAGTTAATGCACCAATCTTTGAAGCTTCAAAATGCATCAAAAACCTTCAAAAAAACATATAAAAAGTTGTTTTAATTTGACATACTGTAACCTCTGACCTCTCTATATCATTGTTTAGCACATTGTCTTCTGTGAATTTTTTCTCTGCACATTTGCAAACTTGCTCTTGAGTGTGCAGGCTACACAATTTCATTGTACACTGTAACATTTAGATTTGTATATGCTGAAAAATTTCAGATTTTAATGCTTAATGTATGTATAATGTTTTATTTTGACATTTTTTTATTTCCCTCTTAGCTGATTAGTTGAATAATCACATTTTGGTTTTAGTCAACTCACATTTCTTTATTCAATTAGTCTTTTTTTATGTTTTATTCTGCTGAATGACTTATTTCTGACAGACCTATGAGCACATCTCAGGTAAACATGATTTAAAGTGATCCTTTGTTTTTGGAGAAACTCTCTTTTACAGTTGATTAAATCAACTAATTGGTTAGTCAAATAAATTGTAATGGGTGTAATGGGTTGACGAATAATTTCTTTGGACAAGGATAGCCCTTGTTTATATATATATATATATATATATATATATATATATATATATATATATATATATATATATATATTCTTACTCATTAACACTTTTTCTAATTGTTATTCATTATTACACTTAGAGCCAGTGTGCCTCCCTGCATTTTACTGCACATTGAATGAGCATATGAGAAATGAAACTGTTGAATCTTGTAACCATTTAAGAACAGTAGCATTTTTAAAATTTTATTAGGCCTCTGGATCTCTCTTCAAGTGGTATTTGAATTAGAGGCCACAATAATGTTTCTCCCTCAAATCTGAATATTTCCAGTGAGATTCAGGTGGCTCTGTGAAACATTTATCCTCACCCACTGAATTTATACCATAAATGTGCCCTTAAATCTTCCAAGATCTCTTCCCTTAATCTGATTTGAACATCGTCTTGCTGTCCAGGTGTCCTCTGCTTTGTCTTACCAAGGTAAGCCTCTCCTGGTCCCACAGTGAGCCGATGATGAAAGCCACCAGACGGCCTTCCTCGAACCAGCCAAGAGACAGCTCAGGGCACAGTGTGAGGAAGTGACGCACCTCGTCCAGGTGGAGGGGACACTCACCAGAAACTGAGATGAAGGCTGTGAGGAGGAGGATGAAAATTAGGCATTAAGAAACCTGACAGAGATGTGGTCATGATGTTCCCTGCTGTACTAACTACTATATGTGGAACTGATGCTGGACCACTGCCTGGGATGTTATACAGGTTAAAGACACCTGAACTCACCTACACATTTAGGAAAATAACCAATTGTGTAGTGGGCCGCACATAGTAAGTAAATGTAAAATGTGATCATTAGAAAGAAGATAAATGCTTCTGTAAATGTAATCAGTTCATAATGGGGGTTATTTCCACCAGTAATTATCGATGAGTGAAGCTTTCCTTGTTTTACATGTGAGTGAAAACATGAACTGAGGCTCCAATTGTTCTTGTTTCTCCTTTAAAGAAAAGAAAACGATCCTGTGTGCGTAATTGCGCATGGAATAATTGTCCTGGAGTTGTTAATACATGTTTAACAAGTGATGTAGGCCTAATTCAGTCAAGTAAAAAGAGTCTGCTTACCTTCTCTCTCAATCTCGAACACACTGATGGCATCCTCCGGGCTGAGGGAACGGAACTCACTGGCCGGCAGCGTGTGGCGGCGGCCCTGCGGCATCGGAGAGCGCATGTGGAGCGGCCTCATGAACGGCACGGCGCTCACCACAGACATCCTCTTATGTTTTCTACGAAAACGGTTTGAAAACTAAAACGAAGATGGCTGTCTGACTTTTCCCGCTCTCCTTTAGTATCTCCTCGTCTAAAAGCCCGATCCGTGCGTAACAGGACTGCGCGTAGAGACTGAGCAGAGAGCAGCGCGCCTTCAGTATTTATACCCTCAGCCGGTGCGCAGCGGTGCTTGGTTATAATCCCGAAGCGAGCTGGATGACCAAACCCTCCAATTCCCCGTGAGTAAGTTGAACAATAAACATATTTAGTCGGGGTCATGAGGGATATCCGTGTGTTGAGAATTATCCTCGTCATGCCACCATCAGACACGAAGCAGATTTGGATTTTACTAATCACGTGTTGGGGGTCTCATAACAACATGTTACCAGTATTATCAAGGGTAAACTCAGGTATAAAGTGACTCACCGGTGTTGCTGAGTGGAGAACAGTCATACAGACAGATTTAGAAAGGAAGGAGCTCTTCAGATTGGTCAACCATTAGTGTCAATTAATGTCACACTGCGTTGCTTAACTGGGCCATCTTAAGGACTCGACTTACCTCTCTTCATGTGATTTGTCTGAGGGAGACTTTCCCTTGTCCCTTTAAGTCCCGAGTTCACGATTTTTCCGCGCTTTATTTTTCCAGATCTGTAAGAGGATTACAGGGCGTATAGTTTGTTTGTCACCTCTTCAGATTTAAATAAGCTATATTATGTTAAGAATTTCAAGAAGCCCCCGTTGTTTTCCTCTCTGACCTAACTTTACAAAAGTTTCCCACAAGGTTTAAACCCACGTTTTATAATCAGAGAGGATAAATCAGCAGAACTCAGTGGTTTACTGTCAGATGTTATTTGTATTCAGGAGTGGTCCAGTTAACGCAAACTGTCACCAAGAGCAGGTGAACTCCTTGTGAGGGTCACATGGCTGAAAATAACCTCCATCTCCAGGTAAACACTGAGCTAAAAATGTGTGAAGCTTTTCCAGGTACACGCTCCTTATGTTTTTAGATAGGCTATGAGAACGTTTGAGGACTCCCACAAAGTTGTATTCAATATGTTATCCTCCTGCAACAACAGTTATATGGTCAAGTTGTGCCTTTTGGGGATTAGAAGTCGAGGATGCCCAAAATTTTTGAAATCTTGGCCAGAAATTGAGATTTTTTCATAGACCAACTCGAGAACTATTTAACTTGGGATCTTCAGATCTGGTATGATGGTTGACAGTTTGGTCTAGTTTTGCCTTTTGGGGTTTAGAAGTCCAGGGTGCCCAAAATTTTTGAAATTTTGGCCATAAACCGATTTTTTTCAACTTCAGTTTCATCTCTGGAGTACAACTTGAAAACTATTTAACTTAGGAACTTCAAATTTGGTCCAGGGTGACCAAGATTTTTTAAATTTCGGCCAAAAAAGTATGTTTTTTGACTTCAATTTTGTTTCCGGAGCAGAATTCGAAAACTATTCAACTTAGAAATTTAATATCTGGTATTGCTGATTGACAGTGTGGTCTAGTTGTGCTTTTAGGGGTTAGAAATCCAGGGTGGCCCAAAATGTTGAAATTTCAGCCAAAAACTGTTTTTTGTTTTTTTTTTCAATTTCAGTTTAATTTCTGGGGCAAAATATTGCTGCATCACAACGTGGTCTAGCTGTGCCTTTCTGAGATTACAATTCCAGGGTGGTGCTATAATTTTTTAAAAAAATTATAGTTTGAGTTTCATTATTATAATAAAACTCAACTTTATATTAAGTCCCTGAAATTAATTAAATCAAAAATATGCCAAAGATCTCTTTATATTACTTGAAAATGGTCTGACCCTATAAATAACAATCCCCTAATCCTTAGTAGAGGATAAACACAGAGAAAAAACATTCAGACCAGGTGGTTCCAGTATTGCTGTGAGCAGAAGCGCTCATCAGACATGATATATTGGCGTTGACACTTAACACAATACTTTGTTTAATTTTTTAATTTTATTGTCTGTATATTATTAATTTTCATTTTTTAATTTTTTTGTATCGGTGTACATGTTTTATGTCTGTTGTGATATCTGCTCACTTTTGTTTGAGGATGATAACTTTGTTATTATAATGATTTTGGCCTTACTGTTTGTATATTTATTCATCATATGATATTTACTATACACAGTATATATAGTGTATATATACGTATGTACAATATTTATACAATTTCTATATAGTACATTCAAAAGATGAATAAATATTTATTCGCAGGATAAACCCCCCCCTGCCTCTCTCTCTCTCTCTCTCTCTCTCTCTCTATATATATATATATATATATATATATATACACACACACACACACACACACACACACACACACACACACACACATATATATACCTGAATAATGTAACAACAACAAAGTTATCACCTTCAAAACTGAGCAGATATCACAATAGATGTAGAACATTTACACAGACAATAAAATCTAATCCTAAAAAATTGAATAATATATATTCATAAATAAATTATATATATATATACACATATATATAATAAAACAGGAATAATATATTTCGTAAAAGTGGAATAACATACAGTATATTCATAAAAATTAACAATATAGGTATTTTATATATACATATTTTTTAATAAAAACTGAATTATATATTTCATATACATATATATGTATATAAATTAAAAACGAAATAATATATATTCAGAAAAATAATAATACATGTATTATATATAAATATACTGTATATTAATAAAAACGGAATAATATATATATATTCATAAAGAAATAATCAGAAATCATCTATATATTATATATATTTCATAAAAACGGAATTATATATTTCTTGAAAAAGTATAATATATCTCATATATTTTAATGTAAAACTGAATAATATATATCATGTTTTATTATTATTATTATGTTTTATTGACTGTGTAAATGTGATATCTGCTCAGTTTTGAGGACGATAACTTTGTTGTTATTATGATTTTTGCCTTACTGTTTGTATATTTACTCATCTTGTGAATATTTATCCATTATTTAGGTTAAACGTGGTTTACCACGTTTAACCTAAATAATGTAATAAATAAATAAAAATGTAAATGATAAATAAAATAATAATAAATAAAAATAAACGGTGAATCGTCCCAGATTGCGGCTCACAGCTCACACTGCCGCTCAGTGGTGACGGAGGGCACTGCGTGATGACGTAGCACACTGCGCTCACTACGCAGCGCTCCTCCGTAGCGACGTAAACACGTGCACCTCGCTGCTTCCAGGTTACATTTTTTTTCATTCCACCGTCATCCTCGCGCTCTAGCATCACTCCCTGACAACAGCAGCGATGGCGGAGCCCGTAGCATCGGATGCGGCGGCCACAACGGACGCAGCAGAAGCGGCAGCATCCCCGACCCCGGGCCTCTCTCCCTTAGCCAGCCCGGGCTCGGAGCCTCCATCCATGGCTCTGTCTCCCACGACGGACGGCTCTCAGCGGCTGCTCTTCTCCCACGACTTGGTCTCCGGGCGGTATCGCGGCTCAGTCCGGTTTGGCCTCGTACGGATGATCCACGGCGAGGAAGATTTTAACTCAGACTCGGACCTCGATGATGGCGGAGGGAGAGGTGGTGGTGGTGGAGGAGGAGGTGGAGGAGGAGGAGGTGGTGGTGGTGGTGGAGGAGGTGGCGGAGGAGGAGGACGGGTCCCGTGTGGTTCGGACACTGAGAGCGCTGTGGACACCCCGAGTCGGCCTCTCTGTAGGGGATTTGTCCGCGTCCAGTGGTACCCTGAAGGAGGAAAGCAGGACATCAGGGAGACAAAGGTACCAGCTAAATGTGTTCTCTGTTTACACTGAGACCCGGTTAGCCTGGCATGAGGGCTGCGCTGTTTCTAACCGCCTGTTGTGGTTTTTGGAAAGATATGAGTCGACTTGCTAGTCTGTCAGAGACATGGTTCACTTAATCCATCTGCCTAACAGACATAACCTAGCTCGCTAGCTGGCTAGCATTCAAGCACACATGCTAGCTAGCAGTGTAGCTCATAGCCTCATGTCACTCAGCTGGTGCTAGCAGGGCTGGCTAAAGGGCTGTTCCACCTGACTAATACACCAAATACTGGCTGACCAGGTAGCTGCTCTCTGTTTGTGAGTGTAACTAGCAGGCTTTAGCAGGTGCAGGACTCTGTTAGCAACCTTACACCTATTGATTAGCTCATCCATGACTCCATATAGTTCCTCATCTGGGTGTGACTTGGCGTGAGACCAAGCATTGTCAAACACTACAAGTTGTTATTTACTCAGTGTCTTAGTTCCTCATCTTTAATACACCTGCGTTATATTTCAAACCAGTCTGACCTGTCATCTCCTGACAGCTGACACTGAAAAGGTGAAGAAAACTCACAATGAACTGATCAATAAGCAAAAAAAATAAATAAATAATTGGCAGCTAATTGGTAATTTATTAATCTGTATTGTGATTTTTTTTTTTTTAGCTGGTTCCAGCTCTTCAACTGTGATAATTTGCTGCTTTTCTCTTTTGTAAATCATTGTAAATTGATTATGTTTGGGATTTGGGCAGTTGGTCAGACAAAACAAGGGATGCACAGAGCTTTGTCAGCCCTGATACTGATACAGATACCTGGGCTCTGGGTATCGGCTGATACCGAGTATTGATCTGATACCAGTATTTAATTAATAATCTGTATACCTCACTGTGTGGAAGTGATTGGGATCATTTTATGTGTGAGGCATCATCTGGCTCAACGTAAACATCACTTTCCTAGTAAAGCAAAACATTGTTCTTTATTATCAAAATAATAAATCATAGCAATACATTGGTCAAGACTTAAACAGGAATTAAAATTACAGTATGTAATGTACATTGTATATAAGTGTCTTATTATTAAATTGAATATATCAGCCCCATTGTCACCGATACCTGAGACAAAACAAGACATTTGAAGGCAATATTTTAATCATTAGTTGCTGAACAAGTCCACACGATTTCCGCATTCTGTCCTCTTTTAGTGATGACTGTTATTTTATATTTTCCAGGGATGCAGCTAATTATTATTGTGTTAAATAATCTGTCTCTTATTTTCGTGATTAATTGTTTCGGCTATAGGGCCAGTACTGCCTCAAAAATCTGGCTCGGGTATCGGTGACAATAGGGCTGATCTATTCAATTCAATTCTATGTTTATATACATTATAAACTGGAATGTTAATTCTTGTTTAATTTTTTACCATTTTGTTGCTGCATTAAAAAGGTTTACAATTGCATTTTAATTAATGTAAAATGTTAATTGTTATTATTTTAATAATTAACAACAATTTAACGAAATTTATATCTATGTATTTATTTGTTACATTTTGTTTTACAAAGTTAGAAAAGTGATGTTTAAGTCAAGCCTGATGTTGCCTCACACATAACGTAATGATCCCAGTTACTTCCAAACAGTGAGGCAAATGGCTTATTAATTAAACACTGGTATCGGATCAGCACTCGGCATCAGCTCATACCCAAAGTCCCAGTATCGGTATCAGTATGTGGACTGAAAAAGTTGGATCGTGGATCGGTGCATCCATGAAATGTCTAACTTACCAAAGCCACTCTTTCACCTCCTAAATCTAAGGATCTAAAATCTAAACATTTTTTGTCTGGCCTGCACACACAACAAGTTATTAAGTTAACTGAATTAAACCAGAAGCCCTTCGAATCTGGACTATAGACATGATGTTAAAAGACCCATTCAGGGTTTTACTCTTATGGAGATACATTAACCTCAGTTAACCTGCTTCTTGGATCAGTCTTCAGATGTAGCACTTCATTTTGGTCACAAAACCACCGTTTAATGAGTTACAGAACATGAGAGGCTCTAATTTCTCTGATTCCAGCTTCTTACATGTGAATATTTTCTAGTTTCTTTACTCATCTAAGACCATAAACTGAATATTTTTCTGTTGTGGACAAATCTAGACATTTGGGGAAGTCATCTTGTGTTGATCATTGACATTTTTCACCATTTTCAGGCTTTTTTTTTTTAAATAAAGAGATATTTTTATAAGCAAAAGGCTTATTTTACAATTCAGTTCCAATATGTATGAATATTTCCTTTTCTTTTTAAAACAAATATTGAAACCAGACAAAAAATATCATAAGAAATTATTAATTACAGAAAAAAATATTATATATATATATATATATATATATATATATATATATATATATATATATATATATATATATATATATTATTATATATATTATATTATTGACCATGAACCTATCCTTGTATCAAATATACTTTAACTACATAATAATAATACTAATAATAATTATTATAATGAGTAAATGAAAATGTAGAAATATAAGATACATTCAAAGTAATGATTGAAATAATAAAGAAAAATGATTAGAAAATTAAGAACAACATAAAAAATAAGTAACAAAACAAATATATTGAATAAAATGTAAAATAAACACATCTAGTGCACAAACATTTTTAGAAATCTGAATCAGTAGCAGTCATGGTTTGAAGAAATAATAAACAAAACTGCCTAAAATTCCCCCTTTTTGACATTTTATAGACCAAACAACTCATCGATTAATTGAGAAATTAATCCACACATTAATCGACAGTGAAAATAATTTTGTTTTAGCCCTAAAAGACAGCATTGCTCTGACTTGTTCCACTTAGTTGGTTGTACCTCTGTCATTAATGTTGGTTTTATTGAACACCACACCCGATTTAGTTATGTATGTTTTTTTCCTTCAACAACCAAATAATGAATGAACTAGTAATTGGTCAGGAAGTGGGGGAATCTGCTGTCAGCATTATTCCCCAGAGCTTCTCTAGATTTCCCCTGGGCTTTGTGGAACAGGGTTTGAAAGAGGACTGGTCTGGAAACAGCTCATACCAGCTTGTTTTAGAGAGGCAGGATGGGACCAGAAGAAACCTATTTTAGGTTGCCTCGCTTTGTCTTTTGCGCTAAATGAGTAAAGTTCTGGTCGGAGTGTCATTCAACCTGTTTCACAACAAAAGCTGCGTTAAACAATGACGCCGATGTTTGTTTACACGCCTGGCGGACTGTTAATGCTGTGTCATTACGAGTCCCCAAATGATCCCATGTGTGCCAGTGTGCACATGTATGGATTTCATTCTGTAGTGTTCCTGTCTGTGTAGGTTTGTTGTTGTGTGTGATTTGACATCTGCTTATCTGCGTGAACCACATGCGCCGTCTCAGCGGGCGCCGTCCTGAGAGCATCATGAAGATTTCTAATCAATAATTCATGATTACTTCCTGCAGTATGCAAAGGCTTCAAGATGACATTTCTTCAAAATTGTGACTTATATTTATTCTGCAGGCAGCATCTCGATGGAAACGTTTTCTCTCAGGAACAATCAGTGGAGGGAAAACTGCTTAAAACTTCAGGGTTTCTTCTGAGGTCATTACAACCAGCATTTTCACAGCAAAACTAGGATTTTGTTTGTTTTTTAGTTTGGAGCTAATTTTGAAATTTTTCTTAACCGATAACTGACCCTCGTTAACTGATTATTAACTATTAACTGACAAGATTTGTGCCTCACATACAGCCGTGTGTCAGCTGCAATATATGAGCACAACAAACTGAGTCAACAGTTCACCATCAGGAGAGTTACTGAAGCAGCCACGGTGCTGCGTTCACTGTCTCCAGTTCACCATCTGGAAGTGTTAGCAGCCTCTATGCTGCGTTCTTTGTCTCCAGTTCACCATCTGGAAGTGTTAGCTGCCTCTATGCTGCGTTCACTGTCTCCAGTTCACCGTCTGGAAGTCTTAGCAGCCTCTATGCTGCGTTCACTGTCTCCAGTTCACCATCTGGAAGTCTTAGCAGCCTCTATGCTGCGTTCACTGTCTCCAGTTCACCATCTGGAAGTCTTAGCAGCCTCTATGCTGCGTTCACTGTCTCCAGTTCACCGTCTGGAAGTGTTAGCAGCCTCTATGCTGCGTTCACTGTCTCCAGTTCACCATCTGGAAGTCTTAGCAGCCTCTATGCTGCGTTCACTGTCTCCAGTTCACCATCTGGAAGTGTTAGCAGCCTCTATGCTGCGTTCACTGTCTCCAGTTCACCGTCTGGAAGTGTTAGCAGCCTCGGTACTGCCTGTAGTTTTGTGGACATGCAGCCACTTTCCCAGTAAAAGTCTCCACTGTACATTTAGTTTAGTTTAGCAGGTTTTCAGCTGTGTTTCTGCCTGGATTAATGATAGACATTGTCTGACAAACAAGTGTTTGTGCTACGCTAACAGCTGTGGCAGCGTTGCTGGTGGCTTCGTGCTCGCTGTAGCGTAACTTCAGCGAGTTTCCAACAGACCGTGTGTGTGTGGTGGTGGTGAGTGTGGGTTTGTTGGTGGTGTTATAGCTGTGAACGTAGCTGTAGCAGACAGAGTGTGTACAGTTTATTTGTTGGTGAATAAATGCTACGAGGCTACAAGCTACAACTCCTCAGCTGGAAGTCCAGAGCCAACTTCCTGTATCTGCGCCGGCTCTCTCTTAAGGTGGACAAGCTTTTCTCCTTATTATTAATATTTCTTTTAACGTTTAATCAATAGCATTAATTGAGTACAATGCTTACTGTTAGTTATCGAATAAATGGTTAATTATTAACATCTCTAGTTGGAGCAGAGCAGCAGCCATTAGGTGTAGGTAACACATAAGCCAAGATGGGTAGTCTGATGTTTTCATAGTTTCTTTGTTGTTCAATTTAATGCCTGAAATTTGAGCCGTTCTAAGTTAAAAATTTGCTTCAAACATTTATCAGATTTCATCGTCTTAATGTCGTCCTACCATCAGACCGATTTGTGAACACGTACGTTTAACATTTCCTTTGTATTTCATAACAACCTGGATTGTGCAGCAGATTTTCTAGACGCGGTATGAGAATAAACAGAGGAGCTTAATGAAGATTTGTCAGCATATCTGATATGTGACCAACTGTGGCTCACAAAGAGGTTTAAACTCATCTTAAACTGAAAACGCAAACATCAGTACATCACACAACTACAACACAGGACACTGCAGAGTCTGTAAGGAAGGAGGGAAGACGGAGACACAAAAGGGAGTACTGATGATTTTCTGCAAAATGTGTTGCATAAAAGTTGTAATGTAGGCTTGATATCTCATGACTTCAGTTAAGGACAATGCTGCTAAATGAGAAGCTAAGAAGTTAATTTCATATATACACAAATTAAATGATGCTTTTACAAACTAAGAGGAAATCATTCCCATAATGCATTTCAACCTATTTTTCAGAATACATGTCGACTGCGGTCAGAAATCCTTTTTGTTTAAGAAGGTTCCCAACAGTGTGAAATGACCCAGAAGTATCTCAGTAGCAGCCAGACTGAGGAAAGGTGCTTCACTGCTTCCTTTCTCATCTCCTTTAGGATACACTGGAGCATCCTTTGCCAATGGAGAGGAGATAATTACATCCCACAATTCCTTGCAGCCGCAACACTGCATGAAAACAACATGCCTATCTTGAATATTACTTTCATGTACTAATTAGGATTAATGTTGATAAATATGAGTGAACGATGACAACAATTTTGTTTGAGCTTATTTTAACTGTTTATTTATTTAACCTCAGTAAAAAACAAAAGAAGTATAAATAAAATGAACAGCGAACATATAGAAAACAGTCAATAAACAATCAACAGAAATAAATATGTCCGAAAAGGAGAAGTAAGAAATATACATTTTACAGTGTTACACCTTCTCCGTAACTCAAGCAATTAGTTCAATATACTGTATATTTCTTCTTATGCTCCTTTTTTAAAATTTCAATTCCAACCTTGGTAATGGAGAGATATTTTTCACATGTAGTCCACATTAAGTCAGATAATCCTTTAGTATATGTTGATGTAAAGGTATCTTTTCTCTCACACACTGTGGATGAAGCAGCCTGACGCTGACAAAGCTATTTAGGACCTTACTGGTTGGAGACGAGCCTTTTGTAGTGAAGCTGTGGAGCTTTGTAGTTTCACCATGACAGACCCGCATCAATAACATCCTCCACCCTCACTTCATTGTTGCAGAGCCTGATGTAAGTGTAGTCTGGTTCTCTTAACACCACGAAACTCACATCTTTCCTTGACCTCATGACGTTTTCTGTAATGTTTTATTTATTTTTTTTCACTTCAGTGGAGGATGGTGGTGGCCATTTTGAAAACCTTGCTGTCACATTGTCTTTGCTCTCATAGATAATTTTATTTGCATCGAGCTCTATGACTCCCCTTCATGAACACTAGGGCCCCGTCTTAGTTGACTAATCGGTCGTTTTGGTCTGAGTTGCCAAAGATTTCTTGAGTGTTTTTTTTTTTATGCTTTTTTCATGTTGAATGACTTAATTGCAATAAACGTCTGACTTGATCTCTGATAAAATCAAGATTTAAAGTGGTGCTTTTGTGTGATAGACACAAAACTACTGCAAAACTCATCGTGATCAAATTTTAGAGTTGTTCCATACCAGTATCAGAAATGCTTCTGATACTGCACAAAATTCACGATCAGGTTTTGATGTGTTCTCGATCCGATTCCATAATTTATTAAGCCAGAAAATAATCACTTCTTCTTTACTGCTCCAAAACAGTAACCTTCATTGTGCTGTTGCCCTGGATGTATCATGGCTGCTGCTGTTTTAGAGCAGTGAAGAAGAACTGATTGCAGGTAGTTTGTCTTTGTCACAGGACGACAGCAAATAACAACAGTGTGGTGTTAGAGGAGCGTGTAATGTAACGGACGGCAGAGGGAGGAAGATGTCAGCCATTTGGCAATATTTCACAGTGGTTACTGGTTATTGTCTGATGCCGCAAGTTCAGGTATCAGAATAGGTACTGGGAAGGAAAAAATGGTATTGGAGTATCTTTATCAAATTTGCATTAATAAATTAGTTTTGATTGGAAACTAGTGTAGTGATTTTCATCAGTGGTCACTTTCTATGAGGACTCAGACTCAGACTAGCTTGTATCAGCAGCCTTTAAAGCCATAGTTTCACCAGGAGCCTTTAAACAGGAATGTCTGCCGCTCACTACTTCACTCCAACACATCACATTTTTTTGCACCCTATTAAATCTTAATAACTATCTCCAGAGGAAGCGATGGGGCTTAGATCTGTATCTCCGAGGAGGTTTGAACCGGGACACGTCAGTTGTTGTCAGCACAGGAACATGGCTGACTTATTTTCATTGCCTGCAAGGTTACTAAGTGGAGGCAGAGAGGACCTGAACAGCCTTATGGAGTGATTTCCTTTTCTTTTCCTCAGTGTGTTTACTGTATATTGTATTATTGTCTCATAATGGATGGCGCGGCCATCACACTGTATAACGGTCACCTTAAGTGATTTACTGATGATTCACTTTAACCTTCTGCAGCAAAGGCACACAAGACCAGATGCTCAATGCATCTGAACCTCTTTTGTGTTTTAAAAGGAAGGTACAGTAATAGATACGTAATCCTTTAAGGACAAGGACGCTGTCTGTGCTTTATCAGCGATATTAAGATGATTATTCTCCTCACTGACTAAACTATACTTACAGTAGGTTACTGGAAAGTCTGACGACTGATTTTGATGCATTTCTATGTTCATTTTTAAGGAGTATTTTTTCTAAGGGGTAATTTTGTTATTAATTTTACTGACAGTGTGATATTATAAGAATAAATTCGAATACGAATGTGTTAGAAGAAGTAAAACTGTTGCTTCCTCGCCTGCTTTGGGTCTGCCACAGTCAGCATTACCAAACACACAGAGCACTGTTGCTGCAGCACAACCTTGAAATCTCCATCCAAGGACAGAAGTGCACTGCAGCAGCAGGTAGCTGTCAATGGGCTGCACAGACGGAGCAGCAGTGCAGCAGGTGTCGGACATGCACCTGAGTATATCAGTCATTCTGTAAATGAAACTAAAGATGACTCAATACGTCTTTTTAACATCCGATACCGCAGCCTTGAGCATCTGCTGATACCAATCTGATACCGTCTCTCTTAAACAGCTAAGTTTAATGAAATCAGTAACTTCAGTTACTTTGCAGATTCAGGTTATTAATACAAAATATAATGAACTGATAGATGATGATGTATCATTATAGATTGAACTACCCAGCAGTATATAAAGTCATTAAAATGAGCTCCACATTTACCAGCTGCAACATTAATGGGATGAACACTTTTAATGCACCAGTAATTAGAATAGAAATGAGGAGTTAAAGTACAAAAGAAACCAGCTAAAGTAGATGAAGTATGAAGCTGACAATTAAGGTATGAAATTAATCACACTTGGATTAATAGAATGGTTTATTATTGGGCTGAGGCAGATATGGGTAAACAAATTAATATAATTGGTGGATACATATACAGTATACACATCTTAGAGGAGAAAACAAGTGTGTGTGTTTATAATATGTATATATATGTATGAGCTATGCATATGTACGGTATATGGATGAGCATGGGTGTATGTGTACACTGTATGTAGGTGTGTGTATGTATACATGTGTATTTATGTTAGCTTTTCTTCCTTTCTCCTCAGTTGTCCATTTACTCTTCTGTTCTGAATGTACCACTGAGTATATGAAATAAAAAAATTAAATTAAAAAACGAAAATAAAAATAAAAAAGAGAAAAAAATATGACATATATGTAGAGTATTAAAAATACTAATAATTCGAGTACAGTAATAATATAGAGTATTCTGCATGAGTATTTTTATTTGTGGTACTGTAGTATGTAAGTATGTGTTGATACTAATGCTTATATACTTTTACTTGAGTAACCTAACATTGAATGCAGGACTTTTACTTGTAGCTAGTATTTTACACTGTAGTATTACTACTTTCACTTTAGTACAGATTTTTTTCTTCCATATCTGTATGTTAATATTAGTTTATTGAAATATTAAGAGTTTCCTTTCACTCACATGCACAGTTTTCAGATACAGTTAATGCAGTGTAGTGTGTGCACTGTTTACCTCTCCATCAGCTACTGACTGTCTGTCTGTCTGTCTGTCCTTCCATCTGTCCATCTGTCCATCTGTCCGTCTGTCTGTTTGTCTCCAAAGTGCATTGACAAGTTTTCACCTCCAGTAAAATGAGTCCTTTACCTCTTTAGTTTGTTTTGGAGCGACGCCGTAACGTAATTTCTTGCAGTGTGAGGTTTGTAAAGTAACATAAAACAGCAGCTACAATCATGAAGAAGAAAAAACAGACTGAACCCCGGCACAGGCACAGTAGTAGTATGTGACGGGAATGGATCGGATCGCATTATACTTTTTTTTTCCCCTCCAATATCCGATCCAGTGATTTTGGCCGGTATCGACAGATACCGATACTACAGTAGCATCAGATGGGTGCATCCCTATGTGAAACAGTCATCAATGCTCTGCTGAGAGCCATGGATGTATTGTAAGCTAACTCCTGGTGTGTGTGGTGTATAGTGATGCAGCAAGCCTTCTCTGCTGGTCTGTGGCTTAATAAAGGCTCTGAGAAGGTGGATGTCAGGGCAGAGGAGTCGAGGTGAGCTGTGACGCCCTGAGTGACCACAGACTCCTCCCAGAAAGCAATAGCCCTTCTGTCGGACGAGGAGGAGGAGGAGGAGGAGGAGGAGGAGGAGGAGGAGGCTGGTATGGCAGTAATGTTGACAGGACTGACTGGTGCTGACTGTACTGCAGAGGAAGACATGGTGATTAAGGCTGGGAAAAAACTGATTAATTAATGTATCGTGATTTTTTTTATTTTTCTTTTACAATTTTGAAATCATTTTTTTTAATGCCAGAATCAATATATTTGCTTCATTTGAGTCTATGCAGATGTAGAAGGAAGGTACGTCTTTTATTGTTGTCGTCTGTGTCCGTCAACCAAAACAAACCGCAGCCGGCTGCAGTGAAGCAAAGCTGAGCGGAGGGTCTATGTGGATACGACCTGCATCCTCACATGTTAAATCCAAAGTGGTAAACACTACACATACAGTAAAGTATGGAAACACATGCTAACTCTGTCATGGACAGTATTGCTGTAACGTGCGATCAAACCAGTCGTCACTTTCATCTCTGTGGTCAAACAGCTAATGCTACAACTGTAGAGTTAACGAAAATGAGGAACGAAATAAGATTGATTGTATTTTATTCACCATAAGTATAAAACATTACATATCAATCATAGAATCGGCACCCAGGCATCGTGATAGTACTGAATCAGGAGATAGGTAAATCGTCTCAGCCCTAGTGATGATTAGAGAGGAAAGGTAAGGAAATGGATGGAAAAGATGTGGGTGAAAACAAGTATTGAACACAGTTAAAACCATAAGGAGAAAGTGAAATAAACTCAAATAAAAATTCTTGACTGGAAAAGCTGTAATGGGACGGGCAGACAGTTTGGTACCAGATGGCTGTTATGGTAATGTGCAGGCTATTAGTCCTTGAAATGGTAAGATCCCACCCTCTGCTCTCTGAGCCACTGTAAATACTCAGCCTCCTCTGGTGTGCGGACTTCAGCAGAGCAGCAAAACTATTTCATCCCGTTACAGTGCCCTCAAGTTGGCAGCACTGCAGCGCAGCAGTCCCAGAGCTGCACTTTCCCGAATGCTGCCTCCATCAGACTGCTGCGATTTGGGTTTGATAAATTCTACTTGGCTGCTTGCGGGTCCATGACCCCTCTGTCACATCTGAATAATCAGCATTTTGTTGCTTATTATTTTATATGGACAGATAGTTGGTTGCATGAGTCTCTTTTTTTTTGACTATAAGAAATAGTAGGTAATAAAACCCATTGAGTCTAATGCTTTATGAAGTGAACAAAGACCCCCCTGGGGTATTATTTTTATATTTATCTTTACTTTTATTGTGCTGATAGTCTGATTTTGAGTTTTAAAGACACCACCTGCTCAGCTGGTCAGATTGTTACAGCAACCAGAGTCAGTCAGTCATTTAGGGAAGCCTGTATTAGTGGTGCTACGGTGCAACATGCCCATGGTTCGCTTTATGTGGTGGTTTTTCGGGTCATGGTTTTGATTTGGTTGGTTTGTCATGCCAGTGCAATGCAATGAACTACAACAGACGTGTATCGTTGGCCTGTATTCTGTAGCTCTTCATCTCTATTCATTTATTATATTCTCACAATGTGTAGCTTATAGTTGAGCCAAACACAGTAAGTGTGGTTTGAAATGGCCTTGAGCAGTGTGTGGTAGCCACAGCAGTTGTCTACCGAACAGACTGGAAAGATCACATTCAGCTATTTCTGTGTATTTATGGTTTATGCACGCTAATTGACTTAGCACCTCAGCCATCTACTTTTCACACTATTCTCTTTCAAATAATCACATTAATCTTTGGTATGCTTGTGTTAACCTTCCACATCGCACTAGGGATGTGGTGGTTAGGAAGTTTTCCCACTGGTTAATAAAGTTACGACAACACCGGTGTTATCGATTACACCGGACATTGTACAAGAAAAGATGGCGCTCTGTGTGTCAGGTGGCGGTGTGTCTGGCCTCTCTGGTAAAGCTTTTGCTGCAGGTTTCCAGCCGGCGTGTGACCGCCCCGTCCTCCTCAGTGGTCGTCGCTATTACCTCATTAACGTTATGGCTCCTTCATAGCCTTGGGCTTAAATCTGAAATATTGCCAAATAAGCACTTTTGCTTTTCTCTTTGACACCAAATCCTTCACCATCATCTTGTCTGTCAGCTCTCTTTCGTACTGTGTGTGAAATCTGACGCCTGCTGCTCTGAGTTGAGACTCCTTATGGAGCAGATGCGTTCACTGTCAGTTTGTAGCATCCATCATCTTACTGTCTGTTGATAACATGGAGCTGGTACGCCAGAATGAACTAAATGGGTTTTATTTCTGTAAACAACAGTGGGGGGGTGGGTAGGTAATATAACCGATGCGTGCCCGACCACCGTGTAACACCTACAGTAGGGCTTTGGCTTTTGAAGCTGACCTAGTGGCTGAAAGTCACCCATGGATATTTAGAAATGTACATGCAGTTTCATTTTCCGCATTAACGCCCTCAGATGAGTTTATGATTTATGCATCCTTCAGCGCTGTTTGCACAGGGGCTGTCTGCAGGGGCTGTCTGCAGGTGCTCGAGGTAGGCTGGCAGACGTTGGCGTAATCTGGGACATGAGACTGCAGCCAAGGCCCACCCAGCAGAGCCTTGGTGTACAGAGCCTTAGTTTGGGTTGAGCAGGTGCCAGGCAGGCACAGGAACACACACGAAACACACAAGCGTTGCCGCGCCCCTCGTAGTTTCAGCAGGATGATCAGCTGTTGGCACATATCGTCTTTCAAACCCAACAGAAGCAAAATAAAACTGCCCAAAACTGTCTTGGTTTGTCTTTCTACCTGCCTCTCCCCCTGTTCCAACAATATGGATGAAATAACCTCTTAATCCATAGTGTTAGATGGGAAAATGTGCCGATGCAACATGTCATTTTCTACCACTATGTCTCTCTCCTTGTGGCTGGGCAGGTTATGTGCAGATTTTCTAATAATAATCGACTAAATCCCAGTGATTTTCAAATAATATTTTTGCTTGGATTGCACATCCTTACTCCAGTGCTGCATTGCTGTCGTTTCTTCATATCTGATGGAAGCCTTCAAGCTCAGCGGCTAATACATGCAGCCCTCCATATGCAGTACCCTGAAATGAATCGCTGTATAATAGAGCTTTTCAACTGCAGGAACTTTTCCAGAAGCTCAGGCACTTATTACTGACTGAAAGGCATTATCATACAGAGACATTCTGGTCTACAGTTGTAGTTTTTCCTCTCACAGTAGCTGAGATTCATGGACCTATAGAGCCAGAGAGCCCGGACCCGCAGACCCACTGTTTTAGACGTATACATGCGCCAGTTTAAACGGCAACAGATGAAAAGGGCGGTACAGTGAACGGCATTAAGTGAAAAATGAATAAACAATATTATTTTGAAATGCAGTCCTGTCTACTATGTCAGTGACCTTATACCTACTGAGGCATCATGTATGTGTGTATTTTAGGGCTGGGATGATTTACCTCCCTATTCAATACTGTCGCTGTACTTAGGCGCTGATTCAATATGTATTGCAGTTTTTAAGTATTACAATTCTAGTAGTAGTAGTTGTATTTTTATTCAGTCATCACACAAGTACAAGTATTGCAATTTAAATTATGATTTTTTGCGATTTTGTTAACTTTCTTTAAACACTAGACTATGGGGAAAAAAGTCAAAATCATCAAAATTTCCTGATTTTTCAGCATGTATGTAGTCAGACATGAAGAGTTCCCCGGTCTTTTAAATTTAAGAAGATGGGGGGGCCCCACCCCCGGGGTTGGCCTTCCCGGGCCCCCCGTCCCAAGGGAAACTGCCCCCCTCCCAACCTTGTCTTGTCCTGGGGATTTAACCCGGTCCCCCCATCCTAACCCAAGTCCTTACGACTGAGCTACTCCCCCTGATGTCAAAGATATCAGTCACTGTCAGAAATATTTTTTTTTCCTGCAACCCAAAACCAAAGAAAGACATTTCCTTCATAAATTAGTGGTATTTTCTTTTTTATTTATAAGGGACATGTAATGTTTTATACTTCTATTGAATATAATCTTGTTTCCATATATGTATTTTGTATATTAAGTTCCCTTTATTACTTCATTTTGAAAACCAGACATAGTCACATGTGTATACCTCTAACTTCTCCAAGTCCGTCGCTAGCTCTCCTGTCAGCTCCGTTCTCTTTATGCATCCATGGTCACCTCCATCGGGGCTGTTTGAATGCATTTAACATAAATGTCAGTATATGGTGCTCTACAGCTGTAGCGTTGGCTGATTTCACCACAGAGATGAGAGTGATGGCTGCTTCACCGCATGTTACCACAATACGATAACGTTTCCTTTCCATGACAGAGTTAGCATGCAGCTTTAGCCGTGATGTCTAGCTCTGCTTTTCCTGCAATGTGTGAAAACCAAAGTGTTTCCATACTTGACTGTATGTGTAGTGTTTGCCATGTTGAATTTAACATGTGAGGGTTCAGCTTGTATCCACGTGGAACCTCCACTGTTTTGTATTTCCTCATTTGTTTTGGTTGAAGGATATATTGCGGATATGATGTCATGTTACTCAGACTACAACAATTAAAGCTGTAACTTCCTTTTACCTCTGCGTAGACTAAAGCGGAGCAAATATATTGATTCTGGAATTTAAAAATTTCAAAATCATTAAAAAAAAAAAAATCACAGTATATAGGTGAATATATTTTTTTTCTTCCTCTAATATTAATGTGGATTGCACTGCTGATTATTGGTCACTGGTTATTTTTAAGGTGTTGACAGTGGACTTTATGCTTTGATGGCTACCTGTATTGATTGATACACATCTGCGGCATCATGTTGGACAAATCCCAGTGGCCTCACTTCTACTTACCACTTGGAGGATGATGTCAGCAGCTTGTGTTTACAGGAAATCTAATAGTACAGGGACACAACACAACCGTCCCTCCCCACCCTTTAGGTTCCTCTGTTCATGCCTCATCCCCCCTTTTCTCTTCTCTCACCCTCCCCCACTCTTTCCTCCCCTCCTAACCCATCCTGATAACCTCCTCTTCCCCCCATGTTCACCTCCTTCCTCTCCTCCCTCAGTGTCCCAGCAGACCAGTGTGTTGGAGAATGTTGACGTAATGTGCTGCTGCTGACTGGATGGTCGTCCAGCTCCTGCCCTGAGATAATGGATCTCATTTGATCCTCTTCCTCTGCATATACCACACACACACACACACACACACACACACACACACACACACACACACACACACTGAAGTGACTTGCCTAGCTGCTGGAGCTTGTATCCATCCCAGCAGTCCTCTTTCCTCCCATCTCTTCTTTCTCTCCCTCCCTCATCCTCTCCCATCCTCCCTTTTTCCTCTGCAGTATTGGCCCTGCCCAGTGGGGAGACTGTCTGCTCTCTCTCTCTCTCTCTCTCTCTCTCTCTCTCTCTCTCTCTCTTTATCTCTCTATCTCTCTATCTGCTGTGTTTGCTGTGCTGTAGTCTATTTCTGGCACTTGCTTTTCTTGTTTCCTCACTCTTTCTGTCTCTCTCCTGGGATCCGTCTCGATCTCCCACTTGTTGGCTGGCTGCTGCCTCCTCTGTGCCTCGTTCACTGCTCATCTTCATTTTCTCCCCCGTCACACCCTGCCTACCCCTCACTGCACCCTCCTCCTCCCCCCTCAGCCATCTTCTCCATCAGACTTTTTCCTCATCTCCGTGATTGACTCTCGAGTATTCTCCATCCCGTCCTTCATCTCCCCCCATCTCTCTGTCTCCATCTTATATCCTCTGCCTCTGTGTGACTGCGTCTTCATCTCCCTTTCCTGCTCTCATTTTATATTCTGCTTGTTTACGCTCATTTCCCTCCTTGTAATGTACAGTTCTGTGATCTTTATTTCTTTCTTGCTTTTGGTCCTTTTTTCATTTCACCCTTAAAACTACACTGCAAGATGACTGCTCTATAATAGATATTGTGTGCTATTAGTCCGCTTGTCATTCCTTTGTGGTCTCCGAAGGTAAAACGCCCTGTACCTGCTCTCTTTTTAATAGAGCTGTACACCCTTCCTGTGTGTCTGAATCAATAGTCAGACAGCACTGTCCGGCAGCAGCGAGGAGAAGGGATCAGGGCGTGAGGATTGATCATTGATTCGGTTGTTTACGGTCGTATATCAACCAAGGTTGCAGGGACTTGTCATTGATTTGGATTTTATTTTGTTTTTGCCCTCATCCCATTTAAGCAAACTCTCCTCCCAGTATTTATAATGTCTTATATTTATAGTAAAATTCATAGTAAAACATCTCCATCCTTGCTAAGTCACTGTCTAGTGTGATGACCTCACGCTTCATTTTGTTTAGGAAGTGCGGCATCTCGTTAGCAATGAGGAAGCTGTGACAGAGCAGTTCTCCTGACCAATGAGAGAGCAGGAGTTAGTTCCTCCAACATGCACACAAGCTTGAGAGGTTTGTGAATGAGTACTGTGTGAAATGTCAGCACAGCTTTTTACACATATGGCTTTGTATGTGTGGAGCTGAACAGATGGACAGCAGATAAGTTTGTACATATATTTCTACTGAGGTTTTGATACTTACAATTTTTTTGATGCGAACTTTCAGTCTGCAGGGGCCGAATGCTTGATGCTTAAGATAGAATATGGGTTGAGTATCATATTAAGTAACTTCCTGTCTGTTGGGCTTAAAAAGTGTCTCTCTCTCTCTTTGTAGGCGAGGCAGGAAGTAGAAGTAACACAACTAAGGTTGTAAGCATAAACTGCTGGAGCGTTGCTGCATTCAATTGGAACTGGGAAGTCTGAATTTCATAGATCCTAGTCAGGAATTGCAACTAGAACGCCCCCTGAAGTCAGATTTCTGACTCAGAAAGTCAGATGAACCTCACCAACCCCGACCTCAACATCCAAGATGGCTGCTCCGTGTAGTAATAGTTAAAGAAGTTGTTGTCATATCCTGTTTATTAGCACTTCTGTCTGATTTGTGTCTCATTAAAGCTGCAGTAGGTGAAATTAGAGCAAATATGATTTGAAAAACACTATTTTTAAAAATCGGTTGCTACATCCTGACATAAGTACATGAAATAGGTAATCTGACAAAAACATGCACCTCTGTGTCCTCCGGTGCTCCTAACGGCATCTGCAAGATTTCACAGGAAGGAAAAGAACTAGTCAGAGCTGATCTGAAGTCTGCCATCTATAAGAGTCAGCTGTCAATCACTCTCATACGCTGATCAAACAGTCAAACTAGGCAGCGCTGCTCAAATATAAATGAATATTCTGGTACTGTAATGACTATTTCTCTCCTCAAATGTTTCCAGAAACATCTTGAAGTTACTGTTTAGCTGTAAAATGAAAAAGTTTGTGACCCGGCAGCCATGTTGAGATCACATGATCGGAGCACAGCCAATAGGAACGCTCTCTTGGAAATGAACTGATGGGTCAAAGTCTCCCATCACTGACTAGATTTTTTAGATCCTGAAATCAGCCATGAGGAGGTGCAGAATTCTAGTTTTCTCTCAGAACACTTGAATTACAATATACTGAAATGTTATTGTTGAATTTTTGCCCAGTGATGCCAAAAAACTGTTGCCTACTTCAGCTTTAAACCGCACATACAGTAGTACTGTTCAGCTTCTATCTGTTGACGTGTTGCTGTGGTGTTTGTATGTGCAAAATAGCAGCCTAATGTGTTGTTAACTAACAATGGCTAATCTGGTTGGAGCAAACCCCATTAAATTTTCCGATGTGTTGTAAAGAAATGTCATTCAACGTCATTCCCAGCTGCTACTTCTGATCGGTAAATGGAAATCGACACTGGCTAACAACAGCAGACCACAAAGTTGCAAATCTTACAAAAATAAAATTTCTAGTCTAAGTTAAATCAGACTGAACTGCCCATACACACCTATAGTACAACCACACATGCGTTTTCACATATTTGTCTGATGAGACCTCTGACTTTTTTGGTGCACAGACTGCTTGATTGACATCTTCCTCTCTCTCCTAATAGTTTTGTTGCACTTGTTAGGTCACATTAAGCGTCCGCCCTACGAATATTTGTTCAAATCTCCTGTTCTCTTATATTAGCGAGTGCACAATGGACAAAATTAAGTTTCACCATATTTGGTACAGCACTACACTCTCAGACTACATCACTCACAGTTTGTGTTAATATTTATTAACTACGCATATCAGAGTTGTGACATCATGTCCTTTTTTTAGGGCTGAATGTGTGCAGTCTATATTCGGTGAAGTTTGATTACCTCGTTCATCCCACCGTAGCTCTGATCAGCTTCAACATGAGCACAGGTCTAACCAGACTCAGTAATTGAAAACACCTATGTGGGTGTTAAAAAGGCTGCATGATGGTACTCTTCAGCACATTGTACTGTAAAACTACAAGTCAAATTACATTAGCAATGACACCAGTACTTAGTTTCATCATAGCTTTATTTCCATAAAAACGACTCAATACTCACCAAAAACAACATTGCAGGAGAGAAAAAAATAAATCAGTATTTGTTAGGAGACAAAAGTCAACAGAATTAAGGGTTTGGATCCAGAAGGCCTCTATGAGGACTGTCAGAGTCTGTTCACCTCCTCCTGGAGAACAGTGAATTTAATTAAACTCTCCAAAACTCTAATTATGCAGCAGAGCCACGATTTGCCCGAGGCTGACTGCTGAGGTGGAGGATTCAGCGCTGTATGATGACTGCACCTTCGTTTTCACAGATCGATATGTTACAGAATCCGTGGGTGAAATTTCAGTACAGGCAGATGCGTTTATGGAGAGAAATGCAGCATGTGCACCTGTTACTACTAACACTGGTGTATATTTGACTTCCTGTTGTGCTTTGCAGATCAGATGGCTCGTTAGTACGGAGACGAAACTGAAAGACAAGAAAGCCGGTGTAGAAAACTGTCTGTCAGAGTGGAGAACAGGCGTGGCCCCGAGCTGCAGTCCTCTGCAGTGTCTGTTTCTCCCCCTCTTCCTCCTCCTCCTCCTCCTCCTCCTCATACGGCACCTAAATAATGACTTGTGTTAATTAGGCCGGGAAGTCAAAGCAGATACTGTCCTCCATCGATCCCTGTAATCAATCTGGTCCCTTCTACCTGATCAGCCTGGATGGAGATGGAGAGTCAAACATGGCTGTCTTCCATTCAGAGACACACACACACACACACACACACACACACACACACACACACACACACACACACACACACACACACATACACATACACATCCATATCCATTCGTGCAGATGAGCATGTCTTTTTCTTTTGTTGTCTGACTCTGGGTCCACCAACACCTTCGCGCTTCACTTCTCATCATCACCACACAAGCCATAGCAACAGTCCTTTGTTGTAACCAAGCTGTCTAGTTTTCTCATCATTTTGCAGTACGTTGTTTGCATTAATATGCTGGGATCTTCTACTATACGTGGGAAAGAGGGATGCAAATTTTGAAACTTTTTCTTAATCGATAACTGACCCTTGTTAACCGATTATTAACCGCTTACCATCAAGATTTGTGCCTCACATGCAGCAGTGCCCCAGCGGCAATATATGAGTACAATAGACAACTGAGTCAAAAGGTCACCGTCAGGAGAGTTACTGTAGCAGCCACGGTGCTGCATTTGCTGTCTCCAGTTCACCGTCAGGAGAGTTACTGTAGCAGCCACGGTGCTGCATTCGCTGTCTCCAGTTCACCGTCAGGAGAGTTACTGTAGCAGCCACGGTGCTGCATTCGCTGTCTCCAGTTCACCGTCAGGAGAGTTACTGTAGCAGCCACGGTGCTGCATTCGCTGTCTCCAGTTCACCGTCAGGAGAGTTACTGTAGCAGCCACGGTGCTGCATTCGCTGTCTCCAGTTCACCGTCAGGAGAGTTACTGTAGCAGCCACGGTGCTGCATTCGCTGTCTCCAGTTCACCGTCAGGAGAGTTACTGTAGCAGCCACGGTGCTGCATTCGCTGTCTCCAGTTCACCGTCAGGAGAGTTACTGTAGCAGCCACGGTGCTGCATTCGCTGTCTCCAGTTCACCGTCAGGAGAGTTACTGTAGCAGCCACGGTGCTGCATTCGCTGTCTCCAGTTCACCGTCAGGAGAGTTACTGTAGCAGCCACGGTGCTGCATTCGCTGTCTCCAGTTCACCGTCAGGAGAGTTACTGTAGCAGCCACGGTGCTGCATTCGCTGTCTCCAGTTCACCGTCAGGAGAGTTACTGTAGCAGCCACGGTGCTGCATTCACTGTCTCCAGTTCACCGTCCGGGAGCGTTAGCAGCCACTGTGCGGCGTGTGGTGTGTGGACACGCAGCCTCTTTCCCAGTAAAAGTCTCCACCGCACATTTAGTTTAGCAGGTTGTCAGCTGTGTGTCTGCCTGGATTAATGATAGCGATTGTCTGACAAACGGCGTGTGTGTTTCTGCTACGTTAGCAGCTGCTAGCATCGCTGGTAGATTTGTGCCCACTGTGGCGTAACTTCAGCGAGTTTTCGACATATCGGTGGCGTTGTAGCTGTGAACGTAGCTGTAGCAGACAGTTTGTGTACAGTTTATTTGTTGGTGAATAAATGCTACGAGGCTACAAGCTACAACTCCTCAGCTGGAAGTCCTGAGCCTACTTCCTGTATCTTTAACTCCTGCTCAGACTCTCTTAAGGTGGACCAGCTTTTCTCCTTAAAGTGACGAGCCACTCCTGGGAGTTTTTCTCAGCTTTTTAATAAATTACCTATATTTCAACTGTTTAACCAATAAAATGCTTAATGTTAGTGAACAGATAAACGGTTAATTATTAACATCGCTGGAAGTAATGCATACAGTCTATGCATGTGTGTTATTGTTGAAGGAAGCGAACGTGTGTTAGAGAGTGAGTGACATGGAGAAGCAGGCAGCAGGCAGCTGCTTTGTTTGCAGACTTTGCAAATTGAGGACTTTCCGTCTTTGTTATTTGGCATTTGCTTGACCTCTAAACAAACCTCAGAGTTGCCAAAGCCTGGCCGTTTGTGTAGAAGGTGTCAGTTGTGATTTGGTGGGTTTTAAATAAAATTTTGAATAAAAGCAGATTTCTTAGTGTTCTCTAATTGTGTAAGACTTTTTTTTTTTTTCCAAATTTGTAAAAGAAGGGCAGTGGATGATCTGAGAGCTCTTGTTGGGACAAAAAGAAAGGCAATCTGTGATATATGAAGGTAATTATGCATGTAGTGATATTAATAGCCAGGTATCTGATACCCCAAACAAGACTAAAGAGGGACACTCAGTCATCCACCTCACTCAGTCACTCCAGCAGTCACTTGCTCTAGCAGCATGTGAGAGCTGTCATCTCGGGGAAATACCTCCCTATAATAAACTGTGTTAGAGGGTGAAAGTATTTCTTTTCTTCAGCTCCATATCACTGTGATCAGTGAGATAGCGCCATCTTCCCTCCTCTCTTCAGCCTCCTCTTGGAGAAAAGTCACTCCCACTGCAGGGGCATGATGCTCTGTAGCAGCATTTAAGAACAGGATTTTAAATTGACACTTCTTAAAGTGTCACTTTATATTGTAATTCAGGTGCTCTGAAAGAAAAATAGACTTCTGCACCTTCTTGTGGCTGTTTTCAGGCTTTGAATACTCTAGCCAGTAACGGGATGCTTTGACTAATCACAGGTCATTTCAGAGAGAGAGCATTCCTATTGGCTGTGCTCCGACTGGTAGGCGGTACTTGGTGTATCCTCAACATGGCTGCTGGGTCACAAACGTTCTCATTTTACAACTAAACAGCAACTACAAGACAAAACATTTGAGGTGAGAAATAGGCATTACAGTAACAGAATATTGATTCATATTTGATCAGCGCTGCCTAGTTGGACTGTAAGCTGGACGGCAGACTCCAGCTTGGCTTTGATTGTTTTTCTCAGGCCTGTGAAATCTTGCAGATGCCATTAGAAACACCGGAGGAACATGATTTTTGCACTACTGTCAGGATATAGCGATCATTTTAATCATATTTGCTCCATTTCAAGCTACTGCACCTTTAAGAGGACTGGTGCTACTACCAATCATCCATTTCATAACAACTGGTTGACTAGCAGATCCACATTCTGGTCATAATTAATAATGGAGTAACCAGTGGTCTGGTTCAGAGTGACCTCAGGTTATTGTCCGTTAAGTGTCCGTCTCAACACGTGTTTAGTGCTCCTGAGCTTGTCTCCACTAAAAGGTTTAGATCAGGAGAGAGACAGGTGTGTGTGTGTGTGTGTGTGTGTGTGTGTGTGTGTGTGTGTGTGTGTGTGTGTGTGTGTGTGTGTGTGTGTGTGTGTGTGTGTGTGTGTGTGTGTGTGTGTGTACTCTAACCCCCAGCAGCAGAGGCATGAGGAGCAGACAGGCTGCTGTTTAATAGATTACAAGAGAACATGGCGACCATTGATCGTATCTCCTCCACACACACTCACTGCCAAGTACTGAGTACTGTGTGTGTCTGTGTGTGTTTTCTGTCCTCAGTAGGACGAAGTAGGAATATTGACTGGTGTGGATTTGGATCACTTAAAGGGAAATTCTGGAGTTTTAATCTTATTTTAATTTGGTTAATGGGCTGTCTGACTATTGTCACTTATGTTGCCCTCCAGATTGATATCCCGTTGCAGTTAGCTACAATAGCTGTGTTTGCTTTTGGTCAGCCTCATGCACGTGTCTGTGCATTCCCAACATTTGCACTGGTCATCTCGGAGCGTGCAAAGGGGCGTTTGTACAGTCCTGTCTCTACATGTTAGGATGATACAGTAATACTAATAATGCTTATAATCACTTATTTCTTGGTGAGCTTTTTGTGACACCAAAGAACCTCATGTGGGTCCTGATGATGCAGGATGACAATCACCACAACTGTCCAATCAACCAGTTACCTGTGGGTCTGTATAAATGTATAACTATATAATGGTTTTTAAACGTCAGTGTGAACAGGAACTGGACCAGAACTAAAATTCAGCAGTGCATCATTTACTCCCCTTGATCCACACCAAAAGAACCAAACTACAGATGTGAAAGCAACCTAAGATATTGCAGCCACGCTCTCCCCAGTCATTACTTAACATGCAGCAGACCTCAGAGTTTTAATTTCTTCGCTCTCTTTACTCCTAATTACATTCTCCTCCTCTTCTTCCATCTGTCTCGGCCCAAACTCAGAGGCTCCGGCTGGCAGTTCGCTGCCGCTTTGCTGTGCACTTACTGCCAGCACTTACAGAGTCGAGCCTCCTGCAGGTCACTTTCTAGAAACAACTTCATGTACCTGTTTTTAATTATAGTTCGCTTTCTGCCACTCAGACCTTTAATGGCTTCGTTCAGATCAGCAAATATAACATGGGCACTGATTTGTCATTTTGTCTGTGTATGTTTGGTGCTGATTGTCAATGAAAGTGGAAATCCACAACAGATTCTGTTGAAGTTTCAGTTTCTGCAGGTGGTGTTGTTTTTCTGCTCAGCTTTGGTTTGACAGTTACCGGGTCTGAAAAACAGTAGCTTGTGTTACATGGTTGCCAATAGAGTATACAAAAAGTAGACACATGGAAATCGAAAAGAAATTAATGGGGATATTGAATTAAAGATTTGTGATTAGAGAGTATTTTAGAGGGGTTGTGATTGATCATAAACTAACATGGAACACATTGGCTAAACTAAATGTGAAATTTCAGTTGGTAGCAATCCTATAGATCTGGGAATATATCAAGTTATAAGGCTTTACATATAATTTATTGCTCATTTACATTTCTTACTGTGTCGACTTTTAAAATGACTATAAATTCAATTGTTTTACTACAAAAACGAACCATACGGATTATCAATAAGGCTGGTTATTGTGATCACACTAATCCACTGTTTAGAAGTTCCCATGCTGTGAAATTTAATCATTTGGTGTATTGTAAAGTAATGCAAATAACGTTCAGAGCAAAATCAAAGTCATTCCTAGACAGTGTGCAAACACAAATATGATCTGAGAGGTATTTGTAAGTTTATGTACAAAAAGCTAAAACAGGTATTAAAAGATGTATTTCTGTTGTTGGGGTCAAATTGTGGAATGCAAATATAAAATTAAGAATGTGTAATTCACTTTTGTTTTTTAAAAGAATGATTTTTTTGGTTTGTTTTTTTATTTCTTCTGGATAGCTTAATTTGATAAGAATATAGGTTAGGCATATATAAGCATTTTACTTCTACCTATTCAGTCACTACTTAATACAAAGACTGTTGACTTTGTATACTGTTTGTACTGTTCATACTTATTGTGTACCTCTAAGCCTGAAAAGTAACTTTCGCTGCTTTTAATTTTTCTTAGGTAAAAGTAAAAAACACCCACACGCTGTTGTGCTTTCTCTTGGTCTATTTATTTAGCAATTCATATAGCTTTCAGTGTTTTTCTGCCACACTTGTGAATCAACAGTGTAGATAATGAAGGCAGAGGAGCTGCAGAGATGCTGTGAGGAATAAAGAGCAGTAGCTACTTGTCCTGAATAGTAAATAGATTATATTGGTGCAAATGTTTGGTGATCTGTGTCTGTGTTGTAGTTCAGAGTGCTTCATAAAACTTGTTTTTTGAAAGTAGAAATCCAGACGTTAATACATTCACATTTCTACCCCACGACATTGTGTTTAATGGCATCTAATGGCTCCATTTTGTGGCTGACTCATTGTTGGAGAAGCAACCCCGTGGTGTAAAATTCTGCCCTCTGTCACTCTTTTCTTTTTAAGTTTTAATTTAAAGTAGGTCAAATAAAGCAGACGGAGTGCATTCATCAGACTGCCTCCTCTCTGTTAGATAATCCAGATGATGGCCGAGATGAGGCAGGATCGCTGTGCTGATTAATGGTATAGATGTGTGGTTCCCAGCATGCTTTCCAACTCTCCAAATTTTCATTGTCCGCTCCCGGTTTCCTCCCGGGGTCACAATTCTCCCATATTTATTCCAATTTATGGCAAATTTTCACACTTTTTCCTCCTTGTTCGTTAGCTTAGCCTGT
Organism: Pterois miles; assembly: GCA_947000775.1. NCBI lineage: Eukaryota > Metazoa > Chordata > Actinopteri > Perciformes > Scorpaenidae > Pterois > Pterois miles. The sequence continues at coordinate 10,487,954 of CAMQGK010000224.1, read as the reverse complement.
TTCTGGAACTGAACAGTGTGTATAATCCCTGCTGTTTCTACCCGAATGACACTAGAGCTACGCTAACCGTCGGTTCCCTGCAAAAGAGAGCAGTCTGTGCTCACGACACAGCGCAGTGTGAGCTCATGTTCAAACTGCGCTCGCCACAGCATGCAGCGAAAAGCCGTTATGGTGCAGTGCCAGCTGCTGGAAATAATGGGTTCAGAGCGGAGAGGTGCTGTTGTGGCGTTGTGTCTGAAAGGACCTTCAGTCAGTGACAGAAGGAGAGAGAAAGACAGGAGCATAAATAAATAAAAACAGATGATTTGTTTATGCCAGAGATTTTCATGCCACGTTCACACCAGAGGGCAAATTATTCTGTTTTCTTTCCTGGGAGTTAAAGGTAAAATCAAAACTTAAACATAAACATGTTGTTGCATTGAACTTATTATTTTTTTTATTTTCACTCTTCAAAGTTACCAGAAAACAGGAACCAAAGTCTCTGAAACTCAGCCCCCCCAGACGCCCCCTTTGGTTTTCAAATCCTCCCTTTTTCTCAGATGTCAAGGTTGGCTAGAATGGTTCCCAAACCATTTTTGCGGAGCCCCCCTTTTGTAGATTAAAGATATTTTCAAGCTCCCTGGCACGCCAGTTCAGACCTATCCACACCCCCTGTTATAAGTCTGTACCCCCTATAGGGGTCGCACCCCCCAGTTTGGCAACCACTGGTATAGTTGATGGTTTTGGATGCTAATGGTGCTCATATAACATTTAGTTAGTGCTTCTGTAGATTAGTTGACTGTGAAAGTTCATATTTGACTGTGTAAACTTCCTTTCAGCCGTCTTCATCAGTGGTTGGAGATCATTCAGTTGCCTTCACATGACCCGAAGCCCCTGAAAAACTCCATAATATTAGATATTCACTACTAGATGTGCAACAGCGGTTCATTTTGACTAAAGAAGTGCTAAAAGCGGTGTTGAGACTAGGGTTGTTAGTTTTGAAAAATTTACTTAACTGATAACCAACCCTCATTAACCGATTATTAACCATCAGTCAGCGGTTTAGGAGTACAACAGACGACTGAGTCAGCAGTTTACCATCAGGAGAGTTATTGTAGCAGCCACGATGCTGCGTTCACCGTCTCCAGTTCACCATCCGGGAGTGTTAGCAGCCACAGTTAATTAATTGATTAATATACCTTTTTTAAATAACAGTTTAACCAATAGCATTAATCAGTTAAAATGCTTAATGTTGGTCAGCAGTTAAACGGTTAATTGTTAACATCCCTAGTTGAGACAGACGATGTCAGTGCATGGAAAAAAAAACGCAGACCTTCATTCCCTTCAGTGAGACCATGGAGGCTCATCTGGCATAAAAGTTGAACCTTAACCAACTTTTGCCGCATCACAACATGACGTCATTTAGTAAGGAGCAGCAGAGGTAGATTGATCTGTAAAGTTGTCACAGACTTTTGTTTACCTGAGGATGAAGTGATGAGTTGTAAAATCCTGTCTTATTATGTTGTTATAAAACACTGTTCAGTGTTTTGCTTTCTCAGCCTCCAGTCTCATTGCTGGATCTATCGCTCAAACTGGGCTTCCTGGGTCATATTTAATCATCTCACTGGTGCCTGGAGCAACATGGCCCCAACAACACCTTTGTAATTCAGGGCTATTTTAAGTCTAAATGCCTGTTAACAGGTGCAGTGTGACACAGTGAAATTTAGCTCATGGGAAGAAAGTTTCCCACCGTGGCTCTGGGAGCTGAGCTGGTGCCAAGTTCGGCCCCACGGCTCCTGTTTTCTACCCCGTGTCTCTCTGTAGTCCTTGATCAACGATGTTTTGCTCCCATCTGTCCATCAAGCTGTGGGTTCTGTAGTTGTAAACCCTGTCGTTTCACAAGTCCTGTTGTTATTTCTGTGTTGATTAATAATTGATAGTGACAATATGTTTGCCGACTCCTTCAGCGTGCTCACAGTAGAGACTCGTTGGCCAGCTCAGTGAAATGTGCCTCCCTGTTTGGATGGCAAAATCATTCGATCTGCTCTCAGGGGGCGTCACAGCTCTGCTGACTGCGCATGTTGCCGTCTTCGTGGCTGTGAGTGGGGACAAGACGAGGCTGTGACAAATCATATCAGTGCTGTAGTCATGATCTAAGTGTGAATCTGATTTATGTGAAGTTTAATTTCTAAGATCTTCTCCAGGGTTCATCACAGGGTCATTGATGTGAAGAGTTCTCCTCTGCTGTTACCATTAGAAAATGATGATAACGTCTATCGATACCTTCAGATGTGGCATTAAATATATAACACAGCCAAGGTTGGGTTTGATAGAAATGTTTATACAAAGCATTTAACTCAAATACTGTTATCAGAATCATTTTATGTATCTATAAATGGCTATTAAATCTTAAAATATGCTCAGTGTTGTTGGAGAAGGAAGCAGAGTCCAGTCAAACTTTATTTGTATAGGTCATTTAAAAACAACTGCAGCTGACCAAAGTGCTAAACATGTACATCAGAGGTGTCAAACTCATTTTAGTTCAGGTTAGTTCAGGGGCCACGTACAGTCCAGTTTGCTGTCCGCTGTACAAATGGCAGTACATTTAACCGTAAACTTGGAAGTAATTATTCATTCTGACCATAAATTAAACTTAAATCTCATAACTGTGGCTTACTATGTCAAAATTTGGACAGTATTTACTTAAAATCTGGACCTAATTCCCATAAAAAGTTATGTGACAAATATCTCAAAATTGAGCCTTGAAAAATGAAAATCTCAGTGTTTACATATACATGGCTTTGAGTCGTATCTTTTAACTTTGACTCCCCAAGTTTAAAGTCAAAAGTTGAACTTAATTCTCTTAATTATGACTTTCTATGATAACTGATAATACATTTGACTTAATATCTCATCATTTTGGCTTTCTATGTCAAAATTCTGACTTATTTTAACTTAGACTTGGACATAATTATTCTTATAATTAGAATTAAATAATTATTTTAAATATTAAAATATTTATTAAAATAATTATTCATTATAATTATAATTATAAATATTTCAAAATTGAGACTTTTTTTAAAAATTAAAATCTCACACTTTTCTGCAATTTTTACACTTTGCAAAGTCATCCAGTGGGCCGGTGCTGGCCCTCGGGCTGTATGTTTGACACCCTTGATGTACATAATAAAATGAAAACAAAGCAAATGACAGTAAGAACGTAGCAAAAACAATAACCATAAAAAGTAAAAGAACAGCAGCACAACAGAAAATGAACTTAATCGAACGTCAGCGAGAAGAGGTGAGTCTTCAGCAGCGACTTAAACGAATATTCAGAGGTAAACTGTTCCAGAGATCAGGAGCAGCAGCCTTAAAGGCTCAAGGTCAAAGGTCACCTCTGTTTCTGATTCTAGTTCTAGGGACGTCCAGGAGCATCTGATTGGTCGACCTCAGTGCTCTAACTGGAGTATAAAGGAGCAATAGTCCTGATAGGGTGGTGCCAGCCCATTTAAAATCTTAAAAACAAGCAATGAAATCTTAAATTCAATGTGGAAATGGACAGGAAGCCAATGGAGGGAGGCCAGAACTGGGATATGTCATCACTTTTCTTTTCCAGTCAGTAGGCAGCAGCTGCATTTTACTAACTGCAGCCGGTGAAGAGACGACTGTCTGACTGTCTGACTGTATGGCTGTATGGCTGTAGAGAGTAACTGAGAGGTATTAAAAGTGTGAGTAACTCTCTCATGATCCCTGGGAGACATAAGGCCTTTACCTAGCCATTAACTGAAAAGATGATCATATTGGAGAGTTGGACAACAATATGGTTGTCTCAGTGGAAATGTACCAGCTCACAAAGTTGGAGGGAGTTTAGTTGTAAAGGCTGTTAAGGTGTTTTAATACACCCTCTGGAAATCCTGCTATACGGTAACTCCCCTGCTTGCTGGAGAAATAGTGGAAATCAAAACACACATCATAACCATGTTTTCTGGATTGTCCCATCATTCAAATTTTAGTTTCATAAGCCTACACATATTTCAGTGTCATTTACCCCTGAAGAGCCATTTTCTGACTTTGTCAAAGTTTTATTTTGTAAATCTATGATTGTGTTGTAATTACAAGATCACTCCCTATGTGTTCATAGCTTTCACTGTTTTGTTTTTCTATGTATATCAAATATTAAAATACAGCACTTAGTCAGACATAGCTGAGTGATGCATGTATACACTGTGTCTAACTTATTTCATGAAAATATTTGTTGTTTGTAGCCAAGTGTCATCCATTTTCAGTGACCGCCATCTAGCAGTTACTGTCGGTGTACGATTTCTGAAAGATGAGGTCACCCAGCTGTGTTAACCACCATTTTCTAACCTTTTCTGTCTTTCCTTCCCAGCTGAAACTTGAAGATCGTTCCATCGTCATTAGAGACATCGTGCGACGAAATCATTCTAATGTAAGTCAAGTTTTTTTTCTGTCTGTAACGCCGCCTGTTCACCTCTTGTTATGTGTAGCTTTCCTTCAATCAAGTCTCTCTCTTTGTCAGTCATGTCACTGTTCGCCGCTCTCTTCCATTTGCTGCATCAGACATGACTGGAATATTACTGCAGGTCGACGCTTACAAAGGACCGAGGAGACTTTCTGTGTTAACGCAGTGCAACAGCTCCCGATCTGAATACAAACACAGCTCTTTTTCTTTTGGTCGAAATTCAAGACATACCATTAAAAAGCTTGTGTGATACCAAGGTGTTCCTGTTGATGAACAGGGTGCTGTGGCAATGATGATAATTGATATAATAATAATACTTTTTATTTATAAGCGCCTTTTAAGACACCCAAGGACACTTTACAAAATAAGAGACTGCAAAGATTACAGTAGAAAGAACAACAAAATTAACTTTAAAATAAATACAGATAAATGGATACATTCATAATGAAAAAATTACAAAGTACCCCGAAAGGCTAAAATAAAAACATGTGTTTTCAATTCTGATTTAAACAAATCAAAAGATGAGTACTGGGCCAGTCACGATGGCCATTTCATTTCATTATAAATGTCATTTATATTTATTTTAGACAGATAAAGGTCAACAAATGTGTGGTAATTTGTAAATAAAAGTAATAATCCACATTTAAAATCCTGTATTATTTTCATTCATAGAGCCCTGTAAGTCACTACATGTTCTACAACACTGTCCTGCACATATTTCAGAATAAAAGCCTTGTGATAACAAATGAAAGAGTTCTGTCAGACAGATCAGCAGCAGTGAGATCCGACATGATAAAAATGATTCATTAATATAATGAACTTGTCTTTGTTGCAGGACAACCAGTGTGGTATTGTGACCAACATTGACATCGAGTGTGCAGTGAAACTAGTGGGAACAAACTGTGTTCTGTATCCAGTTAACAGCAAAGACCTGCAGCACATCTGGGTAAGACATTTTACTAAAAACCTTGAAATACATTTATGGTGCCACTTTGTTTTACAGGTGCTATTCAAATGTGTAATTTAGAACTAATTATGTTTTTGCTTGCACATAAAAAGTGATATTTGCACACCTTTGTACAGCAGTGGGTCCAAAAAGTGAAGCCAATGCATAAGTGCCTTAAACTTGCATTCTGTGTAACAGCCAGCAGGGGGCGACTCCTCTGGTTACAAAAGGACGTCTGATTGTATAGAAGTCTATGAGAAAATGAATCTACTTTCACTTGATTTACCACAGTAAACATCGTCAATTGGTCTCATTTGCTAGTTTCAGGTTTCTTCAATACAGTGTCATCAACATTTATATTGATTTTATAAAAGAAAAAAATAAAATTGTGATTAAGATTGTGATTAACAGGTCGCTAACACGCTGTCGTCCGTGTTTTCATCTTACAACTCTAAGCATTTTATAGTGTGTTTTCGCATCGTTAAAGTTAATTATAACACTTTTGGTCACCTAAAAATGTCTTATTCATCAATCAGTTGTATTTAGCTCCACCCTCTTCTGGTTGCAAACCATGTAACCAGAATAAATAATTAATACCAAACTATGTAGTTCTTTCCAGGACATATCCGGGGAAAGTATCAGGAAATTAAAACTGTGAAAACTCACAAAATAAATCATTATAAAATTTGTTTCTCAGATAATACAACTAATGCTTTAAATTGCACACATTTTGCAGTAATACATAAATTAATTCAAATAAATGTGTGTGTTGCTTTATGTAAAAGATAATCAAATGTTTAAATGACACAAAATGATCAATATTATGGTATACTCAAATCTGTGTTTTGTACCAGATGATTCATCTCAGTCATTGTTGTTGATAGGGTTGGTCTAGACATATGTCTGTGAATGTTCTCATTCATCCAGGTCATATTCGTTCTGGCAACAATTGAATCTAGTCTGGACTAGTGGGGACTAGTCAGACTGTAGCGTTCGAACTGATGAAGCCATAAGAAGGATAAGGGGCGAAACGTCTTCAGAGACAAATCTAAGTCCAGTTACCTTCGATTCAATTGTTGCCAGAAAGTCTAGACATATGGTAGCAATGGAAAACCTCTGCAGCTTTCAGGGAAATCCATCCAATCCAAGCCGTCTCTCATATCAGTTAGCATATTTTATCACACGGCTTTGTTGTACTTAATTCTGATTGGTGAATCACTGCCTCTACGGTCTGTAATGTCTTTATAGACTGTTGCTAGTTCTGACGTTGGACTCTTGTGGACTGTTTTTGTGTCAAATTATTTATTTCTTGAGTGAGTAGCTGTGTAATAAGCAGCATAATGTACAGCGGGGTCATTTTTTTAAAATAACCCCCTTAAAACAAACCTAAAACCCTCCATTTCCATCAGGGTGCCACGTCGCCCTGTCAGGGTTTATTTCACAATGACCAGCTCGCTGTATATCATCCCTCACCTAGCACAGTGCTGCAGGGACCTGAAAGGGTTGAATTGAATCTGAAGCCCTGGCAGTGTCAGTCTTTCAGTCACGTAGAAAATGACACTGATATGCAAGCGATTACTCTGCACCTTCATGATTATTGTGTTTCTTTTTTGTAATGTGAAATTGATAGTTTTCTTATTGTCATTACATCCTTTCTAGTCTTTTATGTACGGCGACTACATCGCCTACGACTTCTGGCTGGGGAAAGTATACGACCTGACGAATCACATCATCCTCAAGCTCTCCAACGGAGCCAGGTAGACTCTGTGTGTGTGATTTAAGCAGCGTGTACTGTGAACCTGTTAGTCTGTCGGCGACATGCTGGCACACATTTCATCACTGCCGAATCCAGTGAGCGCCAACCGCTCGTCTCCCTCTCCCTGCCTCCCTCCAGGTGCTCCATGAGCGTGGAGGACGGTGCCAAGCTGTACGACGTCTGTCCTCATGTCAGTGATTCGGTACGTAACCACCAGCTCTTATCCGTCACCTGATCAGGTTCGTCCTCCCTGAGCAGAGCAGCTGGTAGTCAGGAGTCAGACCCTTTACAAAAAGCAGGTTCATAGTCTGTTAGTAGTTCTTGTATGTTATATTCTATTGTTTAATTATTAGAGATGTAGAAATAGAAATGTTCATTCACCAACTGTTATCTTATAAAGACATTTCTTATTAAAACCAACTCAGTTTTCTCAGAGATTCTGACATTCACCAATGTTTTCTGATTTGGGATTTGTTCTTAGGTAACAGAATCTTTGTACATAATATAGGATGTAAATTTCAATTTTATAAATATATAGTTATTTTTAGATATATAAAAATTCTAATTATATTTAAAATTATATTTATTATTTATATTTATTATAAAGTATATATTAATATCCTTTACATACAGTATATTTATATATTATATATAAATTAGCTTAATATTTTAATTATTTTAATTACTGTATTATACAAAGCATTATGGTGTTTTAAGATAAATAACCACTATACATCAATAATAAAAAAAAAATCAGCACATCAACACTGAACTGATCTTTCGCTATCTTCTATTTTTTTATATGATATTTTATATCTATTACTGACACTACTAAATATGTCAGGTCATTTCCTGCAGAAGTACCTCCACCTCAGAACGACTGAAGGTTTGTGGAGTCTGATGCTCCACCTGCTTTAGATGTTTGTTTGGAAAACGTGAATATTGTTGAATGAAGCTCAATTATTCTACTTTTCAGACTGTAGTTTAACTTTTTCTTTAAAAAGTGTTAGTTTTCTTGACAGGTTGGCGGTGCATGATGTCCTGCAATGCTTATTAATGGAAAGACTAAAAAGTCAGTCGTATTGTAATTTTCCCAGAGGGTTTTCATGTTTGCTTCTTTTAAGCATCAATATGCAGAACATGCCCATTTTAAAACTGAAATTTGATCTGCTGCATTGCAGTTCACATAGGCACATATTGTTTAAGTTTAATGTGAATTTGTTTCAGCATCATCATGTTCTCTAGTCGTATTGTGTCTTTCTGATCGTGTTTGTTCTTCAGGGTCTGTTCTTCGACGAGGCGTATGGTTTCTACCCAGGCCAGGTCCTGATCGGTCCGGCCAAAGTCTTCTCTAACGTACAGTGGCTGTCGGGGGTCAAACCTGTCCTCAGCAGGAAGTGCAAGTTCAGGGTGGTGGTAGAAGAGGTGCTGCTGTTTTGGAGTCATATGCTTGAATAAATTGAGGGTTTTACACGTAATTGTATATCTGAAATTGCCTAAACTATCTCTGTGGTCTTATGATTCTCCTCAGGTGAAAGTGGTTGAACTGAAGGTGACATGGATCACAAAGAGCTACTCTCCCAAAGGTTCAGACAGCGTCTATCCACCTCCTTCCACCATCACACAGGAGAATCTCTGCAGGTCAGTCTGAATATTCATCGATATGTCCTCACAGATTTATATCTGCAGACATTTCAGACTCAAACTGAAACTGTGTCCTGTTGCCTGCCGGGTTAATATTACTGCGCTGGTTTAGGGTGAGGCGTTTAGGATACTACGACCACACCCAGAGGCAGCTGGGTGAGAGGGCCCTGTATGTTTTCCCTGCTAAGGGGGACGCCACACGCATCACCTGTGAAGGACCCGAGGGTGCCCCTGTCCTGCCCGAAGACCCCATGGCCAGAAAGGTGAGGACAAAATGTGTTTCTCATATATGTCAAAATGTAGAGTTGATTGTGCTTTATTGAGGTATATAAAGAGCTTGTCTGTAAAAATGTACGTTGATACCGCCTGTTATCCCGTCAGGAGCTTATTAACTTATTAAATCACCTGTTTTACACAAGAAGTTAATGAACAGGGTCGATCAGGGTGCCAGGTGTATTTTAAGAAAGTTGTCCTTGAATGTTGGATACCCCTCGGTATTACAGAGACTGTCAGTACTTATAAACTGTGAGGCATTTTTGATCATCTTCAAACTCTCACTGTGTGTGCCTGTTTCTCCTGCAGTTGAAAAGGATGTTCAAGAAGGATTCGGGGAAGAAGACAGAGAACGCCGACGCACAAGGTGCCAAACAACTCTGAAGAGAAAGCACAGTATCCAGGGGAACATACAGTACACACACACACACACACACACACACACACACACACACACACACACTCACACTCACACAAACACACATACACTTCTGCTCTCTAATGTTGTCAGTGTTGCCTCTATTATGAGCTCAGCAAGCAATGTCGAATAATTTCACTCACCTAAAAATAGACATGCAAATGAGAAATCAAACAAGTCAACACTAATTATCATTTTTAAGTATATCTAGGGATGTGATGGTGAGGAAATGTCCCCACAAGTTAGTGAACTCGTGACAACACCGATGTTACCGACATTTTACAAGAAAAGATGGTATATTTCTGGTCCAGCTTTTGCTGCAGGGCCACAGCGGTTTACCTGGCACTGCTCCACCGTACACACCAGCTGTGACCGCTCCGTCCTCCTCACAGCGATGGTCTCATTAATGTTATGGTTCCCTCATAGCATTGAGTTTAAAACTGACATATTGCCAAATAGGTACTTTTGCTTTTTGCTTCAACACCAAATCCTCATCCATCGTCTTATCTGTCAACTCTCTCTCGTCCCGTATGTGTGAAATCTGCTATTCTGAGCTGAGACTCCGTATGGAGCAGACACTTTCAGTTTTAGTTTTTAGCGTCTGTCGTCTGACTACTATTGGTAACATGGTGCTGATAGGTGAAAATGAACTAAATGGGTTTTATTTATGTAAAAACAATCAAAACTACTGTGGAGGTGTTGCATACATAATGTAATTGGTGTGTGCCCAACCATCGTGTAACACCAGTAACACAGACTACTGCTGCAAGTCTAAGTAGATCCTGACCAATACATCGGCTGGCAAGATATTAATTGGGCGATTGTTGAAGTTGGTTCATTTGTCAGGTATTTATAACCGCTGCCTGATAAAATGTGTGTATGGCAGAGGGAATGGGGACGCAGATGGTGAGGTAGTGATTTCCATTTTGGTTTGCTTGGAAACAGTCTGAGACCACCCCTCGCCAGTGGTCTTGCACCGGTTGTTTTGGTCCACACCAGAGTTGGTTTACTGCCCTCACAACCACTTGTGAACCACACCAGGGTTTGTTTAAAGCAGACTAAATGTTTTGAACATGTAAATCTGTCTGGTGCGATCTGTCTATTCTCGCTGCTGCAGTGGTCATCACACTTTATTACTGGTCAAAAACACGATCATTTCCTGTTTCTGCAAGCAGTCAGTCAGAGCATTTACTAGTAGCTGTAAGACAGAAGTGAGAGCAGATGAATCAGGGTTTTAAATGAATGTTAAATGTCAAACGTTAAGCATAATAAAGAGGGCATCAAATAGATTCTCTCTTTCATCTCACACACAGACACACACTCATAGCGCTGAATCATTTATCATTGTCAGAAGAGTGAGCATTATTTTTTGCTTACATCTTCTCTGAAGTAGCTGAGAATGAACAGTCTCCATGCAAAGCAGAGTCAGAATGATTTAAAGTTCCTGTGAGACATCAGTCCGTCCTCAGTACAGAGGAAACGCAGTAATTGGAAATTGTGCTGAAGTGCAGCTCAGAAACACGCTGCATCTGTCTACATGATCCAGGAAGATAGATGATGGCCGTGTCTCTCTCTCTCTGTTTCTGTGAAGCTATAGCAAAATAAAAACCTTTATTACTCTGAGCTTATTGTTTTCCACCAGTTTTAATTTTTCACCAGAGAGACAGGTAAAGAAATGGATGATTTTTCTCTACTGAATTATTTTGTGTTTTAAGCATATACCATTGAATTGAAATCATAATGTGTACTTGTCTGTGTTTTCTCTGAGCAGGGGAACACAAATCGGAGCAGACCGACTCGTCTCATCCCAACAACAACAACGGCCCAGTGGTGGCCGTCCAGAACCCTCCGGACTCCCAGAACACCAGCGACCCCTCGGCTGAACACGGGGAGCAGGACGCTGACGACGAGGCTGCAGAGGACACTGACGATACCAGGTCTTGTTAGCATTCATTTATGTGGTTTCAGTGTGTGTTTTCAAGGACCAGTGTTGAAAAATGTTCAGATTTTCTTCACTCTATGTCCGAGGGGGTTGATTTTAGCCTGGTAATGTTTCCTTAATTTTGCCGTGCAGTTTCTACATTAAGATTAGGAATGCAACAATCTATTATTTTCATTATTTATTAATCAGGCATTTCTTTTCTCGATTCATTGTTTTTCTCTATGAAATGTCAGAAAGAGAGTATAATTAGAATTTCCCAGAGCCCAACATGACTTGCTTAAATTTGTTGTTTTATCTGAATAAGATAAGATGGTAATCGATATTCAGTTTATCATATATGACAAAGAAAAGCATCAATAATCATTGTCAGTTAATTTGTTATGAAAATAGTTGCAATTAAATTTTCTGTTGACCGTTTTGATTAATAGAGTAATTTATTACACGGCTTTGTTGAATACTCGATTATGATTGGTCAATCATGGCGCGCTATAGTCTGTTATTTCTTTATAGCAGAGTGTTGCTATGTATAACAGACCGTTGCTACCAAACTTTAATAGGAACTCTAACCTGTGTATGTATGTGTGTGTGTACAGTTTGTATGATTAAAAGAGATGTTAACCTTTGACTATAATCGTGGTTGCAGCTCTCTGACATCGTCGGCCAGCTCCACAGCTTCTTCTCAGAGCGGCGGTCTGGGAACCAACCGTAAGAAGAGCATCCCTCTCTCCATCCGTAACCTGAAAAGGAAGCACAAGAAGAAGAGGACCAAGTTCTCCCGCGAGTTCAAGCCTGGAGACCGGTGGGTTAACAGCAGGCTTTGTAACTTTGCAGACCTTAAACAGTGCTGTGAAAAAGTATCTGCCCCCTTCATGATTTCTTATATTTTTGCATATTTGTCACACTTAAATGTCTCAGATCATCAAATAAATTTTAATATTGGACAAAGATAATCCGAGTAAATAGAAAATGCTGTTTTTAAATGCTGATTTCATTTATTAAGGGAAAAAAGCTATCCAAACCTACCTGGCCCTGTGTGAAAAAGTGATTACCCCCCTTGTTAAATCATGAATTAACTGAGATTAACCACATTATTTTTGGAAAGCTGAGTTCAGTTTCACTAGCCACACCCAGGCCTGATTACTGCCAGACCTGTTGAATCAAGAAATTACTTAAATTGAACTTGTCTGACAAAGTGAAGGAGGCTAAAAGATCTTAAAACGCAACACATCATCAAGGTTGAACTTTATGGAAGGTGTGTGTCCCGTAACATCTGGTGTAAAATTAACACAGCATTTCATAAAAACAACATCATAGCAGCAGTCAAACGTGGTGGTAGTGTGATGGTCTAGGTCTGCTTTGCTGCTTCAGGACCTGGACGACTTGCCGTAACTGATGGAACCATGACTCCTGCTCTCTACCAGAAAATCCTGAAGGTGAATGTCCAGCCATCATTTCGTGACCTCAAGCTCGAGCACACTTTGGTTTTGCAGCTGGACAATGATTCAAAACGCACAAGCAAGTCCACCTCTGAATGGCTTTAAAGAAACTAAATGAAGGTTTTGGAGTGGCCTAGTCAAAGACTTCAATCCGATTGAGATGCTGTGGCATGACCGTTCATGCTCAAAAAGCCTCCAGTGTGGTTGAATTAAAACAATTATGCAAAGAAGAGGGGCCAAAATTTCTCCACAGTGATGAAAAAGACTCAGTGCCAGTTATTGCAAATGCTTGATTTCAGTTGTTGCTGCCAAGGGTGGCAACAACCAGTTATTAGGTTTAGGGGGCAACTACTTTTTCACATAGGGCCAGGTAGGTTTGGATAGCTTTTTACCCTTAGTAATAAAACCCTAATTTAAAAACTGTATTTTCTATTTACTCAGGTTATCTTTGTCTAATGTTAAAATTTGTTTGATGAGCTGAAACATTTAAGTGTGGCAAATATGCAAAAATGTACGAAATCAGGAAGGTGGCAAATACTTTTTCACGGCACTGTACATGCACAAAAAACTATATAAGCACTAAAGGAAAGAAAAAGCACAAAAGCATATTAGGTCCCATTTAAGTCTGGAAAACAGCTGAAGTGTGACATTTGACAGGTCTATTAGGCTGACGGGTCCGGTGATGATGCTTCCTACACATTTAGTTCCCCCCTCGCAACTGTATCAGGGATGTGGAGTGAAAATGAGACCAGTGACATCATCTGTTACCGACTGTTAAAGCAACCAATAGCTGCTTAACCCAGAAAACTGACAACAGTGTGTTGCGTGTCCCTCCGACCTCGCTCTTGTTTGTCAAAGGGCTCATGTCTCGATCTGTCTGTCACTGACACCGGAGCCACTGCACACAGAAAGTCTTTCAGTGCCGACTACCGATGGTGTCATTTCCTCAACCGCACACTGTCACACTCATCCTCAGTTTACAAAACAGATTTCACACACACTCTCTCGCCTGTTTCCTTTAACCAAACAAACCACAACGCCGCAGGTGTTTTGTTCGTGGCCATTTAGTTACCATAAGATTCACAGATCGGTGACAGATTACTGTAGCATGATTCTGTGTTTCCTATTCAGTTACAAGATATTTGAGTTATGTTTTTCAGTGATGCAGGACAACATGATAAGAGGAAGAACTGAGAAGTAGAGAAAAGAGAGATTGAGAAGGGAGATGAATGTAGTGTCTCAGTGAAGACAAACTATACAGTCGATAAGAGAAGAGGACAGGAAGAGCGCCAAAATAATAGCTAACTGTGCAGCAGCTTTCCTTTTGTGATGAGTAGGTGTATATATATATATATATATATATATATATATATATATATATATATATATATATATATATATATATATATATATATATATATATATATATATATATATATATATATATATATATATATATATATATCACACACACACACACACACACACACACACACACACACACACACACACACACACACACACACACACACACACACAGTATATATACACACACGGTAAACACAACCCCATCTGAAGGCAGCAACAGTTACAGATAGCCAAGAAGTACTGGTCATGCTTGTTCAGTAGGGAGTATGTCACCCTCTCATAAGCAGCCAGTTGAGCCATTGCTGTAGTCCCTTCTTCATAAGGGGGTGGGTGTTTTTCCTCTGGAGTCTCAGTAGTATCTGTTTAACTGTTTTAGAAGCCAAAATAATCCTTGTTTAAAGTCAGTCTTAAAGTTCAGCAGTTGAGCCCAAAATAGACGAGGCAGAGTTTTTAACATTTTCCCAACTGGTCGAGGTAAATGGTCGCCCACCCTGAGCCGGGTTTTGAGGTTGCCACTGTCGTCTAACAATGCAATGCTCATGGGGGATCTCTTGTTGGGTCTCTAAACTGCAGAGTACGCAGTCTAGACCTGCTCTATATTAAAAGCATCTCGATATAACTTATGTTATGATTTGCATTGAACTTTTGTGTGTTTGTACAGGGTTGCAGTGGAAGTCGTGTCCACAAAGACGACGGCTGATGTGATGTGGAAGGACGGGCAGGTGGAGAAGGGGATCCGATCAAACGACCTCATCCCCATCCAGCACCTTGACAGCCACGAGTTTTGTCCTGGGGACTTTGTAGTAGACAAAAGACGTAAGGAAAATTTGTTTGATTTGAATTTTGTGGTTTTATTTCACTTCTTTAGACCAGTGAGGACGTAGTCAGATTTCTGTCCCTGTGGAGTGTAATGAGATTTTGTATATAGGACACACCGCCACCTCGTACCTACAGTATCTAGGTCATTTGTTGAAATTATGCCAAGTTTGTGTGTCTGTGAACTGAAAATACAGGAACGTATGTTAAAGGCTGTGGTGTCGTACACATTTTTTGTCTTAAATCTCTGCATTTAGAGGTTTCAGGTGTTTGTACTTTGTGATTTGTTTTGCTCTCTAAACTGTACATGTGCTTGTGTGCTCTCAGCCCAAGCCCTCCAGGACCCGGGCGTGTACGGCGTGATCCAGTCTGGTGATCACAAGGGCAGAACGTGCGTCGTCAAATGGATCAAACTGAACTCCAGCAGTGACGATGTGGAGGTCAGTCAGAAAAAACAGCAGCATTTGTGTTGTGTTGTGTGTGACGGAGACAAAGAGGAAATGCAGGTATGGAAAGCTGTATATGTGAACCACAGCAACTGGCTACTCTCCTTCATATACTGTTAGCAGATGGTCTTGTGTTGTGATGGCCGGCTGCTGAATGTAGAATGTAGAAATGATGGTGTTCATTTTTGCTTTATTCCAGGTCTTTGGTATGGAGGAGGATGTCAGCGTGTACGACATCGCAGATCACCCAGATTTCCACTTCCGCACCACCGACATCGTCATCAGAATATGGAACTCAGAGAACGGACACAACGACTGCGAAAACGAGGTTAGGACAATTATAAACCTCCTGTTCTCACACATGCACTGCACTATATTTAGTATACTGTCTTGACATAGATGGGGTGGGCAAAATAATAGAAACACCTCTGAGTATAACACATAAACTGCCTGAATCAGCACCTTTGTAAAACAGTTTAAACAAAGAACTGAACACTCATGAAGGTAGTAGGGATGCCAATTTTGAAAAACTGTCTTAACTGAAAACTGACCCTCGTTAATTGATTATTAACCATTACTGACAGGATCTGTGCCTCGCATACAGCGATGCGCCAGCACAACAAACTGAGTCAACAGTTCACCGTCAGGAGAGTTACTGTAGCAGCCACGGTGCTGCGTTCACTGTCTCCAGTTCACCGTCAGGAGAGTTACTGTAGCAGCCACGGTGCTGCGTTCACTGTCTCCAGTTCACCGTCAGGAGAGTTACTGTAGCAGCCACGGTGCTGCGTTCACTGTCACTGCCACTGTGACATGCATTCACTCTCCCAGTAAAAGTCTCCACCACACATTAAGTTAAGTTTAGCAGGTTGTCAGCTGTGTGCCTGCTCGCATTAACGATAGCGATTGTCTGACAAACACTGTGTGTGTTGTGCTACAGCCAAACAAAGTCATTTTCAATAAATTTTGAGGTACATATTGGGGTAATTTGGCAGTAATCCCAAAGACATTTCAAATAGGTTACTTTCTATTTATTAACTGATTACCATGAAACTTGCAGACCTGTAAAATGAAGAATTTTTTTCTGCCGCCACCAAAACAAAGTTACATTTCTAGTTAGAGAGTGTAAAAAGTAAAGTACAAAGGTGATTGCCTGAGGCCCCCAAATCACTAAACCCATCGCTGACCCTCAGGGAAAAATGTCAGCTTTGCCCACAAACAGTTTTATAATACAACTGGTGATAAATCACATATATGCCGCCATAGGGGTAGACTGTTCTCATTTCAATGACCACATGGCATTTTAGAGCAGTCGTACGGTACTTTTTTTTTAGCCCTTCTACTGGTAAAACTTTAAGAAAATCAAGTTAGTAGATATGAATATCTGTAGATCCAATAATGTCCTATTGATGAGTAATAATCACAGCTGTCTATAGTGATAGCGATAGTGAAGCTTTGTTCTTTTAGTAATCAATGTTAATCATTTAAATGTGATTGGTTGTTGATGTTGGCTGTATCTGTACACCCACCTTCCCTCAGACGTCGGTCGGCCAGGTGTCCAGGGTGGATGTGAGCAGCAAAGTGGAGGTGGTGTGGGCGGACAACTCCATGACCATCGTCCTGCCGCAGGTAAATGTTTATCCTCACTGAAATTAAAATAAATTTGACATTAGACGTGAGACGTCTGTTGCTGATAGTCTCCTAATAATCCCACACACACACAGCACCTCTACAACGTGGAGTCTGAGATCGAGGAGACGGATTACGACTCGGTGGAGGAGACGAGCAGCGTCCTGTCCACCGAGGAGTGGGAGGACGAGAGCGACAGCTGGGAGACGGACAACGGCCTCACCACCGAGGATGACAGCCACGTCAACAATGCAGATGTCACCGAGACGGCGACCCCGACCCCGACCCCCACCGGCTCCACGACGTTCATTATTCCCCCTCAAGAGGGCAGCAAAGCCGGGGTCACCAGCCCCACCAAAGGAGCCCCTGGGGAGGAGGGAGAGGCATCTGTGGCTGCTGCTAGTCCTGCTTCTGGAGGAGGTGGGGAACTTATTTCCTGTTCTATTCTGTTTACATTATTGATCGTTTCAAGGGACTAGTGTCAACTCCACAGTGCAAAACATAAGTAATTCTCCTTGAAACTTGTGTTGTGATAGTTTTTCCTCTACTGGACAAAAGGCTAAGAGCTTGTTGAGAGTTAATAAACCAAAGTCTCTAGTGAAATCTGTGTCTTTAGGCAAAGACATTTTATTTATATAGCACAGCTGATCACAATTGAACTCAAAGTGATTTGCATTAAATTTGCATATAGCTCCAAAGAACAGGACTAAAAAAAACACCTTCAGCAGATCTGGACTGTGTATTAGGTGCAGTTAGAAAACCACCACCTGATCATTTGAAGTGTCAATGATAGGTTTGATTTTTTTTTTTTTTTTTATTGTCCACACACTTTCTTTACTTTTTTGGTAACGTGGGCTAACGCTCTTAACTTCAGATAAATGTGTAACTGATCTGTGTAAACATGGTGAATGCCACCTGTGCATATATGTATGAGCCTGCGCTCATGAGAATTGGATGTTAGCATAATTAACGTCCCAGTGATAGCATACAGAGCTACGCATCCTGCTTCATTCATCTGTCTCACCATAGCACGCCGTCTAAAGACGCGTTCTCTTCCAAGGGTCTGACACACATCCAAAAGAAAAAAAAGTCAGCCATGATGCACCTGGTTACACTTCCTGTTGACCCTATCATATACAGAGACAAATTAACCTTCAATTAGTGTATTTAAGTAGTTTTGCAGTTTGAGATTGATATTGTAGTATTATACAATAGCATCATCTATCCATCTATCTGCAACCGCTTATCCCGTTAGGAGTCGCAGGGGGCTGGAGCCAATCCCAGCTTGCATTGGGTGAAGGCGGGGTTCACTCTGGACAGGTCACCACTCCATCGCAGGGCACATAGAGACAGACAAGCATTCATAACTCACAGTCACACCTATGGGTAATTTAGAGTCATCAATGAACCTGCATGTCTTTGGATTGTGGGAGGAAGCCAGAGCACCCAGAGAAAACCCACGCTAACATGAGGAGAACATGCAAACTCCACATAGAAGGGCCAGATTTGAACCTGCGACATGCTGGTTCTGCTAGAAAGGTGTCAGAACACACAGTGCATCACAGTTTGTTGTGTATGGGGCTGCGTAGCTGCAGACCGGTCAGGGTGCCCATGCTGTCCTAATGTTATGGCTGATTGGTGTAAACTCTGTCTGCTAGGAACCACTCCGGGAGCAGTTAATGGAGCAGAGAAGCCCAGTAAAGACGGGGCCTCTCGAGGCTTCAGGGAGCTGAAGGAGGCCTTGAAGATCTTGGAGAGTCTGAAGAACATGACTGTGGAACAGCTCTGGACCGGCGGTTCTCCAACCTCCCCGACCTCCGCCGAACCCGCCTCCGCAACTAACGTAGCGAGTTCTGTGACGCCCACGGCCCTGGAGAAACCGACCAAGGAGAAGCGCTTCCTGGACGACATTAAGAAGCTGCAGGAGAACCTGAGGAAGACGCTGGACAATGTGGCCATCGTAGAGGAGGAGAAGATGGAGGCTGTGGTGGAGGCGGGGGTAAGCGGAGGAGCAGGGACGGAGGTAGGTGTTAAAGAAATCTACAACATGGTGGAGTTGATTTGCACAAATATACCAGTGCTATCCAAATAAATAAGCAGTGCAACATTAGATTTTGTCTTATGAGCTGGTCTGTTGCTGTTCAGGTAGAGCGAGCTGGAGAGGAAAAGCCCCAGCAGGAGCCGCAGACACCGGTTGGTGGACAAGAATGGCCCAGTGAGTTCCTCAGCGACACACCAGTACTGTGCCAACAGAGTGGCGGCAAGCCTGGCGTCACCTTCACCAGTGCCAAGGGGGAGGTCTTCTCTGTGCTGGAGTGGGCTCCAGGTGAGACATGTACAGAAACTCCAGGAAACTCCAGACATCCTATAGCTTGATGAATTCAACTCACAAGCTGAGATGTTTTTGGTTAATTTTTATTTCTTTCTGTATTGTTATTCAATCATCATCATCATCTTTCTCTCTCTCTCTCTCGCTCTCTTTTATATATATATATATATATATATATATATATATATTATTTTAGACACACACTCATTTAAGAAAATGGAGTTTCAACCGGCGGAGGCAAAGAAGTTCTTCAGCACAGTGAGGAAGGAAAT
This sequence comes from Pterois miles, assembly GCA_947000775.1. Taxonomy (NCBI): domain Eukaryota; kingdom Metazoa; phylum Chordata; class Actinopteri; order Perciformes; family Scorpaenidae; genus Pterois; species Pterois miles. The sequence continues at coordinate 10,468,220 of CAMQGK010000224.1, read as the reverse complement.
GGCTCTACTCGCAACGTCACTGCCGGACGGCATCATGGTCAAAACATTTGAAGATCGCATGGTGGGTTTCCTGTCACTAGTGTCATAGTAAAACGTAGCACCATTATCACCATTTAGAAATAAATCATCTCCTGGTTTATTTTGAAAGATTAGTATTCTTACTAGGGATGTCAAAGTTAACGCGATAATAACAGGTTAATGCCAATTTAAAGCTGTTAATTTCTTTACGCATTAATGCAACTTGTGATTTTAGGTTGTAGCGGGCTCAGTTTTAAAGCTAAGGAATCCATCGGTACCAGCCATGTTATACTAGCTTGTCATGAAGGAGGTTAAATAACGCTCCAAACTTGTGCTAAATTATGGTGAGGAAAAACTGTCAGGATCATTTTCAAAGGGGTCCCTTGACCTTTGACCTCTAGATATGTGAATGTAAATGTCTCTGGGTACCAACGAGTCTCCCCTTTACATGACTTATGCCCACTTTATGATCATCACATGCAGTTTGGGACAAGTCATAGTCAAGTCAGCACACTGATTGTTGCCTGTTTGTCTTGGTATGATATGAGCATATTTTTATGCTAAATGTAGTACCTGTGAGGGTTTCTGGACAATATGTTGTATAGTTTTGTGTTAATTTATTTCCAATAATAAATATATACATATATTTGCATAAAGCAGCGTATTTGTCCACTTCCATGTTGATAAGAGTATTAAGTACTTGACAAATCTCTGTTTAAGGTACATTTTTAATGGAAAAAAAAATGTATAATTAATTTGCATTTAATCCGGATTTATAGCTCTAATTCTTACTATTAAAAATACTGACATACTGGTTCTGTCCATCTGCTGGATCACTGTATGGCACACAATAAATAACTAGAATTAACATTTAACTACACATGATTTGTCTGTTATGATGGGCTAATATGATTTAACACCTGCAGACAATTTTTAAAGCCGACCTGCACGGAGATGCACATAAACTCACATTTACAACATGCTTTTAGTTTCTTCAATATATGTGTGCTCAAGCTTGAATTTATCATGCAGAGTTCTTCACAGATACGAGTGATACATAACCACAGAGTATGAAATTAGTCCTATGCATAATTTCACAAGCTCAGAATCTTATTGACCTTTTCATAAACCCATATGTTATAAATTGTGAGCCTTTTTGTTTTGGTCTTCAACACAACAACACCAGGGAGGAGGACCAAAGAGACTTAGGATCCTCTGTGTTTAAGAAAGTAGCAGGGGTTTATGGGATACAGAGTGCTGATATTTAAAAGCTAATTTATAACAATCTTAAGACAGAAGCCATTTGAGCTGCGATGCTTTACTCTCTTATCCGATCAGGTTCTCTGACAGTAACCTCAGTGGTGCACATCAGGCAGTCTAGATTACACTGACTGCTGCATACATCATAAAACGAGTCGTAACGGTCTTTCCCTTCTTTCTCCGACGCAGGACCTGTTCTCAGCCCTGATCAAAGGGCCGACTCGTACGCCCTACGAGGACGGTCTGTTCCTGTTTGACATCCAGCTGCCCAACATCTACCCAGCTGTGCCGCCTCTGTTCCGCTACCTGTCGCAGTGCAGCGGCCGCCTCAATCCCAACCTCTACGACAACGGCAAGGTCTGCGTCAGCCTGCTGGGCACCTGGATTGGCAAGGTGAGCGCTGTTTTACAGGTTAATGTATGACGTCTTCTTGAAGGGTAACCCTATTTTCCCATGTGTTTGTGTCTAAGTGACTAATTTTTGAAATTGGTAACCGGCAGCCGTAAAACAAGCTGCGAGGGCTACGAGCTGCTACTGGCTCAGATTGTGTCTGACAACATTGTGGAAAGGACTCTACAGAGAGTCAACTTGACCCATCTGTAATCTGTAACATTGGAAATCTTTAAGTGGACACTAAGATGCACTTAGAATGAGCTGTTTATATCCTCATAGGGAGCAAGTCCCCTTCACGGAGTCCACCATGTCACTGTAACATTTCTACAGTAGCCCAGAACGGAAAAACCAAACCCTTTTAACTTTTCCTCCTTGGACCGGAGTCGATAACGTTACTAGCTGCTGTCACCGCTGCTCTCGCTCTCTCACTTCACCACTCATTTCCCACATACACACACACTCTACAGTATATACAAGCTCTAGAGAGGGCCATTCATGTTTTTACGTAGCTCTCCAAAACTCTTCGCACACGACAATCTACAGCTGCCTGCAGTCTCCTCTTCACACCACCAGATATCACCAGATCCTACACACTGGACCTTTAAGTTTAGAGATACCATAATAACATTCAGTTTCCAGCACTAGTTATTGAACTGTAATTAAAGGAACAAGAGTAATACTTCATTTTACAGGTCCACAAATATCATGGTAATTAGGTGATAATTAGCAAGTAACCTAGTTGAAATTATTTGTGATTTACTGCCAAATTACCCCAATACTTACCTCAAAATTTATCAAATATGACTTTATTATAAACATTATTTAATAACTATATGCCTAAAATAGCATATAATGGTTAAAATAGGGTCCTTAGTCTTGAGAATCGGAAGTAGAAAACCAAAAATAATAGAAGACACGTCTGATCAGACTCAGATCTCACCATTGTGACTTACTGTCTACACAAATGTAACCTGGCAGCTAATGTCATCAGTCAGAGTTTTTAAAGAAATTTCAAATAACTTATTTGCTAATGATCATCTATTTATCAGCAGATAAAGCATATCAATTAACTTAATTTTTTTTTCCTGGAAATGCATTACATAAATTACCAGCTATTGGGAAATAGTGGACTACTATTATTAAATAATGTTTATGATATATATAAAATAATAAGAAAAGTCCAGAGTTGACAGCCAAACAAGGTATTATTCAATACATTTTGTGGTAAATATTGGGGTAATTTTTTGAACCTGGTGATTACAATTTGTGATCTAGCTTCTGTAGCAACATAAATAAATTTACATTTCTGTTCCTTGTCTGATGCATAACTCATCACTTTTGACGACTCTTTGTCAAAATTGCAATTATGGTAACTGAATATAGCACAAATGGTAGGGTGCTGCATGCAAACAATCTGGCTGGATTTCTTGTTTGTCTCTTTTATATGATTGTAAACTGAATATCTTTTGGTTTTAGACTGTTAGACAAAGCAACACATTTCAAGACTTTGGAATTGTGATGGATATTTTGAAAAATAAAAATAACATGAATTGCATGAACACCTCAAATTCCCCCATTCAGAGCAGGTTAAAGTGGCCCGGGAAAAGGAAGTTTGGGGTCCCCTGCTGGAGCTGTTGCCCCCGCGACCCGACCCGGATAAGCGGTTGAAGATGAGATGAAATGAGATGAATTGATCGCTTGAAATATGATATGAATCAGTAATGAAAATGATCATGCCTCACAGTGTTTTTGTTGGTGTGATGGGATCCACAGGGCACTGAGAGATGGACCAGCAAGTCCAGTCTGCTTCAAGTCCTCATCTCCATACAAGGTCAGAGCACACACACAAACTCCTCTATCCTCCTTCTCTTCTCTGCAGCACAAAAATGTTTTGTTCATTTGCTCGTTTGCTCCTGCAGAGTCTCACACTAACTAACTGTATCTGCCTCACACACACAGAGACGTTACACCACTTCCATAAAACTAGTCTGCAATCTGTCCTGCAAGACAAACTGAACCTGGTCTGTGTCTCCCTGGTTCAGAGTAAACGTGTAAAATGTTTCTTCAGCTGCATAATTCAGTATTGTTAACGTAATAATACGCATAATGAAATCATGTAAATGGAATAAAACTGCATGGAGGTGCAGTAGTTAGTACTGTCGCCTCCCAGCAAGAGGGTCGCAGGTTCGAATCCGGCTTTGGGCTCTTCTGTGTGGAGTTTGCATGTTCTCCCCATGTTAGTGTGGGTTTTCTCCAGGTTCTCCAGTTTCCTCTCACAGTCCAAAGACAGGCAGGTTAACTTGACTCTAAATTGCCTGTAGGTGTGAATGTGAGCGTGAATGGTTGTCTGTCTCTATGTGCCCTGCGATGGACCGGCGACCTGTCCAGGGTGAACCCGCCTTCGCCCAGTGCCAGCCGGGATCGTCTCCGGCCCCCCCACGACCCCTAACGGGATAAGTGGTTGCAGATGGATGGATGGAATAAAAGCTCATAATGGGTTGCTGCTTGGATCAGCTAACAGTTACAGTAACTCCAATAATAATGTATTGAACAATTATTTGACATACTAAGAATCACCAGTATATTAAATTCAAGGAGACTCTTTTTAAAAATTATTAAATTATTTTATTTATTATATTATTTAACTTTTTTTTTGCTAAGTTTATAATGCAATAATGTTCTATCTTATGAACAGAACTGTGATAACGTTATGTGCTCAAGGTTTTATTACATTATGTGCTGATTACTACATTATGAGCTTTTATTACATTGAATCATTACATTATGTGCAGTTATTACGTTACGAGTTGCTACACCACCACATAGTGAAATAGCCATCTGATGCTACTGGTGCTGTTTGCCCTCCTTTCTGTAACAAACTCACATTTTGCACACACGTGTATCTCTCTGCAGGCCTTATCCTCGTCAACGAGCCTTACTACAACGAAGCCGGCTTCGACAGCGACCGAGGCCTGCAGGAAGGATACGAGAACAGCCGCTGCTATAACGAGATGGCCCTGATCAAGATGGTCCAGTCTATGACACAGCTCCTGCAGAATCCCATTGAGGTCTTCAAACAGGAGATCCAGGAGCACTTTGTGTCTAACGGCTGGCGGCTTGTCCACCGTCTGGATGCGTGGCTCGAGCTGAACGACGGCGCCGAGAGGGGTCAGGCGGCGCACATGTCCTCCAGGGCTCAACACTCAAAAGACCGACCTTCATCTGTGGAGCCTCTGGACGAGCAGGGGCCCGTGGCGGTGGCTCACAGCAGCCCCAGTAAGCCCGGGGAGGAAGGAGTCACAGGAGCGGGAGTTACCAGTATTATGGAGGAGGAGCTGGAGGATTCAGGGCTCAGTCCCTCCACCACAGCGGCCTCTCAGCAGGAGCTGAGCCAGAACTCAGACTGCGACAGTACCCAGGGGGGCGCCTCTCTGGCGGGTGAAAACAGGGGCGGCTCCACGGCCGCTGGCTCTGTAGTCCGCGGCGTGGGTGCACTGGAGTCAGGTTCAGCCACGGTTAGCGGAGGAGGGGTTTGCTCCACAGGAAGCCAGCCGGTGGTGCGACCAAAGAAACGGAGAAAGAGCTACCGGAGTTTCCTCCCAGAGGGCAGCGGCTACCCGGACATCGGTTTTCCGCTCTTCCCGCTCTCTAAGGGGTTTGTGAAGAGCGTTCGAGGTGTGCTGCTGCAGTACCGAGCTGCGCTGGCCGCCGCTGCCATCCCTGAGCACACAGAGGACAAGTAAGTGCCTCCTCGCCGTTCCCCGACACACCTCTGCACTGTTCCCTGCTCTCTTCCTCCTTCTCTTCTACCTTTTCATCCACCTCAAGCTGTAGAGGAGGATCCATTACATGTTGTCTGGGGGGCGCTACAATTTCCAATCTTCTGTACCCCTGTCCAGAGCTGCACTGTGCCCCAGCACTGCCCACATTCTCCATTTCTTAGTCTGTACTGCTCCTGCTGCCCCAAACTCCACAATGTTCTGCCTTTTTTTCTCCCCATAATCCCTCTGGATCAAACTACGACTGCAGGAGAGCAGCACCTTTTGATCAGGACAGTGAGCAGTTTCAGGTTTGGATGCAACTTGATAATGTCTTTGTTCTCCTTCAGTGTCTCTGCAGACGAGTTTGATGGATAAAGAGGGGGCGGACCTCACATGCGCTCACCCATTTGCACAAACCTACGGGAGCCTCCCCGTCACACAGGAACCCTCATCTGTTCACAGGTAAACACACGGAGCTTTTACTGGAGGCCGTCAAAGTTTGTCTTTTGGCCTCAGTGGGACATTAATGGAGGTGGTGTGGACGCAAAAAGGACTGAATGAGATGAAAAATCAGTGCCATGAACCCTCTTCATCCTCCTCGCCTCCAGCAGCATCCACCGTACGGGTGGGGATTTGCTGGACAAACCACTCTGCCGTCTCAGTTAGCCTGAAAAAATGTAAAGCAGACTCGTGATCGTCGCTGCATTTTGGACGAAGTCAAAAGATGGCTGAAAAACTGCAAAGCCCAGCTCTCCTAATTGTTGGGTCAGCTGCGGCTGTCTGTAGCACTACTGATACTATCGCTGTACCATCCTGCACTACAACAAACGAATGGACAATCTGGTCTGGGAGAGGTGACGCCGTATAAATACTCTGACCGGGAGGATTCTTTTTAAATAGAAATCACTGGTTGTACGCTTTCTGCCAAACTCTCTCACACAAACACACAAAATATTCAAGTAGAACGTACTGAATGTCAGTAAAACTGCCAAACACAACAGCTTCACCACTTCCTCCACTACTTGCTGGTATTTTCCTTCGCCAATCACTCGCACTGAAGCACGAAGCAAACACCGAGTGACAAAGTTTACATACAAATCACCTCCGGAGGTTAGACCGCTGTAGCTGTTTGGTGCGTAGAGAAGCCAGCCAGGCACAAGACGACAGGCTCTAGGTGAAGGTGTGTGCGCTCTAGTTGAAGCTCAACACCGCCGCCGCCACCGCCGCCGCCACTACATACAAGTTTCATTTACTTTCTGTAGAATTTAGCTGAGTTGTTCAATCACCAAAACTGAACTTGTGCTTTTGGTGTTTTGATGCATTTTAAGTCATTTTACTCTCAGAGGCTGAAGAGTAGGCGTCAGAGTGGAGCTCTACCCACAATGCTCCACTTTTTTCTGTGACGGAGGTGAACCCACATCACATGCAAATGACATAATTTAAAGAATAAATAGGAAAAAAAAAAACATACAGCATCCATTCCGTCATCTCATGTCAACATGTTGCCTTACTGGAAACGTTCTTAATAATCTCAGATCATCGTGTTCAGAGCTGCTCGTGTCACGCTTTAGACATTAACCTATACAGGCCCAGACACACGAAAAACCACTAAAACCGTGCTCCAGTGTTTTCCTCCGCTATAGTGCAGATCTCTGATCAGGTTCCCCCTTTTAACAGCTCTTAAACATGAGTCTCTCACACGTAGACTGCATATAAAGATGGACGACGCATCTCCGCATCCTCGCCCTGTACAGAAGTTAAGCCAAATATTCCAGATACGGGAGCTGCCATCTTGAGATTTTGAATTTGGAGCCTACACAGCGGTCGGCGGTGGAGCAGAGGTATTGAGGTCACTTGCCCGAATGACGTCTCAGCCCCTTTTTGTAGCATCAGATCAGAAAAATTAACACTTGAACATTCATCAGCGTGATAAGAACTACCTAAAATGATGGAAACCATAATTTTTTTTGTCGTGTACTTTTAGTTTGGCTCATCTGCTAACATGGAGGCGGGCTTTATGAGCTATACTGCAGCCAGCCACCAGGGGGCGATCCAGACGTGGCTTCACTTTTGGGTCTTGTCGTCCATCTTTATAATCAGTCTGTTCTCTCACACTGCAGCCAATGATGTATTCTGATTTTTTTTTTTTCCTCTCCAATTTGCACGTACAGAGTTTAATAACATCAGAGTACAAACGACAGTAAGTGTGATGCTGAAGGTTTGTTGATATTCTGATTATTTTTGCTTGATTATCGTTTTCTGTTATTCTGTGTTTCCCCTACTTGAATGTCTTATCCCGCGAAGACGACTGCTGACCCCGCTGACGAGAGAAAAATCACCCAAATTATAGAAATCACACGTGTGATCTTTTCTGTATTCAATCTGGATGAAAGAAATCAAGTTTTTATTTACCAAGTTGCCATGAAACTCTTGATTGTGCTGCAGTTTACTGTGAAAGAAAGTGAAACTCACCTTTGGGTCCAATCGTGCTTCCTGGGGAAATCAGAGCAGTCTTTGTTTACATCTTTTTAAATAACTGCATCCCACCTTTAACATAATTCTCTTTTTTTTTTTCTTTGCAAGATACTCATTGTAATAATTATTATTATAATACAGGTCAGGAAAAACCCCTTGTGCTTGCTGTAATCTGTGAAATAAACGAGAGCGCTGGCTGTCTGGTATTTTACTTGAACAAAGAAGCTTGATGCTGAAGAGTGTTTCTGAATGAGAGCACTTTGTGAGACTGAGTGATGCTGGGAGAGGATAAAAACCATAAGCGACAAGTTTTAAAGAGACTTAAGAAAATAAAGGTGGTGAATGAGGGTATTTTCTTTTGCTTTGTCTTCCATTTCCCCCCCTGCGACTCTTAAACCTGGCATTCCTGTACCAGATGTGGCAAATCGGGTGTCCACGCCATTTTGTCCTCTTCCTTGGATTTGACTCGCCACCATAATTTTGTTGCCTTTATTGCTACCGAGAAAGATGTGTCGTCTTCCTCACTGGCTGCTGTAGCTGTAGCATGTAGCCTTGTTTGCTTTCTCCCCTCCCCTCCCCACTTGCTGCTGTTTGTAAAATGTCACAGTTCTTGGAGAAGTGTGTTTTCGATGGTCATAACTCGGTCTGAAGACGTACAGAGTATGGACCGTCGTCGCCGAGTTGAGGTGACCTCGCTGCTCCGTCTCTCGCCGTCTTTCTCATGTCATCAGAAACAGAAAATGTGAAGCTATCTCGCTAGATGCTCAAGCAAAAATCTGGCAGGATATCAAGCACATGATGTACAATTTTCTGTCTATGTGTGTATATTATTCAAAATTAAACCATTGTTATTATTATTATTATTATTATTATTATTACTGCGAGAAAGTTTGTTTTACAGCCAAAGCATGTAACATGTTGCTTTAAGCCTTTTGAACGGGCTACACACAAGACTTGACTGTACGATGTCTACATTTCCACAGTGGCCTGTTATTGATATATTTAAAAAAAAAATAAAGTTATGATTTGTAGCCTGATTCCCTCTGTACAGATGTCATGACTATATTGAAATATATATATAAATACATACAGTATATATATTTAACACAAACCTGAGTTCTAACAAGTCACGTGGATGCTTGGGGCATATTATGTACAAAATGCTGAGTGTGTATTGTACTTATGATTTCATTTTTTAATGGTTTACTTTTGTTGCGTTAAGACAACTGTATAGTGATGTATTAAACTTTGCAAGCAGTACCATAGTGACATTGTGGCTTATATTTATTTATACCCCTGTTAGCGGTTGTATCAGCTGCAGATGAGCCTTTTGTTAATACAGAGTGCTGCAGGGACGACGTGTTTTTGTAGGCCAGACAGGAAGTTAGCATCGCTTGGCTCCTTTGACAAAAAGCCAATAGCATTTTTTCTTTGAATTATGGATTATTGCAGAAATTAAACTCTTATGATACAGCAAGGTGATCTCCACAACTGAACAGCTCTTTTATGACTTTTGAGCGTAAATGCAGTCACAAGGAGTAAAAAGCTAATGTTGGCTAACGCCCTATACGAACTACACCACGGTCAGATGACTTCACATCACCACTAAACTAAACGTGACCTCAGCACAACGATGTTTAGAGTCTCTCTGGTGACTTTTTACAGGTCTGCAAGTTTCATGGTAATTAGGTGATAATTAACAAGTATCCAATGTTAAACATTTCTTTGCAATTACTGCCAAATTACCCAAATATTTACCTCAAAATATATTGAAAATTACTTTAATACACATATTATTTAATAATTACATTCTGCTATTCCCAATTTATTTAATACATTTCCATGTCTGCTGATAAATAGATAATAAATAGGAAATAACTTATAACATAATAACATGAACATTGTCACTTCCACAAATCAAACTCTCAAAATAATACTCATATAGAAATAAAAATAATAAATGAATACAAAAAACTTTTAGCCAGAAGTCCTGAATCGTGGGACACTTTTATTCAAAATGTCTTTTATAAAACCCTGAATCATGACATTAGCTACCAGGTTACATTTGTGTCAACAATAAGTCACATTAGTGAGATTTGTGTCTGATCAGAAGTGTCTACTATTAGTTTTGGTTTTCTACCTCCGATGAAGAGCAGCCTAAGGGCCCTATTTTAAGCATTATATACTATTTTAGCTTATAGTTATTGAGTAATCTTTAAAATGAATTAGTTTTCTATACATTTTTAGGTAAATATTGGGTTAATTTGGCAGTAAATCCAAATAAATTACTTGCTAATTATCACCTAATTACCATGAAATTTGTGGACCTGTAAAATGAAGTGTTACAGACTCATTTAACCACATTAGCAACCACCTTTTCTAAGACACATAAAAGCTTCAAAATTCATGAGTGGGATATTTATTGATGTATTTTACATTGTAGAAAAAAACATTAACACCTAACTGTGTTAAGCACAGACCTTATTTCAGGCATCTAACTAAAAACCCATAAAAAAACAAACAAAAAAAACACTGACTTCCAGATGAGGGAACCAAAAGTGCTAAATGCTCATTTCTGGGTTTTAGGACTCATCCCTGCAGCTCACATGCGAACAACCAAAACCAATAATGAATGAATCCTGTTAACAAGTGCAGCTCCACACAAACTACTGATTTTGAGTCAATGCCACATTTTCCCTTCTCGTTATGCACCAAATATGTATGAATCCACAGCTGAAAATAGTCCCCAACAAATAGTCTTTGCTCCTGTTTGAGAAACATTTGTCAAAGACAGCAGAGCCTGGCTGTTTTAGGAAACTACTGAACCTATTTTAAATGAAGTGTACAGTATTTGTGATTTACATCTTCAGTAGGAACAAATGTGCTTGAGGCGCAACTGAGGTAGTCACAAACTACTGAGGGACAAACTAACACATTGTTGGTTTTGGCCTATTTATAGGATTTGTTGGCAATCTCAAAAGCACAGAATAACGCCACTGTAACTGTAGAGGCTGTTATTATCAGTGATTTTGTTTAAAGATGGAGCCTAATATAAATCCAAACTATAGGGCTGTGTGTTGATGGGAATCTGGTGATACGACACATATCATGATACAGGGGTTACGATTCATATATATTGCGATATATCGCGATATGTATATTATTATTATATTTTTTGTTGTTATTGCAGTATAATTTTATGGAAATTGTCATAATATAAAGAAACTGCCATATGCATGAAATCTGAGTTTTAAAAAGTTTACTTGCTTCAAGAGGACACTGAGGACGCATCTCTTTACAAATGAAATAAAGGATCGACTGAGTTGATCTGTGCATGTATACTATCAATTAAAACGTGACAGTGAGTATGAGAATCAATGTACTATCACAAAACGTAATATCACTCACTCATCGTCAACTGCTTATCTGGGGTCGGGTTGGGGGGCAACAGCTGCAGTAGTGGACCCCAAACTTCCCTATCCGGGGCCACATTAACCAGCTCTGACTGGGGGATCTTGAGGCGTTCCCAGACCACTGTGGAGAGATAATCTCTCCACCTAGTCCTGGGTCTTCCCCGGGGCCTCCTCCCAGCTGGTGATGCCTGGAACACCTCCCTAAGGAGGCGCCCAGGGGGGCATCCTCACCAGATACCTGAACCACCTCAACTGGAGCAGCGGCTCAACTCTGAGTCCCTCACGGATGGCTGAGCTTCTCAGCCTATCTCTAAGGGAGACGCCAGCCACCCTCCTGAGAGCCGCTTGTACCCACAATTCAGTTCTCTCGGTCATGTCCTTAATATCGTGGTGTTCTTGATGTTTTCTTACACCCCTATTGGTGATAGGTGTTAGTCAAACGTTTGCCCCGCGCAGTCCCACTGATTCTGATCCCATATTATTTGTCATAATACGGCTGGATAATAGTACAGTTTTGTATATCATGCTGTTGATGTAGTAATATGTGTTGTAGCAGGAAGTTCGGGTGCAGTTTTGGACCAACAGCAGCACCGGAGAGTTTTTTTTTTCATCTCTTTTTTAATTTTAATTTTCACCACCCGACTCTTCTGAGGACTAAATTCAGTTTGTTTTCATTCTTTTTCAAAATAGTAGTGATGAAGGAAAAGGAAAGCGATAATACTAATAATGTCATAGTTAAACCATATTATGCTATATATTTTTCCTTTTGAGTTTATGCAGAAAGTTAATTGAATGTATATGAAATAGATTAATTGAAGGAAAGCTTCTTTAGTCCATTGAATCTGTTACCCTGCTCCTGTCTTACACAGCATGCAACTACCTTTCTGCACCTTTTAGAAAGATATTCCTTTATTAGTCCCACAGTGGGGAAATTCAGTTTTACACTCTGTTGTTCACACAGTACATATACATGTCAATGGAGAGATGTCAGAGTGAGGGGGCTGCTCCTGACAAGCGCCCAGAGCAGTTGGGGGTTTGGTGCCTTGCTCAGGGGCACCTCGGCAGTGCCCAAGAGGTAAACTGGCACCTCTCCAGCAACCAGTTGGTCTTGGTCCATGGGGGATTTGAACCCGGGTCCTCCGCATCCTAACCCAAGTCCTTACGGACTGAGCTACGGACTCCTATTTCTGAATTTTCATATTTATATATCATGTGAAGAAGGTGTTGCTTCTCTACTGTTTATTATGCTGGGCTTTTTCTAATATTGATCGTGGCCTTTGGACCAAAATGATCAGAAGCTGTGATTGATAACTTGCTCCGCTAACTGACACCAGCAAAGAAATACGTCACCTTATAGTGTCTCCAAGATCAGGTGCAGACAGCGTTTCACAAACCAAATCACAGACAGGTTATTTGTCATCATTTATTATATATATATATATATATATATTTTTTTTTCCAATCAAAAACACTCCAGCAGAATGTTTGATTCGATAATAGAAAAATTACAGACATTTGTCTAATGGAAAAATAGATCTCTGTGAATAAAGAATCCATCATTCAATCTTCAATGTGCCAGAAATAAAAATAAAAAAGACTATTTTGCCTTCACCATAAACATTTAAACACACAAGACGACGACAGTTGAGAAGCAGCAGGTAAAGACGTAAACAGCAAATTAACAGAACATCAAGTCCTTCATCATCTGAAACTTTATCCGTCTGACTGAACTTTCAATCACAACGACCCACAGAGAGAAACCGGGTTCAGGCTCTTCAAGATCTCCCAAGTAGTAACTGATGAAGAGGCGGCACAACGGCAACAGCATTAACAGTCTCTACAGTCAAAACAGCACCGTGCCACGACTGCACGAATGTCTCTGACAGAAGGACAGATGTTTCACTATCTTCAGTTTGTCCAATGTGTCCTTTCCTCGGAGCACATCAGAGTTTTCTTTTAAATGGTGATGAGAAATGAGTAGATTTCCAAATGAGAGGTCAGTGAATGCACCACTGTGGCCACCAGGAGGCAGCACAATCAAGGCACATCAGACAGTTAAAAGGACCACTGCATCACCCACAACAAACCTGACTTTGCATAGAAAGTAAAATGTATGGAAGTGGTCTGGGTCAGCAGCACTGTGGTGTAAAAAAGGATTATTATTATCATTATTATTATTATTATTATTATTATTATCATTATCATCACTATATTAGATCTGTGGTTCCCAACAGCTCATTTCTGTTTTTTTTTTTTCAATCCATTTTTTTTTCTTAATTACTAGACAATTTGACATCAGTAAGGCCCTTCATTTTTGAGTCTCTCTTTGGCTGAACTTATAAACAGACATACTAGTTTCATTAATGGGTCGTGAGCTGATAAGGTTGAGGAAACACTATGTTGGGCAAACGGTATGTCCACTTTTAGTCCACAGTCAGTAACCTCAGGTTTTGGTGCTACAGTCAATATTTGTCCCCTGAAACGACTAAAGTGGAACAAACGTGTCTTCAAGTACTGTTTCCATCTTATGTGCTTGCAGCCGGTCAGCTGACTTCCTGTTGCAGACGCCTTCACGAGTAAACATGAACTAACTAAAAGACAGAAAGTTGACCTTGATGTCCCATGAAGGCTTCAAAACGGCGTTGGCAACAAACGTACATTGTGCAAAAACATATAAAAGTTTTAGAATAAATAAATTTTGGTCTCTCACTAGTGAGTTCTTTACAGTGTAGATTAAAACAACATCATGTTGCTGCCACTGTGTGTTCACCTCAAGGTGAAATGAACCGCAACACGTCCTCCTCGCCGTCTCAGCGTCAGTTTGCTAATGCAACCCAAGGATTTCTTGTGGTGAGGAGGAAGAATGAGGGCGCCTGTCAGGAACACCGTTGCCTACTTCATGCAGCATTTAACAAGTCAATATCTCCCCCCTCCTCCTCTTCCTCCTCCCTTTCTTCTCCATGTACTCCCTACAATCACCCATGTGCTGTTTAAACAGGCTGAACCACCTAAAATTCTTGTTTAAGGCTACTCAGAGATGATTTCTTTGTGTCCACATCTGACTTTGTAAAATGAATGAAACTGGAGATCTGGACTTACTGCCTTTGTAGGCCGAGGCCTCAGCCATCATTTCCTCTGTGTGACTTAAAGCTCAGTGGTAAGGACACCGAGGTGATGATCGTTAATAAACGTCCCATAGGGACAGTCTGGGAGCTGAGACACTCAGGGCTGGGACAATACAGCAGGAAGAAGAAGAAGAAGAAGAAGCAGCAGGATGGATGGATGAAAGAAGAAGAAGAAGATGGATGGAAAGAAGAAGATGAAGATGGATGAAAGCAAAGAAGAAGAAGGATAAGCGGATGGATGAATGGATGGATGACAGAAGAAAAAGAAGAAGAAGAAGATGGATGAAAGAAGAAGATTAAGATGAAGATGGATGAAAGCCAAAGAAGAAGAAAAAAGAAGAAGAAGATGGATGAAAGAAGAAGAAGAAGAAGATGAAGATGGATGAAAGCAAAGAAGAAGAAGGATAAGCGGATGGATGAATGGATGGATGACAGAAGAAAAAGAAGAAAAAGATGGATGAAAGAAGAAGATGAAGATGGAGAAAGAAGAAGATGAAGATGAAGATGGATGAAAGCAAAGAAGAAGGATAAGCGGATGGATGAATGGATGGATGACAGAAGAAAAAGAAGAAGAAGAAGATGGATGAAAGAAGAAGATTAAGATGAAGATGGATGAAAGCCAAAGAAGAAGGAAAAGAAGAAGAAGATGGATGGAAAAAGGAGGAGGAGAAGAAGAAGAAGAAGAACTATTACCTTCCCACCTCGTATGTTTCTTCTCGCTGCCAGTAACCTTGTAGGTGATTTTATTATTACTTTATATTTATTATTATTTAGTTATTCACATGAACCTGATAACTCAGCACCAGACATTATGTCCTGGAGGTGAATTAAAGAGTCTGTTCAGTATTTTCAGTACTTTCTCTTTGACCTTTCGTGGATCTCGTCATGCAGACAGTTTGGGTTTTATTTGAGCATTTTTAAACCTATTTAATCAATAATATTTCGGCATCGACACCAACAAAGTATTCTCTGTTGTTTTGTTGGAGATGCAACAAAAAAATGCATGTTAAAAGTGGTCCAGCAGCAACATCTCTGTCCTGACAAAATGCTCTGGTTACTCTGGATAATCACAGAGCTCACTGCGAGGACGCTTCACAACTTTATAGTAAAGATAGAAACGACTGACAGTGAAGTCTGTCGACTTTTCAAAGCTCTGAGCCAAGCAAATAAATCTCCATTTACCTCCACTGATTTGTGTGTGAAGGAGCCATTTCAGGGAGGAGTCATGTTTGTAGTAATGTTAATTATAGTTTTGGCATTGGGATGGTTAGTATTTGGGATATTGTCATTTATCATTGTGTCATTTATTATTCTGTTATTGCGATGATTTGAGAGATTTCAGCCACTTGGATGAGGGCAGCACTCATGTTCACTTCCTCTTGACTGCTGTTGATTATTCTGATTTTGTGCATGTTATAATAAGCTGATCATTCTCATCAAATACGATTTTGTTCAGCGTATTTTTTGAATCATTTTGGTAGCGCATCGTACAATAAAACCGGACCTGACCTCAGCCTCACCGTGGCTTTTTAGCTTGTTTCCAAGTCTTCACAGTTTGGAGGCAGATGATTCAAAACCTGTTCAGGATAAAACTAATTACTAGTAATTGTTGAAGAAATCTGTTCAACTGCACTGAGACTAGAAGGAGAAAATCGGGAAGAAAAATCAGACATTCAAGACTCAAAATGGCAACATAGGCAGTGGAACCACCATCAGGACTACATGAATGATGGGAATATCATTGACAATGTATTTTCCCAAATGGTTTTGCTGTTATTGTTGTCCTTTAATATTACAAATCTCTTCTCTCTTCAGATATGAATAGTTATATTTACTAATGTTTCATGCTATGTGGTCATATTTGAGGCTGTCTGTATTCGATAAACAGTCACAAAGCCTGATCACCTCTGTTAAAACTGGCTGTCTCCAGCTTACTGCAGAGGAGCCATGAAGGCATAAATCCAACCCAGAGGAAGCTATAATTCAGGTTGGTACGTCAGCTTCTGCACAGAGAAGTGATAAACGGGATGAGATGCTGGAGGATAACGATGGTGATGGATTTACGCTCCGTGGACGCCAAACGCGTCACCGTGAGACGACGAAATGTGTCTGTTTGTGTCTGATCTGTAAACTGATGCTGACATGTCTACAGTGAGCTCAGCCGTCACCACGGAGTCCCAAAGTCTTCAATATTAGATAGTGAAACAACCTCAGCGCATTATTGTGAATTTTTATCCTGTTTCTTTTCACAATAATACTTTAATTCGAGTCATCTTTACTTTATTACAACACTTTTTTTTTATTTCAAAATGTACATTTTCAAAAGGCTGTTAAAAAAATGCACAGCCCGTTAAGTACTGAAAGATTATTATTTTTTTATTTCTTTTGCGCACACTATAAAAAAATATCAGGATCACCTCATTTTACAGGTCTGTGAATTTCATGGTAATCAGGTGATAATTAGCAGGTAACCTATTTGAAATTTCTTTGGACTTACAAACAAATTAGTTAATTGATGCTTCATTTCCATGTTTGCTGGTAAATAGATAATAATTAGCAGATAACTGTGTCTGATCAGAAGTGTCTTATATTAGTTTTGGTTTTCCACCTCCGATGAAGAGCAGCCTAAGGGCCCTATTTTAACCATTATATGCTATTTTAGCATATAGTTATTGAACAATGTTTATAATTAAGTAATTTTCTATACATTTTAGGTAAATATTGGGTTAATTTGGCAGTAAATCCAAATAAGTTGCTAATTATCACCTAATTACCATGAAATCTGCAGACCTGTAAAATGAAGTGTTGCCCGATTAAAAATGATTTCAGAAGGCTTTGTCATAAAATCTTTTGTTTCTCTGTCCACTTAAACAGAGCGAAGCGGCAGCCAATCGCAGCACTGCCCTATTTGTCTTGATTGACGGAAAGACTATGTGAAATGTTATGTTGTGTAAAATAAAAAACAAACATAAAAAAGGACAGTTTGTAATAGGAAACAGCTGTCATTAACACTCTTATTGTGAAAAGAAACAGGATGAAAGAACAATTTTATATTATGTGTCTTGTCTGTATTAATAATATCTCATCCATTTATGTACAGCGCGGTCACAGATATGGTGTATGAATGACGCAGTAATTGCAAGGCCTTTTTACGTGCAATTAAAATGCCTTCGTTGCTTTTGGTCATTTGCACAATACATGGTGTAGTCTGGACTGACTGCAATGTAAACACATCCATGTAAATATGCTACGCTCAGAGCTACTGACGTAGCATAAAAGGTGAGAACAAACACACAAATTTGAACCAGGAGACTGGTGTTGGTGTCCCAAAGTGTTGCTGTGGTGACAGTTGTGATGTGTTTTCTGTACTTCTGTTACGTCGCCGAAACCTAACTGTGGCCATTACTGTGGTTTTGGTCAAAATGCGTTCTCATGACATGCAAAACGGCCCTGTAATGTTGTGCTATTTATACGCCGTCACATGAGATCAATTTGTTATCTAATATTGAACACTTTGGGCCTCCATACATGGCACTTGTTTGTCGTGATATGACATACTGTTGGGTGTTGAGTACAGATGAGAGGCTAAAACGTTGCAGATAACAGTGAATGAGTTTTACATCCATTGCTTTGCTCCTGTACCGGGGCATTTCTGATTTGAAATGTAAAAATGTGTTTAATGGGCCTTTAACAGCAGAGGTGAAAGCTGGCGGTGATGTTTGCTCATCCAGTGATTAATCTCGCCAGGCCTCTGTGTACTTCAGCTTGCAACGGC